>CALNVZ010003431.1:4945217-4981365 GCA_940671915.1 Paracentrotus lividus | reverse complement strand
ATCTCGTGGAAATTCTGAACTACACACAAAAAAATTATATCAATTGGATTCGGAGCAAATAGTACCTGTACCCTTTAAATTTACAAAAAGACAAATATTATTCTTTTAGTAATTTTCATCGGATTTCCATTGCCAACCTAGGAGATGTGTAGTAATTTTTGAATTCGTGTGTGAGCCATTGCTTTTCGGGTGAAATACAGGGTATAATATCACACACGCATTCTCTTAAAGTTTTTGTCAATTGAGGGTGGTTTATTAGCAGAAATATGATAATCCTTTTATAGTAATCGTTTCTATTAGGGACAGCTCATATTGACCAACGATTGCGAAACAATAAATTTCGAGGAATATCGGTGTACATATAATCGACTTAAAACTCAACTCTCTGCGCATCTAGATATGATTAAGTAAGCTTTAAATAGTTCTTTCCTTGACATTTAACCCAGCTTATCTGAATTATGGTTTTCAACTCGCTTTGGCGGGTAACGTGCTCTCATATCAGCACCTGTCTTGAAAATAAAGTATTATTGGTTTACATGTAAGAGAGCATGTACTTTCAGGCAAATTATTTTGTCAGGGCTCAATTTCCGTCGCCTCGCAATGACTGCAAATCCATTAATTCTTGTGAGAAAAAAATATTCTTTGAAAAACACGTAAAAGATTTGTAATAGAGATATAGAGATAATAGATATTCAAGATGTATACTCCCTAATATTAATGTAATCGACTTTACTGCCTAATACGTTTTTTTACAAAGAATTTGGTTTTTCAGCAGTTAAAATCTACTCTTTTCACTTCTCAACATTCAACCAAGAGCAATCAGAAGAAATAGTCATTTGCCTTGTGTCTTTATCTTTTTCTCTTCTCTTTTATTTTTTTTTTTCTTTTCGTTGTTTCCTTTCTTTGTCTATAATATTAAATTAAAGTATTATTAAACTCCTCCCGCTCAAAACTTTTTTTTGTGTGTATTATATTTATTATGTTTATCACACGCTTCGAAACATACCTTTATGCGTTAAAAACTGCTATTTTATCTATGAAAATGGTCCCCTAAATATCTTGTGGAAGTTGCAATTGTTTACGATTCCTATAATTGAAATACATGATCCCGCCTTCCTTAAATACATTTCTTATAAAAAAGATCTATAATAAACATTTTTGTTCATATTTCTATAGTTAAAGTATATGGACATTAGACATAGGGCATCTTTTGAATTTGGCTCCATATCGCTGGGAAGAGAATACAACTGAAAAGATAACTTTGTCACAGGCCAGATTAATTCGTCAATCCGGGGTAAAATAATTTGTATTTTTGTCGATATACTGTGGAAATGAGCAAAAACTCAAATGGATTAGTATACACAATAACAAAGCTGAGCAAAGAGCACTATTACAAAGTTTCCAACAAACTGGTGTTGACAAAAAAGCAAACCTTGCGCCATGACTGATTTATTATGGCGGTGAGTGGAGCGAGACTCTTCGCCAATCCGTAATTTTGACACAAAATCCTCCTTCGCTCTCAGTGCAAAGTGGTTAGAAGATGAACGATTTTAAAGTCGGCCATAACGAAATTAATAATACAAATTATATGTGCTGAACCACACGAACAAGATCATTTGGTTGAACCCGGGCTCAAAATGCATGACTTATACTCCTGAAGTACAGTGTTGGGAAGAAACCACTTGCTACTATTATAAAATCGTCGCACTCCTAAGTCCGATGAAAGTATTATAATTACAAGCATAGTTAAATCAGCGGTAGCTTCGAAATCCAAACATTTCGCTCGGTTGTCGCCGTGTACTTTATGCTGCGAGGCTAAGAGCCTTGAGCTGGCAAGTAGTTTGACATACTTTGATTGTATTCTTTTCTGAAATTTGATAGTTCCTCTATGTGACATTTTGTGGTAGGTTCTTACGTTTTTTACTGACAAAAATATTTAACTATTGTAATTGTTTGTTTAATTACGGATTGTTTGTTAATTTCTTGCTATTACCTTGGCTGTTTTTTTATTCAAATAAATTGAGAAAGAAACCTAAATGACAAATTAACGGTTCAAAATTAAAGAGTCACACTAATTGAATGAATAGAAAATAAACAAATTAGATTTATGACACATGAGATGTACATGACGGAATTTTGAAATGTTCCTGCAAAGTGAAACTTTGAAAGGTTTTATAGATTCCAAATTAGACCTAAACTTTTCAATGAAATAAAATTTAAACAATTACGTACATGTTATCGAAGTAGCATAGAAGATCGTATATAGCTTGAGACCCCACAAAAATACTTACTGCAACTGTAGCATAATTTGTTATTTAACTTTTGTTAAATTGTCAACAACAGAATTAATGGGAGCAAGACAATTGAAATACTAACTAATAATATACTATATGTCAATTGAACTACATAGTTTAGCCCTTTGTCAGAGTGTGATACGTTCATACTTTGGTTATTTTTTTAATACTTTTATATTTTCGCTATCTATTTTTCCAACTTCTTAAAAATAAATAGTCCTTTATGCCAGATATTTCCAATTTCAGGTCCTTATGTTTATCTACTCACCAAAACTATGCCCGATTTGTATTTGGTTATTTATACCGCACTGTCCCTGTGTTTCGTGGCGCGTTTGGGTTGAGCGGTTGTGTGGTCCCTGCCATCGCCCGGCACCTATCTGTAACATAGTCTTTAGAATAAATTCTGGGGTGGGTTGTAGTTTTGCAGTTGAATGAACGTAGGGGGTGGTTGAGGGAGGTTTTACTGTTGTTTATAGAGGTGGGGGGGAGGTCGACTTGGAATCGGTTTGCCTGGTGTATGTCGATGATGGTATTTTGTTGTTGGCTATAAATGTCCGTCTGGTGTTTGATTGCTTGTGTGTGTTGAGCGTGGTGATATGGGACATATTGTTTTATTTGATTGATTAAGAGGGGAGAGTGATTGTTGCGCCTGTTTGAGGATGGAAAGAGTATAGGGGGGAGAGAAAGTGTATGCTGAAGAGAGTATGGCCGCAGAAACAAAGATGGGTTTTATGAGATAATGTTGTTGGGGGTGTCATTAGTCTGTTTAGAGATGGGTGTCGCATTTACCGAGTTTGAGTTGAGAAGGTGTTGGATTGGGTTTAGATAATCATTGAGGTTCCCATTGGTAGCTGTGGGGGGCGGTGGTGTTGGTGGGGGTTGAGAGGTGGTTGTGACGGTGCGCTGCTGCGGGGTTGGTTATTGCTGTTGTGGAGGGCGGCTGAGTTTGGATGCGGGCGCAGTGTGGTTGATGGTGGTATTGATAGGTATGGGGTGTAGTAATGGACCGTGCGTGGGAGTGAGTGGTGTGGTTCTTGAGAGCGTGAATGTGTGTAGAGCGTGCTGCGGGTGGTCGTCTTTCGTTAGGTGGTCGGGTTGGTTGGGAGCGTTGGTGCGCTAATTCATGACTTATGTAGGCTCGGTGTGCATATATGAAAGAAGTTTATGGTTATGTGGTTATATTGTTGCCACAAGGTTTTGTTGGTTAGAGGGAGAGAACAGTTCGGTAGCAGGATAGCAGATGTGGTGAGTGAGATACGGTGGAGAATAGAGTGTGGTCTGAGTCGGACGATTTGTTGTGGTGGTCTGTGAGGTGAGAGTAGGTCTGTTCAGTGGACTCGGTTGTACAAGTATGGGGGGAGTCGTTGTGAAATAGTGATGATGGCTGGGAGCAGGTTGCGTGTGAGTTTCTTGGGGCGTGGGTGGGTCTTTTTGATAGCCGTGAGAAGTATTCTTGGATGTGACATGTGTGGGCTCGGGGTCATCGGTAGTGTATTAATGCACGACGTTGGGCGGCAGTTGAGTGGATGAGGAGAGAGTCTGTGTAGCGATACGACGGGTGCGAAGTGCGATAGTCTGGTGGTGGGAGGATTGAGTGTTGTTAGAGGTTTTCTTGTGCTAGAACGGAGTGGTGAGGATGTTTTATTGGGCGGGGTTTGGTTGTATGGCGTGGAAATTAAGTTGTCCCGTTCTGCAGAAGAGTTATAGATCAGGTTAGGCAGTGGGCCGTTAAGTTGTTCCAGGCCAGAGTAGAAGTCAGAGTTAGATGGTGAGATGTATGAGGGTGGCGTGCAGAAGTGACACGGAGCTTATCGCAGTGATCGGAATATAGTCGTGTAAATGTTAGAGAGATGAGCTGCGGTGGGTGCGTATGGGCGTAGATGCGGGCTGCGTGGTCGAAGTCGTGGGTTGGCGAGCGTGGACGTAGTATTGCGTCCAAGCAGGTCGTAGTTGTGGTTGTTGATATCAGGTTCGAGTCTGGAGCACGACCGAGCTTGAGCGTGAGGTGTTGCTGAGTAGTGACTGGTAGTGTGTGTATTATCAAGGTCTGTGACTGTGTTGAGAATTGGTAATGTGAGATGAATAGCGATTAGTGGTTGCGGATCGGCGAGGGGAGTAGTTATCCAGTTAGATAAGGGTGTGATTGTATGTCGTGAGTCAAGTCAGATGATTGCGAGGACTCGAGGTGTGTGGCTGTTGTTGGTTGAGTTGAAGAGGAAGTGACCATAGTGTGTGGCAGCGTGCCTTGCGTTGTGTGGATGTGAGGAATGGAGTTCTCTAAATACTGTACCAGTGGTGAGTGTATGACGGAGGACAGATCGATGAGGAGAAGCAAGGTTCTGCTTGAGTGATTTAGCGGGTGATCTAGTGGATGGGTAGGCATCTGCTTCAAGTAGCGTGTTGGTGTGCTTGACTTATTGTGCCGGTGACCAGGCAGTCACTAGCAGTCCGACGTTAGGAGAACTCAACATGATCCGACACGTTCGCATGTGGAATGAACGGAACCAGAGGAATAATAGTGTGATGTGGTACGGACGTTACGGGCATGGGCGTGGGATTTCGACGGTGCTTGTGGTGTACGGTTGGCGCGCATCGATAATTCTAAGTAGTGTCAGGGCATGGTGTTGCAGTATATGTGGTAGTCGGCTCACGGGAGTTGTGCTCGCTTAAAAGGTGTGGTGCAGGCAGGGAGTATATTGATTCAGTTCAGATAAGGACAGAAATCTAGAGGAGTTTTGGTTTGTAGTGTCGTGATTGAGAGGCAGCGACTGGTTATGCTGGCCAGATAGGAAGGTGTTCGATCGGAGTAAGCGTTCGCAGGCGTACAGACACTCGAAGAAAGAGGTAGTGGCGAATGAGAGGCTGATAGTAGTTTGGTAATGCCTAGGTCGCATTATGAATCTTAGTGCAGAGAAGAGTGATCTAGATTGATTACTGGGCATGGATTGAAATAAATACAGGGTCAAAAAGCTATAAAAGTTAATTATGAGGCTCTAAAGTTGGGTTTTTTTTTTTCTTTTTTTTTTTCTTTTTTTTTTTTCTGGGACCGACTGTATATGCCGTTGCGATCATTCGTTTATGCAAACGTATATGCTCCCTATTTATATAATTTTTTAAAAATGGAGCCCATTTAGAATGTGAACACATCGCATTAAATTCAGGTCAAAACTTTGGGCAACACTTTACCATGATTATGTTGAATGAGTGGTTGTGTATGAAGCTTCTGAATGGTAGTATCAGATCCTCTGACAATGGGCCGATCGGAGTGTGTGTGTGCGGGCGGGGGACGGAGGCTCGTTGGGGCGACGCAGTCAGGATCGGGTCGTTCATCTCAAAGACGAAACAAATACATATGATCCGAATAAATCACTGCCAGACATCATATTCCCTTGATATACCTGTGATCTCGACTAGAAAGTCGTTCAATATCTGATCACGTGACTTGCTCAACCAATCCGCTAGGGAGGGAAAGTGTCGAGGTTCACTATTCCGAGCCGCAGAGAAAATGTCCAAATTAATTTCCGATTCGCTTTTCTACTCAGAGATGATAAAGAGGAATTGAGGAGCATGACTAAATATTTCATAATTCTGTTGTAAAACAGCAAAGTAGAGGCATGCCATATTTTCAGAAAATACGAACACAAAACAGTCAAGGAGTTCAAACAAAAGTCAGTAATGTAACGCATTGTCAATTGATTTTACTTTAATCATCGCAATTCTCGAGCTCACATGTTTTGATATTATCGAAAATTTTCGTCAAGTAATGTACTTCTGGAGAATGAATTAAACCAATGATAATGAATGTGCTTACTCTGATGGCAAAGTAATTTTCAGACTTTCCCAAATTCAAGAGTATTAAAAACTATTTCATACAGGCTAGTCAAATTAATTATCCTCTGATTTAAAGCAAACAAAATGTAAACAGACAAAACAAAATTTTTGTTTGAGATAAAATGGAAATCCTACAAAATAATAATAATAATAATAATAATAAATTTAGAAATTAAGAGAAAATTTAAAGTTGATTTGTCATTCCTGAAGAATAATTCTTTGTTTTGTAATTACCAAGTCTACCCACGCCCCTACCATCATGACTATGCATACCCTATCACAAATTTAGCAAATATCCTCTATGCATGACAGCGATAGAAAGTCTCACCAAAACACCTCAGGAGAGATGAATACACCATGAGGTGGATTTAGATCTTCCAATATAGCAAAAAATATTCTGCAGCAAACCCCAATTTAAAATTTATCAAATAAAAAATTTTGAAGGCTGACCTCCTTACCAGTTTATTCATCTTGTATTGTCAATCAAATGATTATAGGCAAGTCACAACCACAACCACCACAGTGACACCGACGCCGAACCGACACCAATCTAAGCAAGATATTACATTACCACGAATGGCAAACTCTCTGTCAGTTTGGAGTCGGTTTCCCCTAGTGTGACTAGCTATTAGGATGCGGTGAAAAGAGTTGCCAAACTCTTATGACAGATTTAACGAAGTGGATAATTGCTCTTATTATATCTGTAAGCTATGACAGCTATGACAGTGAACTAGGTCGTTATTAGAGGTCAATACAGTTACTAGAAATATATATAGAAGATTTGACGAAGCATTCTTTTCATTGATCATCATGCTTATGCCATGTGTATTCTCTTGGATATTTTATTCATTTTGACGCATAAGGTATACCATATGAGAAAAAAATATCTTGTTCAGCAGTGCAAATCAAATTGTGGTATCAACTAGTTTCTATTGTTTTAACTTAATCATGCTTGAAATATGACCAATAATCATATACATCAGATAAAAATGGAAAAGTAGGACTTTTCAAACATCTCACATAGAAGATATGTATTTTGACAGAGAAATGTTGCCATGAAACGTTAATTGATACTTAATCAAAATGTTGTTCTTCAAGAAACTGTCCAACGCTTACCGTGACATTGCAGAAAATGCCATTTACGTAAGACAGGTGGATAGACGTTAT
Organism: Paracentrotus lividus; assembly: GCA_940671915.1. Classification (NCBI taxonomy): domain Eukaryota; kingdom Metazoa; phylum Echinodermata; class Echinoidea; order Camarodonta; family Echinidae; genus Paracentrotus; species Paracentrotus lividus. The sequence goes on along the minus strand of CALNVZ010003431.1, from coordinate 4,974,073 downwards.
TTAACGTTATCTTTAGATTAATTAATAATCATTACCTGACAGGCAGAGCAGCATCTCCATAGACAAGACTACAATTACCTGAACTCCTTTAATTTCCGACACTGAATTAATTGATTGCGTTGCGACGATCATATTTAAAAACCAATTAATTAACCCAAAACTAGCCCCCAGGGGAGCTAGATGTGGGACACCTGTTAAGTGTGTTTAGCTCACGAATGTTGATGAGAAACATTTGAAATGTCTAGACGAAATTAATCGAACCTTTCATTCTGTTCTTGAGGGCATGGAGCAAGGTAATAGCCGGGTCACACCATTTAAACCGATTCCAAACAGACCACGAGCTGGCCATTACTGGTAATGTAATATTTTGTTCTGTTTGGTGTCACTTCGGGGTCAGTGTGACTCGGCTATTAAGTTGCTTGTTAATTTGTCGGGAGTAATGATTATCTCGACGTGCCCGGCCGGAAAGCATCTTGTGATGAGAGAGTGGAAGAATTCAATCAACAAAACAATTCAGTGATGAGGGAAAATAATAAGAAAAGAAAGCGGAGTGAGACTTGTCGAATGACAAATTCTTTTTTGATATACTGTTGGAAGGCTTGAAGGATGCTGCTTATAACTGACAAATATATGTCCAAACATTTTAAAGCTTTGCGTATGTGCTCCAGAATAAGAAATTTGTAGACAAACAAATGCATTAATTATGACCAATTAAATTAAAACAATAAAGTTATTGACCATAAATGACGAATCAATGGTTTATCATACATATAATTTCTTTCACAATGTGCCTTTTTTTTCATTCTCACGTCATCGCATCGGATTTCTAGATACTTGTTGTTTTAAACTCCATACAAATTACATTTAAAAAGAAAGTTTTTTTATTAGTTCCTTTAGTAAATAACATCTTTTTAACAATTATCATTATTTTTTATACATATTTTTCACTTACTATTTTTCTTTAATCAAGGCCTCCACATGTATTTACTTTCTAATAATCATTTGTCTGTTTCTCTTCTTTGTCAATGATTATTCGTCCTCTATCACACTCTACCTGATTTCATCCACCGTTCATCTGCCTGTTTGGTTAGTTAACATGCGTAACATGTCCCGACCCAGGGGGACGCATCCAACCCCCTTCACAGTTTCCCGCCAACCAATTTTCCAATTTCACGCTTTATGGCATTGCTCCGCTGGGTTATTTTGCCAAATCAAGGAGCCAGAAATAGTCTGCTATGTTCCTTTTGATTTAGAAATGTGTCAGTATGTGTCAACCTTCCTCGCCGCTGGCACGTTGACCCTATAGGTACACCGGCGTATCGAAACAAGAAGTTCTTCATCTTGTTGCTTACGTCTTGACTTCTTTTCTCTTCCTGTAAAGAAAATATTTCACTCTATTTAACTCCCTGTGCATGCTGTTTGGCTCAATTTTTCTTTCTTATGTTTAGATCTCACTCCCATCTCCCCCCTTCTCCCCCCCCCCCCACCTCTCTCTCTCTCTCTCTCTCTCTTTCTTCTCTCCTTATTTTATATATCTATGGGTTCTGGGATAGCTACCCCTTGGACAATTACCCCCGCTGAAAATGTACTCCCTAATTCTACATCTAACCCTGATTCTATTTGAGGGGTAATTGTCCTGGGTTAAATGTCCAGGGGTGGTTCTCCTGATACGAGGTTCATGCTACCTTTCACTCCACCCCTCTCTGTCTCTTCTTCCCAGCATCCCTTATGGTTTTCATTCTTCTTTCCTGGATATATGTCGACTTATGCGTTCCTCCGAGCAAGTCACTCCATTGTAAGTATAAGACAAGGATCCATTACTTGCACGTGACAATCCCTTTGCACATTAAATGTAACTATTGTCTTAACTTCCAGTTCGAGTTTGTTGAAAATCAAGTTCATTTTAGTTGTCAGGGTCACAACTGGAAGAGCGTCTCTTTGCAAGTACCTTTCTCACAGGTTTCTTCCAACCCCTGAGATTACTTGCATTTTGACATAAAATGGCAAATGTACGGTCGGGGTACCCGTACGGTTACCCTGCTCCTACGTGCCATTACCAGGATTTTCTGCGACATCCGATGAGACTCAGAGAAGGGCATACCGGCGTATGCGTAACCATGGTAACAGGACAACTAAACCTTGGACAATTACCCCCAGGACAACTACCCCCAGAAATATGTAAGGGTTAGGTGTAGAGTAAGAGTAGGGGTAGTTACGGGATAGTTGTCCGGGGGTTAGTTAGTCCCAGAACCCTGCGTATGGCCGGCTGTTTACGTCATGTCATCGACAGTGTTTCACATTTTTTAATTTCGAAGTAGTGATGTGCATTAACCATGGAAAATTTACAGATTCACTGGAAACATTATAGCTAATGCGTGCCTCTCTTCTCATATTTCTTACTTTATAAATTGTTAACGTCACCCCTAAACTGTCACATGCATCTAGGGTGATAGTTGCAATTAAAACAATCTAGGGACTTACAAAGAGAGGGAGAGAGACAGAGAGAGAGAGAGAAGAGAGAGAGAGAGAGATCTTTCGTGTCACACAACACGAGCTGATAAAGTAAGAATACGGAAATAGATTCACCCTTTCATTAGATTATCATCATTCAATTCTTTAATGTAAAGTGCAAGGAGCTCAGGCTGTTGATGTTTGGCGACTTTCAGGTCAACGAGCTGCTCTTTCAAAGCCATATTATTTGGTACTAAATTCAGAGAGGGAGTTTAGAATGTTGATGATTACCAACTTTCAAGTGGTGAGAATGCTACTTTAAAGCCAGATTTAGTGAGATAAATCGCCTCTTACATTCATGACTACTATTTGATTTAGATGATGGACATCAGGGGACTTGATTATGTCAGGACTGCAATTTATAAGCCAAAGTTGGCTGTTCCCTTGTATTATTAAAGTTGCCCATTGGTACGGCATTAATCCTAATACCAAGTCCTGGGATAGGACTTAAAGCCGTAGTCCCCCTGGTTTGCTTACTTCTAAGCACTTAAATACTCCTTTAGCTGTCAGGTAAATAAACACAAAAAAAAAAAAAAAAAAAAAAAAAAGAGAGAAATGGGATCCGCGTTTTTCCTTTTAACCTAACAAAACGCCGTGTACATGAAGATTCGAACTAGTGTCCGATCAGAATATAACAGTTGGCGAAGATTTAGAAGGAAAAAAAAGTTTACCACTCAGTAGACCATTCTGACAGGTCCCTTTTAAAGTCGGGAAAAACGGTTGATGTTATTAAAACCAACATCAATTTAAAGATTTTGTTACAACTGGTTGTAAATGACATAACAGTGAAACGTTAACTAGATTTCAATGGTAACAATGGTAACAAGACTCTTGCTAAATCAAAGATATAATACGTAACGTCTCATGTACCACAATATAGAGCTGTCATCGCATTGTCTATGAATCAGGTTCCTTAGCGGATACAGTAATGTAAGATCATCATATCAGATGTCCTTAAACTTCAAGAACATTCAAGATGCAAATGCACTTTTGATAACTTTAAAGCTAATGCCGAGCTTTGGTATGATAAAATTGCAATTCGAGGGAAACTGATTAAAATTGATTCTGAAATTTGATCATGGAGTGTATTGTTTGTTTGTTTTTTTAACAGAAAATTACAAAATATCTAACCAGAAGTCATGTTTATCGAAGTTCAACTCTCTTTTGCATCATTGTGGTAATACATGAGTACCATGTGACCTGCTTTCAATTTGATAAATTGGAAAATGGGAACCCTTTGCTTTTCAATTGGCAAATAAATGGGGATGAGCCTTTGTCCGATTTTTATAGAATTTATAATTTTTATAAATCTGACATTTATGAAGGGGGAGGGGAGGGGGTTCCAGGAGGCATCGTGCACGATTTAATCCATACTGTGCCGCAATTTTAATCCAATATATTGTATGCAAGATCATCCAATATTTTTAATGACATTCTTTCTTGTGCAAATTTGTGTGGAAAATGTGAACGACCTCGTACCAGAATCAATTCATCGCATTCGCTTTGCCACTTTACTCGTCAAGTTCTGAAGATGCCAACTGGCCTCTGATGACATCCTATAGTTGATTGAGGTGTGGGGAGAATGATAGGATAAGGGAAAAGGAATCCTGGCTAATCTAAATCATATTAAATCCAGTGATGATCTAACATTTACACAGAGATTATCTCATCCAAGATAATGAAACAGGCTTTTTTTTTTGTCCGAAAATTAATTAGTGTTCATTCGTTCGAAAAGGGAATAAATTTCCATTCGACAGAAATTTTTGAATGATCCAAATTTAATTTTCGGACGAATGAACCATATTTAATTTTCGGACGAATGAATCTTATTTCATTTTCGGATGGATGAACCTTCGAAATAACGATCCCGATTTCATTTCGGAGGAATGAACCCTCTGACTATTGCATCAAATGTTCGGACAAACGAACACCCAGGTATAGGAAATTTACATGTTCGGACAGACGAACCTTCGAACAAATGAACTTCGGTACAACGAGCTGTATTGTTAAAGCTTGTGTATAGTTTTGAGAGGATGAAAATTCTAATTTGGATGCACAGATAGATAATACGAAAGGTTGAATCCTATAATTATAATAAAGAAAATTATATTACTTAAAATGTCTTTTTTAATTTTAGTGTCTTTATTTCACAATATCAATATGAAACGTGGAAAGTCGGGGACCCGACACCTTTCAGCCTTCACTCAGTGTTCACGTGGAAAACCAATGGGATTTTCTTGTGTGGGGTGATACACACAGATCGTTATACCGTTCGTGCGGTAAGCTCCGGGTCGCGGACAAGGCAGCAAAGGTCTGAAACAACCGTTACATTGTGTTTCTTTAAAACATTTTCACTGACATTCAAATCATGAAAGGAATATCACAAGATGTCGCACACATATCTTTCAGTGTAATGTGGACAACATGCGACTATATTTGTTCGGTTTTATGCCGATTCCTCTTTTGTTACCCAAACTATACACAAGGTTTAATTGTCAATGACCTTTACGAGAGGGCACCCGGATGATAGCCCCAAATCTAAACTAATGAAGCTTTTCTGGCTCCCATCCCTTTTGATGATTCACCCATCTTTCAAGGGGCTATCATTTGATCAGAGACCCTTAGTTGGCCCGAGGAAAATATTCCCCTCATAACATTGACCATTATTTATAGAAATTGGACAAGCGCCATGGTCATTGGAGATTGTGTGAATGGCGCTAATTCCGTTAAGTAATTAAAGAGATCTGATCGGTGAGGTTATGGATATGTTTGGAAGGGATTAGCTCGAGGGGATTAATAAGGGAATTGAGAGATCAATCGCTATTGTGATAATCATTTCATATCATATTGTATAAGGTGTTTGGACAATGATTAAAGAGGGCCCAAGGGCAACTAACAGAGATAAATATTGGTGACGCGGCATTTGCTTGTGCGCTAATTGCTCCTGTGTTTTCCGCCTAAGATATAGGTTTAAGGTTGCAAAAGATTTTATGTTAGGTTTAGGGTTAGGTTTATGGCAGGGTATAGTGTTAAGTCGAAGGTTGAAGTAATGCGGCAGCGTATACATAGACAACACATATGAAAATACGCAACGAATGCACAGCGTTGGTCCAGCGTGCTCGACGCATGAGTAACTCACACCAAGCGCATACTGTGCGTTGGCCATGCGTCTTACATGTGACTGCGCCATTAGTCATTCGAGTAGTGTATGAAATTTACAGCGGAGCCATTGTCGCTGGAGCAAATGACATGGAATCTTTAGTAACATGCTAAAATCGTAACTATTTCTTTACCGATGCGGCAAACTTGTAGCTAGATATTTAAATGTTTCAAGGCGAACCCAACAAAAGGATTTTTCTTCTAAGGAATTTTGCCTTCTTTTATTTGATTTGAGGATAAATGTTCATGTGAATGAATGAATGAATGAACGAATGAATGAATGACTGAATGACTGAATTGCTTAAAGAGAAATAATCCATAAATTTAGAAAGCCACAAAGAGATGGCAAAACATCTTTGAATAACCCCGTGACCTTTGTCTGACCACTGCTGCATACATCTTCCCTCAGAGACTCAGACAGGCTAGGATTAAATCACTGATTGGTTCTAATGCATCGAGTAAATTTGATTTGAGAGTTGGTGAAATAATGTTTAATTGGACAGATGGAGTGGTGTTCCCTCTTTTGGAGTTTGCCAATTGGCATGAACATCTGATTCTGATAGATTTGAGGCCGGGTGAAGTATCATACTCGCCCCTCCCCTACACTCCTTCCTTTCCACATGTTCCCTCCCATTTCATGCTTTTGCTCCACCTACTCTCTCCCCCACTCTATTCTATCCATTCTATTTCCATTCTGTTTTTCTTAAAAACCAATCTTGTAATGCTTTGGTAGTGCACTGAGATATCATCGTAATTCATTGTAAATAGATAAATAAATAAATAAGAAATCTGTAAAACAATTGTGTGGTTCAGAAAACAACATGTAGGCATATACAAAGGGCAACCTGCTAAATATACTTTATACACATGTATACGTCTTAAATTCCCTTTTGTTCATTTGCAACTTTATGCTACATTTGTGCTTTCTGCTATATTTTTCTTTATGCCTTTCTTGTATGCCAGGCGATGGTCTCTATCAAAACTGCCCTTATTGCACATCATATTGAAGAAGGCAATTTTGACAGAAGGATATTTTAGGGGAAAAACTACTGCCATTAAAAGAAACAAATGGATGAATACAAGTTCAAGAAAAGGCAATAGTTGCTTTTGTAAAAAAATATATATATATATATTGCGAAGAAAATAAAAACAGAACCAGTATGGAGAAGTTGACTTAATTTGGAAATATTTGACAACTTCCTTCCCTATTCTCTAACATCACATAATCATGATAATACCACCTTCCAATTTTTCCTCCTATGATTCATGTTGATATAGTTATACTCTATTAATGTGCTGTTTGAAAAGGGTGGATGACCAATTAAAATGGGGAGTATTACATCGGATGTGTAGAGGGAATACACGTGCAAGTTAAGGATCCCTGTCTTATCCTAATGATGGTGTGACCTGCACGGAAAAGCATAGTGTAACAAGCACGCGAATTGCAAACGAGAAATGTCATTCTCGTGTACATACTTCTCTCTGATATCATATGATTGTAATTACCCCCCCCCCCCTCTCTCTCTCTCTCTCTCTCTCTGTCTCTCATTCTCTCTCTCTCTCTCTCTCTCTCTCTCTCTCTCTCTCTGTATCTCTCTTTGTTACACGAATGTAATAAACTCTCTCTTTCCCTTTTACATGATTGTAATAAGTTCTCTCTCTCTCTCTCTCTCTCTCTATTGCCAACTCTTTTTTTTTTTTTTTGTCTGTTCATCTGAAAAAAACCCATTTCGTAAATAATCACACCCTAAATTTCTTCTTCATTAATAAAACAAGAATGTATCTGGTTATTTGACAACATTTTAGATGGAATTTCTTCCTAAATGTTACTAGCGAAAATAGCCACCAGGAAAAGCCAAGAATAACCACATTCATAATGTGTGTAAATCATTTCAAGTACATATGCAGAATGCGAATGCTGATCCGGTTTGATCACCGTTTTTTCAAAATTTTCAAAGCATAGCAGTTTCCTTCTTAAGATTTTTCTTTTTTGGTTAACCAATTTACATTTATCATTATACCTCTATCCGACACGTTCCTTTGTGACAAAATGGTGGTGAGCAGTTGGTGATAGTGTTATTGATGATAAAACAACAGCCACAATATCCTTTCCAGATAACAATTTCTTATTTCTTTATTTTATCATTATCAATGTCAAATTTGATATCTTCATCGACAAAAAATGAACCACGTTTTAACCACATGATAACATACTTGAGTCATCGCAAACATGCATGACGTCAATTGTTACCCAAATGCAGCGACAATTTCTTTTAAAAAACCTTTGAGAAATGAACACATTGGCAAATGGAAATAATGTAATAACTCAAAGTTTCCTGACAGCTACCTGTTGCCATAGAAAACTAATTATCACCAAGATATACAATGTGTTTCAAATAAAAGGTAATCCATTTTTGGAGGGGCCATATTCCCAGCTAATCCATTTTGGATATTTATTTCTATCATATGATTAAAGACGAACTCTTCACCTTTACAATGATACCTTTGTTGAATCATAAATCTAAGGCGTAATTGAATAAATTGCAATTGAAGGTGTCAGGTACAAAATCCAATTTTTCAGAGTTTTTGTCAAAGGATAAAAGACTGAAAGGATGCTTTCAAAGGAGTTACACATCATCGCACGCAAGGCCTATTCAATGATCTGGGACATTGGGCATGGCAGGGAAAGCATTCACTCAGTCTTCTTTCATTTTCTTAAAACTTGGAAAATGGACTCTGTACATATCAATCTCATTTGCAATTTATTCAATCACGAGTTAAATTTATGATTCAAGAAAGGTATCATTGTAAAGGTGAAGAGTTCGTCTTCAATTATGTGATAGAAATAAATATCCAAATTGGATGTGCTGGTAATGTGGTCCCTCCAAAAATGGATTACCTTTTATTTGAAACACACTGTATTTTGAGAGACAGAGCAAAAGCCCACTTGGCGAACAAACGAGAGTTTGGTGGTAAACCGCTCGGGGGTTTCCACAAGGCATAACTTCGAAGATATCACATGAATGTCCAATGCCCCTTCGTCATCTGATGATGCGCATGCGTAGTACTAGGATATACCCCACGTTGTGTCATGGAAGCAAGTTTTATCGCATTCTGCATTGCAGCACATTAATTGACCATTGTATTACGTGAATCTTAATTCATAGTGTCGTGAAATAAAAATAAATTTGTTTTTCTTCAAAAGATGGAAGTTTGGATATCTTATAAAGAAATCTGTATAAAAGATATTATTGTTGTTGCACTGTTCGTTAGATCTTTTTCTTGCTCCGTTAACATCACTTTGCTCCGGCCAAGATTTTGTGAATGCGTTTATCCCGGTTATGACGAAATGAGTTCTGACAAATTAATGTATTACTAAACAAACCCCCTTTAAAGGTTATTTCCTTTATATCCTTTGGAAACACATCACGAAAAAACTCAATACAAAAGACATGCCATTCTATCTTTATTTTACTTTGTATTTTCCTATTTCACTATGTTTCCTGTATATCTCTTGATCGAATAAATAGCAACAATAAATTATTTTTGATATTAATTATCATTATACTATACAGCTTGCACTTGACGTAATCTTGACTTTGTGAGTATTCCCGCTTATCCGTAGATATATCTATCTTACACGTCATACCCCACACACGATATCTTCCTACAAAGGGATTAACTCTCTTACCACCTTTCCAAGTTGGATTAGCAAAGTTGGTTCCCGCCCAAAACCTTCCTCAAGATAGTGTCCTAAAAACAAAGACCGTTGAATGATACCCTTGAGGATCTCAACAACTTATGTCACTATGAAAGTAAAAGACATATCAAAATATATATCACCCCTTATGATAATTTTAGTATACATTCCTCACTTGCTTTACGTAGAAGAAAAAAAATGATACGGTAAACGAGATTTGATTACATTATCTATTTTTCAATAATGTTTCTTTTCATAGTCAAAATTATCGAAAATCTAGAACACTGACAGCAAAAGTAGGGGCACCAAAAGATCAGTAAAACCATAAATCCTTAATTAATCTATAGTTCAATGTTGGAATGATAATGATAATTACCTCTATTCTTGACAGGAGTATGATGTTTGTTTAAATATATAAGAGTGTATCTTCTCTAAAACTGAACAATCTCTATTCAAAACATGAAAATCAAATATCAACCTTTGCATAACTTTATTGTGTAAAGGTTGATGTTTTAGTTGAATTGTGTGTGATAACAGTTATTTGATTGATATTGTAATAATTGTGGCATGGCGATGGGCATTGACACAATTTAAGATAAATATTTTAATTGGTTAGCTCATCACAGAATTAATAAAGTTATCTTTATAAGCAACTGCGTATGGTCCTGAGGGGAGAAAACTAAGGTAAAATTGTATTCTATATGTTTAATCAATAAAGACAATAGCTCAATTTGATTTGACAATCAAGGCCGTTGTTCAATCATGACGTGATAAAGGTTACAAGTAAAATGACCTTTCAAGACAGACAGCATGGTGGCTATTATGACGTTTCCTTTTCAAACTTTTATTAAAGGAATGAGTCATAACTCTGAAGAAAGAATATATATTTGTATTTTTGTTGCTGAAACGCTGGAAGAAATATACCTTTCATTTTTTGCAGGATATCTGTAGCTTCGAGCAATAATTAGCATTATTGTAATTGTTGGTATTAACTTTTATGGTTATTAGGGTGCACGTGAGCATGTTGGAGTTAAATATATCAGAAACGTAATTTGATTGTGATATTATTTTGAGAAAATTTATATATAAATTCAATTCTCGGAATAAACTTTATCATTTTTCTGAAGACATCAGTCATCTTTTTTCAAATTATTTATTTCCTAAATCTTTCCCTTTGCGTCATTTTGTGTGATCTCCCTGCTATAGTATTATCAACGTCCTTTTTTTACTAGAATGAAAGTATTAAACATGGAATAGTAAAACAAACGTAAAGATTATTAATTTAAAATAAAGGCAAAGCAAAACCATTAATTAAACAAATAACCATCGACATAACCTCTATAACAAAACTACTCTGATGTGCATCTTTCCTTTAACATGTTTGAGGAGATCGAGCTTTATTTTTTTTATTTTTTTTTAGCAATTTCTCCCATGCTGGTACTATACGAATTCACATACAATATAAAATTGTAGAGGCCTTCGTCAAATAAAAAGTAATTTTAAAACAAAAGATTTATCTTCCGCTTTACTCTCGTTACCCACTGTTTGCCAAGGTCATATTGTGTTTCCTGTTCCAATTTTATCCTCTTTTCTTTCAACAAGCACACCACCTTAAAAGCCCTTTGGCGGTATGGTTTTGAATTATGAATGTCATAGTTAGAATCTATAGGGTTTCCGAAAGGAAATGTTGTGAATTGATATGTTGTCACGCTGTTGAATAGGCCTATGCAGAGGCACGGGTTATTGTGTTTATGAGCCTGAGGAAGGGGGGGGGTAGAATTCGCTTGTTTAGAAATTATTGATTTCGAATCATTTTTAAATACACTCTCTATAAAACTTCGTGTACTCCTGGACCCTACTACTTTGAAGAAAAAAAAGGGGGGAGCGTTAAATAACGTTTTAAAAATTTAATGGTAATAATGCTATTAGCGATTTCAATTTATATATCGCCTAATAATATGAAACAGTTTCATTTCTCTGCAGTTTGCAATTATTATTGACTAAACTAATGTTCCTAAATTATCTCTTTGTATGACATCGTAATTCTTATGTCACTTTATTTTTTGATAAACAAAACTCTTGTTATATTGACTAATTTCCAGTCACGAACAAACGATTAATAAGTTAGAAATGTATTCATGCTAGAACACAATGTTGAGAATTAGAATACTATGTATTAATATTTTGTTTTAATCTTGTTCAAATAATCGGGAAACGAGATTTATTCCTGCGTTGTCCAACTCAATCATGTTTATAACGGGGTTAGGAGATAACATGAAGCTAAGAACAACCAACAGAACATAGCAAATCATTCTATATTTACCGATTCTATAAATGTCATATAATAAGCAAAATTAAGCTAACATTAAATAGATATAAATATGCTTATGCGATTATCTGTGATCAAATAAGTAAAATCTTTGAATGGCAAAGCATTTTCGGTGAGAGAAATATGTTGGGTAGGATAAATAATGTTAACATTGTCACGATTGTCAAATTGTAATTGGTGGACATCATAGGCAGGATATTTCTAATATACGGGGTGGTGTAATTTGATCTTTAAATTGATCGGCATAAAGGTGATCAGTTGGATGCCAATAAACATAGCTTATTATTGTAATGAATAAACAGACATGTGTACTTTTGGTTATATTAAACCAGAAACTATGTCACTGTGATCATTATATGTCGCAATAAATACACAAAAGATAGGATGTGTTGCATTATGGATAGTTTAAAAATAATGACCGTTAAAATAGTGAAATATTATTTTTGAGAAAAAGTTTATTCGCTTACTTCATGTACTTTAGGTTTAAACCTCCGACCTTTAAAATAGTTAATTTTATGTTTTTGTTAACGTTTCGTTTTGTCTTGTAATACGTCTTTCAAAGGCTAGTTATCTTTACATTTTTTTATTCGCAATGATTTTACAATCAAATCACTAATAATCAAGTTCCAATGGAATTTAATTTGATTTATATCATGCCATGTTGACACAGAGTATGATGCAACCCCAAAATACTTCAATTTTGGACACTAACTTCACACCAAATCCCACATAGGGTCAAATGTTCAATTGGGTGGGAACAAAGCCGTCCAAAAAGGAAGGAACATAACATCGGATGCGTTATATTAAGGGGGCTTTAAGATATTTACCCTATCTAATCGGGTCACGAGAATACTATATAGGTGGATTCGTTGAAGAAATGGGGGGGGGGTATGGGGGCTATTAATAATTATAGGTGGGAACAACACTGGAGTGAATAATATATTTGTAATAGGTGCTTTGTTAACAGGTGGAGTTTAGGATTTGGTATTAAAAATAAGATTACATTATAATGAGGCCCTCATCCTTCCTGCTTCATATTAGATCGAGATATACGAATAACCGGAAGAGTTAGATGTATTGTCTAGGTATAGCTCCTTCAAGATGACCGTGCACTATAAAGGGCCTGTCCCACAGGAGGCGATCGTTGTGGCGATAACCTATGCATGTTAGAACCTGCCAGAATCGTGTCAGAATCGTAGGTGACCGAAGATCATACGTATCTACGACTCTGTCTACGATAGGCTACGAATGAACGACTTGTTTCCACGCAAACAATAGACTAACAATAGCTTGCATCCGATAATACAATAGCCTCGACCTTCGCGATTCTCGGAGTTCGACTTCTCTTGTCGCAGCTTAAACTCAACCAAAATATGAACTTGCGCACTGTGGCGATCCTTGCGACTGACACAGGCGATCGAGTGTTTTCTACGTGATGGCGGCCTGTCGCCTTTATGTTCGTGATAGTCCTCTCAGTCGCGCATTATAATTTGGGTCGTGAGTGATTTTTGAAAATGTCAAAAATCAGCAGCGACTGTACAGTATCTGAATGGGAGGCCGATCCTGATTTTGGTGAATGTTGGTGGCGACAAAGGCCGTGGCAGCTTAAATTTCACTGGCAGTTCGGTTCAGCGATGCGTGCAACGTACGCTCGAGCGCGGCAACCTACAACTGGCCGCCGTTCCGCTCTGCTAAACATGTTCCATCGGGCGACAATCTACGATAGCACCTTGTCGCGACAAGAGAAGACAGGCTACGGTCATTGACGTCAACCTAACTGACGCCGGCTATTGTTTAACTTGTTGAGAAACCAGCGGTGAACAGAATTTTGCTAAGTATTTGTTGGCGACAGACGCGATAATTCACGATCTTATAGGCGATTGGACCTGCGCATGGTGGCGATGGGTACTAAAAAGTAGTTCGGAGGTTGTCGCCACAACGATCGCCTTCTGTGGGACAGGCCCTTTAGTCATGAATTTTCTTTAAACAATCTCTCGAATCTTGAAAAATAGGACCCTCTGCCTTCTAGCCAGACACTCGATATCTGGGGATGGATAGGGGTAATGATAACATTATGTTATGCAGGGCCCGTTGGGAGAATTTCATTAAGAGCTGAAGTGGCTACCCTGGGTAAAAATTGAATATTATCATTACTATCTTTTTAAAAAAAAAGAAGAAAAAAAAAGCAGCAAATGCATCGGAAAAATAATTGTATGGTCATACTGTTTACAAACTAAAATTAATGTAAATAATTATAATACAAAACCTCTTGGAATGAAGGGACATATTATTTTTTATTACAAATGATATAAGTTTATTGTAAGTTCTTTCTTGCAAGAGTTTTCCTCGTTCGCGTGGCAATTTGATGCATTTTGCAGTGTTATTTTCTTTTTTTTTTTTTTTTTTTTTTTTGACCCTCCGATAGGCCATTTTATTTAGAACAACAACATAATGAATACATATATAGAGAATATTGCAGCAAAATAAATACATATATGAATGTCTCTACAGTTATAATGCGTTTCCTGAACACATAGCATAGAGAAATTACAGCAAAAAAAAGGATTTGCTTTATACACAGAGCATACATGATAAATAATTCATGTAACACAAATAATAACATAAAGGTTGAGAATGGTTTGGGATTTGAAATAAGATTATACTAAACCATCAAAATTCTATCAAAATTTAACCATTTTTTATCAAATTTGTCAGTTTTGTTAGCAAGTATACTAACTTGCCTCTCATTTAAGTAACAGTTCCTAATACATTGCTTAATTGTTATGAAAGTCGGTATAGTTTTTTTGTATTCGAGAGCAAAATATAATTGTTGTTTGGTCCAAATTATAACACAATTCAAAGCATCATTTCTTTTTTCTATAAAACCTAACAATACATGTATCAATGAGAACTCTATTCTACAACGTGTTACATTATATAACCAGTCGGTCAAACGACTCCAGATCAATTTGGTCACGTTACAATAATAAAAGAAATGCACCATATCTTCTTTCTCTTCCACAAAAAGAACAGTTCTTGTCTAAAGTTATATTTAAATTTTACAAGATCCTTATTCAAAACAAATATCCTGTTTAAGAGTCTATATTGAAAATATCTTACTGTTGTATGCATTGTACAGCGAAACAACACCCTGAAATAATATTGCATATATTTATCATCAAATAATCACCATCTGCATACCATCTGTTACATAATATATTTAAGTGATCATCCCTTTCTTTTAACATGATATGATATATATGTCTACATCCTTTTTTTTCTTTCAACAAGTTTGAAACATACGCAGGGCATAATGGTTCAGTTACTTTCAAATTACAACTTTCTAACTGAGATTTATATTTACATTTTATGATTTGACAAAGTGCATAATAATGAAGAAATTGAATTTTGATTGAAAACTTTTTTCACACTCTTCTCTTACTAAAATATTTCCTTGATCATCTAACAAATCGTTTATAAAACGGATGCCTTTATCCCACCATTCTTTCAAAAATATACCTTTACCTCCAATTTTAATATCAGAATTGCACCATATAGGAGTAGCTTGCCAAAAAAGAGAAGTGCATTGAACGTGGCGAACAAAAAAAGCAAGTATTTGAAAAAGTTCCTTCCAAAAACAATTTCTAACCATAACTGATAATTTAGTGAAATAAATATCACCCTTACCCCATTCCAATGATGATAGTGGCCGTAAAAATGCATATATTAAATGGGTAACTTCTTCACATGAATTCAGCAATATTCGTCTAATCCATGTCAGTTTCAAAGCTCAAGAAAAATGTGCAACATCAACCATTTTAAGTCCACCATTTTCATAAGAACAAACAATTTGTTTCCTGCTTATTTTATCAGGTTTCCCTTTCCATATGAATTTAAAAAAAAGAGACATTTATTGCTTTTAGAAGATGTTCAGATGGATTTGGAATGGACATAAACAAATGGTTAAATTGTGAAACAAGTAAAGATTTTACAAGACCACGCGACCAAAGACAAAATGTTACGTTTTGACCAGGATAATCTTTGTCTTTTGAGTTTATCAAATATTCTATCATAATTGAAATCCGGAAGCTTTTCTAAGTCAATACAAAATCTATTCCAAATACCTTACAAATTTCTGATTAACCAACGATATGTCAGTCCCATGAAGGTGATGTAAATCAATTTTAACTGTTTTTTTCAAGGATCCAATACACAATATCTGAGTCTTTGTGACATTAATATTTAAACCTGAATACTTAGAAAAAATATCCAACAGCTCTAGAGCATTATGTAAACTTTCTCTACTATCGAGAAACAACACTGTGTCATGTGCATATTGAGATATTCTATATCTTTTTTTCTATCACTATACCCTTTATCTTATGAGATTTTCTAACTAACATACCTAAAATTTCTGCACACAATAAAAACAAGTATGGAGAGAGCGATCTCCTTGTCAACCCCTTTTAACATTTAAACGAGAGGTTAAACAACCGTTAATTAGCACACTTGAAGCTGAATTTGCATATAAAAGTTTGATCCATTTGATAATATTATCCCCATAATTAAAGAAATGTAAAACATTCCATAGAAAATCAGTTGAAACACAAATAACGCCTTTTCGAAGTCAATAAAAAGCAATATCCCGGGAATATCTTTGTAATCTGCATATGAAATTAAGTCATAAATTATTCTGATATTCTCTCCAATATATCTACCAGAAAGAAAGCCTTCTGATCTTTATGTATATTTTCTTCTAACAGTGGTTTTATTCTGTTTGCAATGCAATTGGACAGAATCTTATATTGGACATTAAGCAAAGATATAGGGCGCCAGTTTTTAAGTAAATTTCTAGGTTTGTTACCTTTAGGTAGTAAAGTTATAATTCCTAAATTCTGAAAATGAGAAAATTCTCCAGAAACATATGCGGCATTTAAACTCCTCAGTAAAAGATTCCTATATCCTTAAAAAAAACTTGAAAAACTCTCAGTAAATCCATCCTGTCCGGGTGATTTACCAAGTTTCATGTTACGAACAACTTTATGAATTTCTGCAAAAGAAAGCCCTCTATCCAGCTCTCCATTTTTTCATCTGAAATTCGAATATAATTTATTTCTTTTAACTCATGTAAATATCCTGAAAATCCAACATTTTTCGAAATCCATAGAGGTCTTCGTAAAATAATTTCAACCTCTTTCCTTATTTCCTCATCCGTATTCAACATTTTATCGTTTCTATCAATAAGTTGAATAATTCTCTTTCTACACTCCTCTTTTTCATAAGATTATAAAATATTTAGAGGGTTTTCACCATATTGTAATTCTTGTAATAAAATACTTCCTCCTTTCTTTTAAGCTTTTCCTTTCTTTTGTTCCAGATCTTCTTTTAAGGATCCAATTTGTTCTAATTAACAATCGTTATTATTAGCGCCCAAATTTAACTTCAATTCCAACTGTCTGATGTTATCTTCAAGCTGTTTTTCTATTTATCAATTTCTTTTTTCTTTCTAGCTTCATGAATAATGTGCATGCCTTCAATTCCATTAAAAGAATTCAAAAAACACTTGATCACTGAGAATAAATTTACAATTCGTTATAGTCAATATCTCAATCCTCGTATCACTATGTTCATTTTTCTCAATATAATTTAAATAATTTCTTCTTTTTTTTCCTTTAGGTTTTTACATATACATCATCCTTTAAGAACGAATTATTGAACTTCCAATAATGATGTCTCTTTTGATCCGTCCTTAACATAAGGATATAAACTTATCCATGCATGATCAGATCTATAGCTATTGTGAATCTCACAATCTGATACTAACGAAAACAACTGGTTTGATATAAAAAATAATCTAGTGCCTTGTTTTAAAGGGCTAGGTTGTCTCCAGGTAAACTGTTTTACGTCTGGATGATTACAACGCCATGGGTCAATTAAACTAAAACTATTTTTCATTTCTATAACTTTGCGCTGTGCATTTTTATTATTAATCTAAATAATTACAAGAATCTGAGCCAAGATCTTGTAGTAGGTTCCAATCCCCACCAACATGATTACAAAAGGTCATTTAGTTCTAACATAATATTCTCCAATTCTTCCTTGGTTGCCTCGATGGTAATATTGTTTATTGATTTTGTAATATAGGTTTTCCCGGTCAATTTTAAACTCTTTGCAATCGAATTTGTTTATGTTCATTCAAATTAAACGATATATCATGGAACGGACCTATCGGTCAACTGAATTACGTTTAGATTTTTAATCGCGATCACATGTCAGACAAAAGTGATTGTAAAAAATGTCAAATTGATCGGAGATAGTTTAAACTTGACGGGGAAAACCTATATAGGCCTATATCAACTATTCGTGTGGAAAATAAAAATCTAATTTAGTTTAATTCATTTTGTAATTGAACTATAATAAATTAGGCTGCTAATGATGAATAATAATAATATGATAAAAGAAACATGCATAATAGGCTGATCATGAAAGTAAAATGGATTTACAAAATATACTGACAGAAACATCAACGATTATCTTTGCTTTATTCGTCAGCAACAGTAGGCAAACGCGATAAAGTGTGTAATTTGATATGCCGTGATTAATATTAGACAGTGAATTGACAGTTGCTATTCAAGAGCCAAAATATGTCACTCAACAAAAGAGAAATTATTAAGTGAACATAATATACAAAGACCACATTATGATGCATGCACAATTATATTATGAATCGCTGTTCAATGAGACAATTGGATTAACTTTCTATAATTGATACGTATGAATAATAAAAGCAAGGACAAATTCAATCGCGTCCATATGAGCCTAAATAAACTGCAATTAAACTCGAGAAGAGAAAAGAACAAAATAACTTCCGCTGGAGGGTATTAATGAACTCATAAACTATCCATGTCACGTCGCCAAAATAAGTTCCGCAGATCACATTTAATAAATGTATTTTCTCTTTTTTGAGGAGTAAAGTATCAAGGATTGTGGAAAGCTGCTAGAACCATCTTTGTGCAGTAGAACTCCATAATTAATCCATTAAAATGATGAAAGAAAAAGCTCAGGTTATTTCTAGTAATTCAAGAACTTTTTCTTACCATGACATGATGTCATTGATGTGCCACAAACCCGCCCACACATTGCCGTAGCTGGTATTATGGAGGAGGCACAATAGGGGACTACGTAACTTCTAGTGGGAATATTCCTGTTTGGATACGATGTAAAATCAATTCTAAGGTTGTTGTTTTGTTTTTAATTGGTAAAATTTCCTAAATAATTAGGGCCAAACGCGTATCCATATATGGCAATAATCGACTAAGAACGGAGCATAGCCCCAATGGCCCCTGAATTGTGAACATATTGGCCCCTAAATTTAAGGAAAGTAGTAATTTGCTTTTATCAAGAGGTCCCATAGTTTGTATAAAATAGTAATAATATCCCAACCGTGGAAAAAAAAGTGAATAAAAAGATACACAGTTGATTAGAACTTGATTACATTCCCCAAAATTTCATGACCAGGAATGATGTCCATGTACTTTTGTTTGTTAACTTCGTCATTAATTATCACCATGACTGTATGCACTATTTGACAAACATTTCTAACAGACTACCTCTTCTTTAATGTGATTAAAATGTTTGTCTTAACATGACATCATAATACAGGACTGT
Organism: Paracentrotus lividus; assembly: GCA_940671915.1. Lineage (NCBI taxonomy): Eukaryota > Metazoa > Echinodermata > Echinoidea > Camarodonta > Echinidae > Paracentrotus > Paracentrotus lividus. The sequence continues at coordinate 4,954,706 of CALNVZ010003431.1, read as the reverse complement.
AGTCTACCATGGTCGCGTGGTATAGATGACTTCCTACCAAATCGTGATAATCTTATTATCAATACCCTAAGTATCGTCTGCATTAAACAAAGCATCATGATGTTGCTTAAAAGACAGTTAGGCTGTCAGTTTAATTAAGGCATCATTGGTAGCCGCCGATTTTTTTTATTTTTTTTATGACTCAGGAATGGTTCTGAGACATTTTTTTAAAATCGTTTATTTATTTATTTATTTATTTATTTATTTATTTATTTATTTATTTATTTATCTATTTATTTATTTGATTGTTTAGCTATTTTGTTATTTAATTATTTAATTATTTATTTACTTATTTATCTATTTATCATTTTGTTTGATTGTTTTTTCATTCATTTGTTTATTCGTTCATTTATTAGATCCGAAATCATTTACAGTGCATTGATTTTTTCATCACAATCAGTAGCGGGCCCAGACCGACGTTATACAATGAAAGTATCGGGCCCATGCGTAAACATAATAGAGCCGCTTTTGTCCCCAGACAAATGGGCTCGAGAAACGCATTCAATTGATATGGATATTGTGGATCCGCGCCTGACAATCCACTAATCATTCTATCCTACGGTAGCTTTAATGAGTGGTGGAATATTTCATAATTTTTCCCTGTTTATGGTTTATGTCAAATGAATTTAAAACTTATCCAAGACAATGAATATCCGACAAACCTAACATATAAGAATAGGCCCAATGATGTCCGACAGTTTAAATAGGAATCTAATGTGATACTAATATTATACACAAAAAGGATAAAACGAAAATTGTATGCTGATATTATGTAAACGTTTCAGGTAAATTCAATGTATTATAAACACATGTCTAACTTGATGCACTTTAATTCATTTCATCCTATTCGAATTTGGCTTTAATATTTTTTCGAAGACGGACAAAAATAAAAATAAAGATTTACTCGTATCTTTGCAGTTTGATAACAAATGGTCACAAGTACAACCCCAATTACCGCAAAAGGATGAAAATAATATAAAGACATGTTCGTGCATATAAAAGTTTACTTTGACATTTCATAAATAACTAGTATATTGATTACAACCACGAGTACGTTATAGACACATGTCTATACTCTTTTCCCTTCAGTACATATTTGGTCTATATCCAGATATCATTATCAAGAATCAAAAACAAATGTTTCCATAAACAACAGTGTATTTCGACGTATTATATAATTGTCAAGTATAAGCGAATGGATGGTAGACGCATGTCTACGTTACTCCCTTTTGGTAATGAATATTGTCTAGTTTGTTTAATTTTAATGATCACCTCACTCATCAATGGACCCCATATCGTCTGATCACTGATATATATATATATATATATATATATATTAAAATGACAGTTCCACGTGTTGGATTGTAATACATAACAATAACAAGGTATAGTAAACGTCATGCTGTATATCCAACAAAAGATTTTATTATCTCGCATTTTCGGAACCCTGTTCCTTTGTCAAGAGATCAGACATAGAGTGAACAATAACAAAGCAATAACAATTTTAATTGTTGCCCTTCTTAATTAATGTACATAATTAGCCTCATCATTTTCATTATTCACCTATTTGCCTAGAATAATATTTATTTTCACATGTAAAAACAATTATTCTAAAAAGTCAAAAGAAAAAAAAAATATACGGAGGGCAAAGTGTTTGTTTATTTTTTTTTAAATCGAATTTATGTCATTAGTTGTTCATTTCAATGCCGAATTACAAGAAAATGTATTTGTTATGATTAAAACTCAAAGGAAATATATATTATTTATTGTTTTAATTCAATATGACTGTTTTTGTAAAATTAGGGAGGTATCTCACTTCACGGAGATGTCACCAGGACTCTAAGATTCTGAGACGTCTCTGCACGTCTCCGGGAAGGAAAAAAATCTCGCTGATACGAACTCATTCGATTTACCCACGACTCATAAGAGGTCGCATAGACTCAGGAGACGTCGCAGAAACCCAGGAGACGTTTCTTGGAACGTCTCCAAGTTTCAAAACCAGCTCAAACCCATCTTAAACTATTCCAAAGTGAGATTTGGAATAGTTTTAGGCGGTTTTGAAACACAATTCAAAATAATTGAATTGTATTTTCTCCATTTTATCATGCATGTTGTATCGACAGAGTAATGTATATGATAAGTAATACAAACATTATGTGACTCAGCCTTGATTCTGTTTTTATTAAACATACTAAAATGACAGCTAAGTGTATGATTACATTATCACTTTGCAGGCTTCACTTAAGGCGCTAAATGGACATGACTTTAGAAGGTTAATTGGCCCCGACAGTTCTCGCACATGTTTAATTTCATATGATAACAAATAAATCAACCACTTATATCATTCAAAGAAAGATGAGATCTTATTATATACAGGGGCCGAGGGGCGTTTTTTGAAAAAAAAAAAAAAAGGCTTAACATTGGATAGATTTTGTACATCCGTCCCCCTCATAAAAACATGAAGGTGCCCCTCTGATTAAAGATACTTGTGTATTTGAATAAACATATCATCGAGTTTCTCTTGTAAACTATCCTAAGTGTAATGACGAAAAATAAACAAGTTTTATGGCACTGTCTTTTAGCAAAAAAAAATGGCAACGTAATAGAAATTCAAGCTTTACCCCCTTTATGCGTAGGCCTAATTCATGGCAGTTTTATTGAATTGTAAATGGGAATTAATTTTGCGTAGCACTGAATGTGAATTTCAACGATTTATCTAAACTCATTAACTGCATGCCGTATGAGAATAATTTTTGTATTCAGAAAATTTCTGTGAAATAGGTAAAAAAAAAAATAAAAAAAATAAACAAAAATAAACAAAACACAAATGATAAGGCGTAAATATTCATATAATGAATGAAATGCTCCGTAAAATATAAAAACAACAACCACAACATAATAATAATTATATTAAAATCAGACAATATACCTCAAAATAATAAATGGACACGTAATATATATATACAGTCTGTGTCAAAAAAAAAATGGTACAGTCGGGGAAAAAATCATTTAGGTGTGAAACCTTTTCATATAATGTGTGTCTCTGGTGCCAAATTAAAGCCAAAAGATTTTTCTTGCTGATGCGCTTCGTCCTGTATAATTTGCTTTCGTAAAACAAAAGTTATGCTAAGTTTTGTGCGACGAGAAACAAATCGAAATTACGCACTTCTATTGTTCTGGAGCGCTGAATTCACGGTCATTATGCGAAATCATACACAAAGGCATGGGACGGCGTGCGAAAAAGGGATTTTTCTTGATTGTAGAAAATTAGTCATATCTCAAAAAATACTGCACCAAATGTGATGAAAAAAATTGCAGAAGAAAGTCTAATTTCCCTGCTTTGTGAAAATACCAAACAATATCAGGTTGTCATTTATCTTCATACTATAAAAAAATGTTTTCCACTTGTACCATTTTATTTGACACAGACTGTATATACATGTATATATATATATATATATATATATATATATATATGTTAAACTAAAAAGAAATACAATTTGAATGAAAAACCGTAGAGACAAAATATTTTCCGATATATTTCTGCCTTGGTCGTGTAAGATAATCCAGTCAGGTGGCTACAGAAGGTACTCTCTGTTACCACCAACACACCCTTATAGAATTAGCCTTAATCCCTACAAGACGTGATTAAAAATCGCCAAATTTGGATTTAGAACTGAAATTTGGATTTAGAACTGAAATTTGGATTTAGAACTGATATATATATATATATAAAGAAATGAATTCTGCGTCGGTTTTATGTTAAACTACAAAGAAATACAATTTGAATGAAAAACCGTAGAGACAAAATATTTTCCGATATATTTCTGCCTTGGTCGTGTAAGATAATCCAGTCAGGTGGCTACAGAAGGTACTCTCTGTTACCACCAACACACCCTTATAGAATTAGCCTTAATCCCTACAAGACGTGATTAAATATCGCCAAATTTGGATTTAGAACTGAAATTTGGATTTAGAACTGAAATTTGGATTTAGAACTGAAATTTGGATTTAGAACTGAAATCTGGATTTAGAACTGAAATTTGGATTTAGAACTGAAAGTGGAGCTTAATATATATATATATATAATCAGTTGAGGTTATATGTCATGGTTATTAGTTCCAACTATAGCTATACACTTTGTACCTGACATGATAGCTCAATCGGTTAGAACGCCCGTAAAAAGAAAGCCTTTCTTGCTTTTATAAACGGGAGGTCGTGAGTTCGAAACCCGGCTGAGTCATACCAAAGACTTACAAAAATGATACCTAAAGTTGCCTTTTAAACATGGGTTTGGGGGTAATAATAACATCATGCAGGACCCGCTGGGAGAACAGTTGTCAGAACTGAAATGGCTACCCTGGGTAAATAAAACGATATTATTATTATTAATATATATATATATATATATATATATATATATTTATGCATCATGAGTTTTGAATAGAGGAACAATTTTCTTAAGGGAATGGCAATTTTTCCATATAGGATGCAACTGTTATATATCTGCCTTGGTCGTGTAAGATAATCCAGTCAGGCATTAATGTCAGGTGGCTTCAGAAGGTACTCTCTGTTACCACCAACACACCCTTATAGAATTAGCCTTAATCCCTACAAGACGTGATTAAAAATCGCCAAATTTGGATTTAGAACTGAAAGTGGAGCTTAATTAATAATTGATGCACAACAAGGTATAACCAACACCTCAAACAATTTGAGGAAGTCTGATATTTGATGAAGAAAAAAAAATTAGGCCTACGTTTGAAGAACCACGAATTAGTCATGTTGCATCGCTAATTCAAATATGTATTAACTATAAATACCCTCTAGCGATGTATTAACTTTGTTATATGAAAACAGCCTTAAAATCAATTCATCATTTTTTTTTTTTTTAATCTCCGCTTAAAAAAAAATATACTTAAAAACAAAAATCATCTAATTCTGTATTATACAGACTCCAGCCTGCTGCGGGTTTAGGATTTCGAAATGTGGGGGAGGGGGAGGGGGCGAGGTCGGCAAATTAAAACAAAATACGGGGGGCACTTTTTTCCTTCTAACATGTACAGCCAGTGAATGGTTTTGACAAAATAGATTGGGCGCATGCACGCTTTTTGTACGACTCTGGATCCACCATTGCATCTTTCAACATCTCAAGTTGTTTTGTTATGTTTATTTTGTTAGTTAGTTCTCACCTATAGTCTCTTCTCACCACACACTAATGACCAAGGCGCTTCTAGTCCGCCTTCCAGCAGACAACCCTAGCAAAGTGACAGAATATTCTTAGGATGAAAGGGGTTTAAAAATAAAGCTGTGACAGGTTTCGGTAATATGGCAATATCCGGCTACTCAACCGCGCTATCTCCTCTCGAGAAATTCTATTCTGATCTGAACCTAGCGGTGCGACCGTGCGCTCTGGTTTGTATTCCTACTTTGAGGAGTCTAGGTACGAGCGGTAAAAAGATGCTAAAAGTTCTTAGTCAGTTGTCTATCAAACTGTCAGGGGGACAACATGCGCCCATAACCGCCCTGTGCTATCTTAGTTACAAATTAAGGCGACAATCGGAGGTGCCGAAATATCGTCTGCATTTTTCTAGCAGCAAGTCGCACCTGAGATGTAACCACCACGCATGCGCGACTTGTCTGTGTGTTCGTACGCTCTCTTTACTCGAGTTTGTTATCTAGGTTCAAACTTCGGGCGAATGGTGTAGAGAGAGCTTGTGGGGAAAAGGAAAGCCACATTTTGGTTTAGAAGCTTTCACTGATCAGTCGTACCCTAAGTGTACGGCTTGGAGTTTATTGTGATAGGGGTGTTCCAACTCCTGGATTGTGGAAATAATGTTTGCAGTTTCCCGTTTGGAACTTATTTCTTGGAGCTACTACAAGATCATTTAACATTCACAAATTCAACAGGGTGACTTCAACTGATATGTGAGTATACGGATTTATTTTTCCTTCCTCTCCATAGCCCGCTTGTTTTCTTTTATATTTAGTTAAATACGATGAACCTTACTAATTTATTTGAATTTCAATGAAATTTGTTTTGAATATAAAGTAATCTGCCTATCTTCTGTTGCAGGCAGAAGATGAGACACTAAATGCTACGAGATTAATAGTAGGCCTTATTTATATTTCTCTTTTTCCCCCTTCTTCTTTCTTCGGTTCTTTTTTCTCGCATGACATGGAATTATAAATCTCTGTGGTGTTTTTTTTTTCTTCTTTGCATTCTCCTCGTAAATGGTATAACATTGATATACGTTTTATCTTTTTTAATTATTCCCAGCAAATTTAGGTTATGAATCTACAGCTACGGTATAATCTAAATACCGGTATACACTTTATACCTTTATACAGGTTTTATCGGTCAACTTTAAACTCTTTGCAATGGAATTCGTTTATGTTCGTTCAATTTTAGCAATACTTCATCGCTACCGGTCAATTGAATTAACGTTTAGATTTTTAATCGCTATCACATTACTTGTAAGAAATGTCAAATTGATCGGGAGATAGTTTAAACTTGACCGGGAAAATCTATATTATTTATTGTGTTTTCTTTTGTTATGTCAAGTTGCAAATTGATAACAAAAATCCTTTTACAACCCTACCTAATATGTCTTAACACCTGCCTGCAATGATCATAACACTTATAGATCGCGATGGGATAGAAATTGTGTGGGAGATTGTTGAACACTAAAAATAGTCTACGACAACTTGAAATAAACTCGCCCATCTTATGTTCATATTCAACCAGCGCACCTTTATAGTTTATTAAGTTGTTTTATGTGCATTGCGTAATGCCATCCTTCAATACAAACTGCTTTTCATGGTAGTGAACGTTGTTATCATACACATTTTGTATTAAGACGATATTCTAAATAAGAAATAAGATAATTGAAAACTGAATATATTCTAAAGTTGTTTTTTTTGTGTTTGTGTTTTTGAATTGTTGACGATTTTATTTGAAGGTAATTAATTTCGTTTATTCCTTTAAAAAAATTATGCGTTTGGCATTATAAATTTCTTTTTTGTCTGTGTGTGTGTAGGATGAGAAAGCTACTATAAATAAAACATCAACTTGTCAAAATAATCGTACTTTCATGTTGACCAGAAGGCCTATATATTGTGGTCTAAAATATTTTTCTATAAGCATGCCGTCCGTGAATGATAAGCGACCATCAGACTGAATTTTCCTTACTCTGTCAGGCCGTCAACCTATCATAATCATCGAAAGTAAATTTTCAAAGGTCATTAGACTCTAACAAAGACGCACACTTCTGCGGGGAAAAACCTAAAACCCATTTTACATCTTGGATCAAAAGAAATGATTATAACTGACGCAGAGGGGGATGTCGAACGTGGTTCGTTTAAAACAAAACCCAACTGACCCAAGAACTTGTCAACCTTCAGCACCGGTTTGAATGACTCAACGTTTCAGCAAATCAAAGTCATTTTGTAAATAATAATACTAACTTATTTAAAGAGGTGTGTTTTGTTCGGGGGGGGGGTGAATACCTTATACGTCAATGGTTTCGGTCCGTCTGTCTGATAAAATCTTGTCAGTTTGATATTCTAGTAAGGAGCTATGTATTATTATCTAGAGAGCATAATCGCGTTATTTCAAGAAGTCTTAATTTCCAATGTGTCAACATGAATTCACAGACTGTGATATTATATCATAGTTTATATTTGTTTCTTTCGAGCCTGACTCAATATATACTCCAACATTATTGTTTTTCTAATGTAACACCAGAATGTAATCAAACAGACCATCATTGGTATTATATCATAATATTGATAACATCGTTTAATTTTCCCAGGGTAGCCCCTTCAAAACAATTCAATTTATTCATTTATCAATATTTTTTCAAATGGACATACCAGCTATCACATTGGTATATCAGTAACAAAAGATATTACGATAATGATTTTGAAGTATAATGAAGTTCTTAGAACTAAGTGGTATGAATATTGTTTTGGCCCTGCATAACTCATGATGTGTGTTCAACTCTTAAATATAAAAATGATTAACTATTCAACAGGTGAACTTGAACTTTGAACTCGACTTTTATTTGCAAATTTCTGTTGACCCCTTTCGGAGTATGAGAAATACACAGATGTTTAACATGTATCATACACTGTATACGAACAAAAAGGTGGCCTTAAAAAAAAAAACATTGAAATATAACACAGCATTATTTACAATATGGCAGTTAACATGCATGTGCATGTTTGTATCTATACATCTACTTTTTAAACTCAGTAAGTATTATTTTTACACAAAAAAATAAAAATAAATAAAAGGGTAAAAACAAAAGTAATGGTGAATAACTTGTGATTGATAATAGACAATGAAGCTTGTGCATCTATAAATCGATAAAAATAAGGAAAACATACACGGATATCTAATCAAACGCCTAAATTGACATAAACTGCCTATAATGTATATCTCAGAATTAATTGATATCAAACAAATGTAAATTGGTACATGATGTCGATACGATAAATCAGTGACTGTACCAAGTTAACTCGACATTATTTTGCTCCTGCAACAATTGCTCCGGGATTGTTGTTTTTTTTTTTATTTTTTTTTTTATTTTTATAGTTTCATGGAATTGAATTGAAGGATTTATTAAAATCTTAAATGGGAGATTGTTGGCTCAAGTTTGAACACACTGTGCAGACTGCCAAAAATACGCCTTATCGGAAATAGTTTCTCTAAAAATCGACGGGAATTCCAATTAAGATGATACCCATTTGTCATGAAAACGGAAATTCTTTGGATACCATTTTTCCAAACGATGTTATTATATTTTTCCTCAAAGCGATCCTCCTTCATTCATGTCATACCGGTTTGTAAAGATAATGATAAAAAAATAATAAATAACCACGTTTGTCTTTATCTTCTTTTGCTGTGAACGATGTATTTATAGATTATCGCGAACATAATGTATTTTGCACGTATCTTATCCTTACACTGCGTGAAATTCAAAGTTTTTTTTATTAGTGTCTAGTATGTTTCACGAGGTGAACATTAATTCATATCTCCTCGTCATTTTCTCTCGTGCTTATAATTACTTTGATTGGGAATGAAATGTTGGCACGTTCATCACCTCGACCTTGTTTAATATCTTATAATGATAAACATAAACCTGTCATTATCGAAAAATGAATATTTTTTAATATTATGTTCATATTTGTACTTTTAGGGGGTAAAATCTAATTGGAACTGATAAGGCCATACCACTTCTACAAACTATTTAATCTTGTGCATACCAAACATATTACCATGAGTTAGTTAGGTCAATCATTTTGTTCTACGGTATAATTTCCCCGCTATTCTACATAATTATTGTTAACCCAACACTATGATGTTGCTACACTACTACTACTACTACTACTACTACTACTACTACTACTACTACTACTACTACTACTACTACTACTACTACTATT
>CALNVZ010003431.1:4847278-4944729 GCA_940671915.1 Paracentrotus lividus | reverse complement strand
ACTACTACTACTACTACTACTACTACTACTTCTACTACTTCTACTACTACTACTACTACTACTACTACAACTACTACTACTACTACTACTACTACTATTACTACTACACTGTTAGAACGCGGTTTAAAAATTTCGCTGTTTAAAAAAAATGTTATTTAAAAGTTAACCATTCTTGTTTAATATTTAAACATTGTTGTTTAAAACTGGAAAAAAAAGAGCCGTTTAGAGGCATATTACACTGTATTAAACAGGTATTGTTTAAACAGGCCGAGGCAAATGTCACGTGATAGTCATGAGCTTATGGCATCACTCGTTACATGCAAGGTAAATCGGGGCAACATTTCAATCATGGCGAAGGACTTTTGCCTCACACATTAAATAAGTGTAGATCTATGTACAGATGTGTTGGCTCAGTGGATAGAGCGTCTGCCTTTTAATCGAAAGGTTGTGAGTTCGATACTTGGCCGCACCAAAAGTTGGATCGTTTTTATTTTTGGAGAGAAGCGTTAAACAATACTGTTGATATTTTAAACAACCATTAACACACAGTTGTTTAAGATTTTAAACAACTTGTTTATTTTTTTTTAATAGTGTACTACTACTACTACTACTACTACTACTACTACTACTACTACTACTACTGCTACTACTACTACTTCTACTTCTACTACTTCTACTTCTACTACTACAACTACTACTACTACTACTACCACTACCACTAACTAAATTAAGATGGCGGGGACAGGGGTGGCCAAGTCACTCTTTAACATTTAGAGAGTACCAATAATATGCATGAATATGTAAATAACATATCCACTACAATGATTCTGTACTTGTAAAACTGTGACGTGAAGCAGAGTTCACTATTCCTGTTTTTGTGTGGTTTTTAGATTGATGAAAACAACCATAGTTTGTTTAAATCGAGCACCTGTAGGTATTGCATAGCCCCTATTTGAACTTGCCCAACATGCATCTATATCCCGTAGCATAATGATGCGTGTGAGGGACCGTTCACATTCCTGATCTAACCAAAACTTTATCACATGTATAACTACGGGATAAATACTTTACCGAATTACCTTACATGCAGCTATTTTTCCATGTTGTGCACAACTCATTTCTGGTATACGAAATAAAGTTCGAATACCCTCCACGGAATATATGTCATTTATATACATTTGCCACTATCAACAGTAGCGGACGCAGACCAGAGTCACGCAATGAAGTTACCGGGCCCATGCGTAAACATAATAGAGCCGCTTTTGTCCCCAGACAATTGGGCCCCCGAAATGCATTCAATTCGATTTTCTTGGATCCGCGCCTGATCAACCCAGGTGTACAAGTAAGGGAACAAACCGCCTTGTAAGCCTAACTAATAATATTACAAATATATAACAACCACACGATAATATATATTTTATATAACAACCATACTATAACAAATATTTTCATATGTTTTATGTCAATAATATTATTAAATTGACTTTACAGAAAAATTTACAGAGTGAAAACATACAAATAATAATACACAATAAACGTCGAATGACATACACACATCCTAATGTTAACATTGAGTTAAATGATGATCAAAGAAGATTCCATATATTTCGTCAAATTGATTAATTCGTCGTTGATAATGGTATTTATGTGTTATGTTATCCGCTTAAAGTCATTATTGCTGTTTTTCTTGGAAGAAAAACTACAACTATATTTCATTATTTCGACTAAATTTGGATATTGTTATGCCAAAGATTGTGCGATCCGTAAAGTCTTGGCAATGGAAACGCATTCCTAATCGCCATTCAATACTGTGATAGTGAGGTTTACGCTACCGGTTGACTTTTTCATACTTTCCGACTGACAAGAAATTTCCAAACCACAGCCCCAGGCGTAATTTTAGTGTTATAGCTGACTTTTTCATGTTCGACGTAGGCCCTACATGGAGATATATGCAGAATGCATGTTGTAACCAGCTTTTGGCAAAGCTTCCAAGTACACTCTTTAAAAGATAAGCTTAGATGGGCCAAAGCGCCCCCTTATTATTATTATTTTTTTAAGTTTTCGGGCTGCGCCACCCCCACTCCCATTTCAGATCCTGGATCGGCCACTGATTATTAGTAATTTCTTTATGTAGATCCTTTTCCAGCGTGTATTATGTAAACTGGACTATATATCTCCATTTATAGGATTTGTGGCCATTTCTTAGCTGCTAGCTACTTGACGTAATGCACGAGGGATTATTATATTTATACATCAATTTTTTTCCACGTGAAGAACGGCATGACCAATATGTGATTTCAGCCAAAGCTAGAATGACTTCTTTGATTAGAAGTTTAATTCTTGGATTTCATTGCACACCATTCCATTTCCTTTTTATAAATTAATTTACATTCGTGTTATTGAAATTATATTGCCAACACATGGAAGCCGGTCAAGATTAAAATGGGTGGGAGGGAGGGGGGAGGTGCACCGTGACAGGAAAGCATATTTCCTGAAAATTATTTCAAACGACTTCATAGGTTTTATTATTAGTAATGAAGCAGTTCAAGTAACGTTTTCAGAGAATAATTATAGCCTAGGTAATGCTATAAGAAACAGTGATGATCCGAACACATTATATTAAATGATTTTGGAGTGATTCGTTCTCAAAATATTCCTTTAAATAGCACATAATATTTGTATCGAAATTGTAATGAACTTTGCCTCTGAAAAAAAAAGTGACAATTACGAAAAACAAGTGGGATACAAGAACCAAAAAAAAAATACAAGAAACGTTATGAGTTACGCGGTGAGTAGTTTATTTTCAAAAGTGTTTTGTCTAAATTAAAATGCACCCGTTCGTATGAAACGTGATCTTAACACTTATAATGAAAATATGAAAATGACACTATACACTAAACATCATGGGTGGGGCAATGTACATAACTTGAGTAAACGTAAATCTGTGATGTGTGTATTTTACTGCAGTAGATCTTAATTAGATTCAGGAGGGGAAATGTGATGAGAGGCTTGGAAAATGTCAAGGAAAAATCACGACAGATGAGGACAATTTTCACCCGTTTCTATCCTCAACAGTTTCCTCTCATAACAGAGTGATATGACAGGTATTAGCATCCTCTTCAACTACATGATTATGTAACATCATTTTTTCATGAAATATTATTTCTTTCAAGAAACTTAAATGGCTCTACAGCTAGTGTACTGCATATGAAATTATGGTCAATCGGTTGATGTATAGTTGATTTTTTTTTTTTTTTTCAAATCCCAGAAATATGGATAATACATAACTGTTTTAAAGCGAAGTTTTGGGTTCCAATCAGGCACTCTTGTTGGAATTTGATCAAATGAATATTACACATGAGCTTGATTATCATAATACGTGCCTTTGAATTACATGAAGATAGTCGTTTTATTAAATTGATCCTTTCTTACCATTTAAATCTTTCTACGTACCATTATGAACTTCCGATGAGCTTTGGACAGTCACGACTGTTCGGTAATTGAAACATTTTTGAAGCTCAAAAAACATTTTCTTTCCCTTTTCTCTCTTTCTTCTTTCCCTATTTCGCCAGTCATTGCCTTTTGATGTCATTATCATTGGGGGATGAATTTATCAACATAAGCAGTATGTTCGAATGTCAGGCAAGAAAATCTCTACATCATGCTCGGGAAGCCGCTTTAGTCTCTAGTGCCTGTTTGGAAAGAGCAGGTATTGCTTTTGGAAGGGCCCGATTATGTATGACTCAAAAAGTTTGAGACGAACGAGCTGCTCAATACGTATCAGGTGTAAAGCTCGATTGTAGAAAGAGTAATAGAACTTGAGGATACACGAAAAATGGATGAAATATTATGGAAATACATTTTACGATACTTAGGATATGACAAGTTTTTATGGAGAACGGAAACTTGACACGGTTCATATCCGTTTAGCCTATATTTCATTTTGAATTTGTGTACACGTACATTATATAACTTTTGTTCATTCCTTCATTTCATTACTTATTCTTTTGTCCTTCTTTCTTCATCAATAGGCCTATATTGCATGATAGGATAAGTATGAATAGGACTGATTAAGATTCATAATCTAGACATGTGTCTAATTGTCGTAAATATCTATAGTAATTTTCTCTGAACATTTACCAGTAAGCTAAAAATTAAAGTATTTATAGTGATTGAATTTATGTATTACTGTCTTTATTACAGTTGTCATGGTTGTTGTACAGTTACTGCAAATGAATTCTTCAATACTTAAAATCGGATGCAGTAGATCTTATTCTGATTGATTATCACGTGTGCATGACAAACGTGTAATACATGCACACTTCTTTTTCATTTACGCATAACAAGTCCTAGCAGTAGGTCCTGATAAAAGTTTTTAACTAATTAAGTTTTTTTTTTTTTTTTTTTAATAAATATTGTACTATCATTATTATATCCACCCAGATCAAACATCACCATGAAGTTCTCGACGTCGACGATGAGCGCCGGTAGTCCTGATCGTCTTCCTTATCCTATGTCAAGTACTCGATCCCACCGCTGCCATCGGTTGTTATACGACAGCCATCCTGCGATACCGACGAGGAAGCGGGATTCGCCAGCTGCTCTGGCGCCAGAGACGGCTCAACTGCATCCCGCAAAGAGAACACATGCGCGCGTTCCTGGACATGCCACGGCACAGGCCTCACTAACCTACTCCAGGACGCCTTCAGACAGTTCTACAACCTTGAGAGACTCGATCTTAGTTCGAACGAGGTTGCTTCCATCAACCACGGTTGCGTTCTCCCGGACTTCATAACCTCACGAGCCTGGTCCTGAAGAGTAATAGGATTCAGAGCCTCAGCGCCAGTACTTTTTTCCGGTGCAGCTAAACTGGAGACGCTGGACCTCTCACAGAACAACATCTCCAGGATCGTAACAGGAGCTTTTAATGGTTCTTAGGGCAACTCAGAACGCTATACCTCAACGAGAACCAATTGGTTTGGCTAAGACCAGGTATGCTTCAAGGTCTTCCGAGACTAGCTCTCTTATCCCCACAGTAACGGTATGCAGACCGTTGATGCAGCTGCCTTCAGTGGACTAAACACATCTGCGTGCTCTGCAACCTGAATATAAACTCATTACAGTATAAAAAAATAAATGTTATCACTAAAGTAGTAAAATAAATCGGAATATGATATGAGAAATCGTATGAACTCATCTGTAAGCTCATTACTTAAAATAAAAACAAATAGATATAAATGATAAGACAAATCCAAGGAAATGAACCACGAAGATATGGAAAAAAAAGAAAAAGGTAGTTTGGAATAAGATTTAGAAAGAAAAACCACACCCCCACAACCAAACCCCCACACCCCCCCCCGCTCCCCTACCACACCCCCCACCCCCACCCCCCCCCCACCCCCACACCACCGACCCCCCCACGCCCCCCCCACCCTCCCCCCACCCGCCCACCCACCCCACACCCCCACCCAACCCCACTCCCACCAAAAAAAAAACCCCCCCCCCATCAGAACCACCCCCCCCGCCCCACCCCCACCCCACCCACTCAACCCCCACCCCCCCCACCAAAACAGAATCGGCCCACATATGGCCAACATCTTGCAACATCGTTAGCCCGTTCATTGTCTACGTTATGGATAGGTGAGACCCGGTTGGAGTGTGATCTGTAGGGTGGGGAGTTTTCTCAGGAAGAATGTTAGTTCCTCTGCAACCCGGGCGCGGGTATCTAGCCGTTCGTCATCCGGTTGATACTGTTAACGGAATAAACCGGACGTTGATGAGAGGTCTTGATATGAGATACGTCAAGGATCCTCTGCAGTGTACTAGGCCTATCTTCAAAAGGGTAAGTTTATAATCCTGGTACACTCTCAGAAATTTTAGAACCGTTCTTTGTCCCGTAATTGGAACCTTTTAATGTTCTTCAAAGAAAATGGTTGTAAATTGTCCTTCAGAACCGTTTTTGGTTCTAAAAAGGTTCATAGAACCTATGGAGTTCTTGATAGTGTGAAAAAGCCCTAACAATTGTTATAGGGTTCTTTACACCATCAAGAACCCCATAGGTTGTATAAAGAACCTAAAGGGTTTCTTGTAGAACCAAAAACGGTTCTACAGGACAGTTTAGCAGCCTTTTCTGCTTCTTTGAAGAACGTTAAAAAATTCAATTTCGTGTAATTCAAGAAACACGTCCAATGAAGAATTCGTTCAGTTCTCGGGCATTTTAGTTTGGAATTCAGGGCTGTAAACTATACACAATTTCGTCGGCTCATGCTTAAGCAACAATCCATGATCAACTCCATATAATTACGCCCATACAACCACAACGCCTAGGCCAATTAGTTCGGATAATTAATGCCTCTTGCTATAGCTAGTTCAATAGTCACACAGCCAAAGCAAGACTCAAAACATGCAAAACGGTTTTTTCGGTTGCTGTCGCCTTGGGGACGGTATACTGTTGCCCAATTTCCAGTTTGTAGAGTTACGAATGACTGGCCCAAAAGGGGGTCGTGTTCGAGACTGTATGACTGTTGCCTAACGTGTACAATTTGGCAGTGTAGGTTTAGGAAAGTGTCAATTCATTTTAATAATTCAAAATTAAGTCATCACTCTATCGCCTCCCGGAGCGCAGATCAGATGTACGACGAACACGAAAGAGCAGGTCACCGAACCAGGTTATCAGTCCTTCCGGGGTCGGGTTGTGTTTCCGGTTAAAGCCTAGGGATATTCTTACTTTTCCTTCATCACAGTGGGATAGCAATCTTAACTTATGATATTTGACGAATGAATGAATGAAATATGCCCTTACCTGGGCAATCAACAAATTTATTCCCTGAAATTTTCCGAGAAATCATGGGTCCGTAATCTAGGGATCAGATTTAAGTGACCTAAATCCATGAAATATGCTCACCTTAATTTTCAGGATATGCAAATTGCGGATGTTTATTTTGCTCGTTCGACTGATACCCCTGCGTGGTCAATTTGACAGTTAATTATGCTTTTCCGAAACAATTTACTCTACATTTATTTTTACTCGTAATACTATATTTCTAGGCATTTATTTAATTATAATGAATTTTCACTACTGGCCTATTGATAATGAATACTAGCCAGTTGACTGGAAAATTAAAGAACAGTTCAACATTAACTAAGAAATGATCTGTAAAGGAGACCCTCTATCTTCTGAATTTCAACCCCTTTAACTCAATCATCTACGGGTAAGACAATCTCATTTAAATTAGCCTCTAGCTCTGTTCCTAATGCAAGATAACAAAACAGATTATGCCAAAATCCATGCTAAACGCATACGATATAAAGGGGTGATATGCCGGTTAGTTGATCTTGAACGGGACAAACCCCCCGGATTTGAGTTTTTGTAAACAAGATCACTTTCCACCAATGTGAGAGTAGACCCTGAGATTTGCGCGCGCAAATCCAGCCGTCTGTCTCTCTTCCCAACTTTTCATCGCGCTTAAAAATTAATTTCCAGCCCAGCTTTTCGTTGATCCCCTCTCACGATACAACCTGACAAGCCATCGTTTCAAATTTCCATGGCGGGGTGCGATGGAAAAACGAGGCTCCTCGGGGCTACACCCCTCTACCTAACTAATCTCCCAAGAACATCTATGACTACTACACCCCTTTAAAGGGGGCAGTTCCACGAGACTCAAGGCCCGATAATGAGCTAATGAGTGTTGTAGAACACCATGCCTGAGAAATTGTATAAGTAGGTCTATGCCGAGGGTTATGAAGATATATTGCGGAAAATAAAGTACTACCCTAGTAAATATAAAAGATAGTCAGGAAAAATTGTAAAGGGAGACAACTAAAAATGCATTACAGCTTAATATAAACAGTAATTGTCTACTATTACGGTATGTCGGCGTTACAAACATTCAACAGTAAAAATATTCATAAAGAACATGATATTATACTAATAGGGGAGAGTGGGGTTAGTTGGAACACGGGGTTAGTTGAAACATTGCAATTTTCTTTAACGACAATAAATATATTTATTCAAATCTACCCTCAAGTTGTTGCTATTAGCAACTGCCATCCACCACATTTTAGACAGCAAAAATGCTTCAAGCTTCATGAAGTTAGAAAGCAAAGTTTGTTTTTTCACACTCTGAGTAAATTTTGTCATTTTTACAAATGTTTTATTAACTCAGAGAAGATCATAAATTACATTTGCAAGTTTTTGAGTATAGCAAACAGTTATATCAAGGTACAAAACAAAGTTAAATAAACCCCTCACAAAAAGTTTCGCAAGTCGACTTTGGGTCATGATAACTTTTCAGGTACGCTTTAGTTATTCCTGATTTTTATACCATTGGATAGATAATTTATTCCCCTTTTGATTGATATCCTATTTGTAATGATTGTATCATGCTTCAATGCACAGAATATCAGAACATGGAGAAAAGTAAAAAGTCAAATGTTGTAAAATGCATTTTTATTGATCACATTGAAGTTCCGCAACTTCACTTTAGGTCCTGATAACTTTGGGAATATTTTCTAATTTTTATTGAATTTTATACCATCGTCAAGTTAATTTATTCCTCTCTTGAATGATACCTTATTTGTCAGGGTGATGTCATGCCTGTGTCCACAGAACCCCTCAATACCACTTGAATACATGACAAAGCGAAAGATAATTTTCAGTTTAAATTTCTGTAACACAACACTGAACCTTGATACATTTTAATGTGGGGATTTAATCATTGTCATTTTAAAGGATTAAAAAGTTCATTTATTCTTCTTTTTATTGATACCCTATTTGCAATAGTAACATCATATTTGAATGCACATAACTCACGAATATAATGCAAAGTAAAAAGTGAAAAGTTGCGAAATGCATTGTTATTGCTCGCAACAGACAATAATACTCACAATAGGCATTCAACATTTAACTTCTGACTTGTCCTAACATTCAGGTGTTCTGTCCATGCAGGAACAACACTATCGTTACAATTAGGGTGTCATTGAAAAGAAGAATAAATTATCTTGGCAAAGGTCTAAAATTCAATAAAAATTAGAAAATACCTCGAAAGTTATCAGAGCCTAAAGTCGAGTTGCGGAACTTCGCTTTGATGAATGCATTTTGCAACATTTGACTTTTTACTTTTCTCCATATTCTGATATTCTGTGCATTGAAGCATGACATAATCATTACAAGTAGAATATTAATAAAAAGGGGAATAAATTATCTATCCAATGGTATGAAAATCAGGAATAACTAAAGCGTACCTGAAGAGTTATAATGACCCAAAGTCGACTTGCGAAACTTTTTGTGAGGGGTTTATATGGCATGTTGTTGTCCCTTTTTTGTGCTGTAAGCTTACAAATGTCAAATGGGCCTCTGGGGTTAGTTGGAACATTTTGAACGGGGTTAGTTGGAATATGTATTAAGTAAATAGGTTTCGGTTTAATAAGAAAATGAAAATTATAAAATTCAGTTAAGTGTTACGAAATATTCCTATACATGTACATTAGTGCACATTGGACGATTTTATTTTTGTTTAAACATATTGCAGAATGCTACTTCACAGGACTTCAGAATATCTGTATGTGACTGGATGCTATCAAGTGTAATAAAACATGAAGTAAAAAAAGAATTTGAACACCAACCTTTCATATTTTATTTGGAATCAATAAAGCAAGTTAGCTGAACCCATGCAATAATGTTGTACGTAGTATAAATATAATTCTAAAAATACCATGCACAATGTTTCAACTTACCCCATACCTTGTTCCAACTAACCCCGTGTCCGGGGTTAGTTGGAACACTTGACATGGTCTTGTTGAAGATGGATTTTTTCCGAAACCATCACTTAGTTTAAGAATTTAATGGGGTACATTTGTAGCATACAGATATACACTCAAGCTGATTGTTTATTGTTTCTTGAAATAAATCCGCTTTTGTTTTACTGCCATTTTTGTGAAAGATGTTCCATATAACCCCGCTCTCCCCTATATGACAAGTGTGGAATAATAATTGCGTTTGATTTATTCAACACTTTTTGATTTTAATGACTTCACTATCACGAACTTTGATGAATTTTCAAAAGATTTTAACACCCAAATGAAAACACATTAAAAGGTTCTAGCAGCGAGGTATTGCACAATTCATGCACCCGACATAAACCCTTTGTCGTATATTTTCATTTCGATCTGTTAAAGATCATTTTCTTTCCAAAATTCACAATGTATAATTCACATGATTCGGCACTTTCTGGTAACAATCAACATTTGTTCCAATTAAAATATCGAAAATGTTACCTAATGTGGAGTAAGTTCCTCGGCCTTTAATCAATCATAACAATAAACTGAGAAGTGGGACATCGGAAATTCATAGGAATCGTTATGACGAGATGTTAAAGATAATTTTGAGAAATATCAAGATAAACAAAGTAAAGATGACGATGATGGTTGTTGATTTTTTTTATTTTTTTTAAAACATTTTTTGGGGGGTATTGACTAGATACCAGAAAGTCATGATCCTTTCTCTTGCTTCAGTTATAGAAAGACAATTTAGCTTACAGTATACAGTATAGACATAATGCACGGTTTTGAGTGTGTTAGTGGCGATGCAGCGCACTCGAGGATATTTACAAAATGAGACAAACATGACGCGCTTGCGTCGATTGTTTTTGCACAATTTTGTTTTGAATATCAGAGATGCCTGAATCGCCACTAACATCACGACCTTAAACCTGTGCAATATATAAATATTTTTAAAAAATATAGAAAGGTTGCCAAAATGAGTTATGTTGGAAGGTGAAACAAACATGAAAAAGATATCAGAATAACAATGTCTAATAGTTCTAACAATGAGGTTTTAGTTCGTTGATGCAATAATGAGTGAACAGTTATGAAGACGGATGTACTTTTCTTGTCATACCTCATATATATTATGTATGCCTATTGTCAGTAAATGAACCTAAAATTGGATTTATTTATCATCTGCCGAAAGGAGACACAACCACCCCCCCCCCTATGACTATTTTATCCATATCTCAATATACTCTATTGTCATGATTGTATTTAACCCAATTGAAAAGGTGCCATTGCCAACACAAATTATAGGCTCCGGGGCACGAAGAATTGCCATACATATACCTTATTTCATTGTTTTCAATATTTTGATGAGCATGAAAAACGAAACGTCACACGTGCCTACTACATAATCTCCAATAATTAATCGTTAAACTGACAAGAATTACCTTGGAAAAACCTTCAAACCGTCTATTTCTATGACAACCAGTAAAAAAGGGGCAGAATGCCAGAGTTATTAATAAATTTTGCACCGTGAGCATCGTCCAAATTAAGCGCGGGAATAAAAAGGAAGAAAATGTGGCGTTGCTCGTTAGGCAGGCGATGAGTTATCATACGAAACATTAATAGGAAGTCCCATTGCTTGTGCTCCTATCACTAATAAAATTACTGTCATATTTAGGGTGAAAGTTTCTTATTGATGAATCCCGCGCTTGTGTTTATAGGCTATCATTCACATGTTGTTTCATTTATATTCTAAATTTCTATATTTATCTTATCTAATTCTATTCGTTTTATTTTCCTAGGGCAACCTGTTCAATTGATCTAAAACAATTAGGCTCCTGTACCAAATACATGTAAATGCAATAATACATTAACACAAACATAAAGAAATGCCATTATTATTACAACAGAAATAAGAAAATACGAGTATCTGTAAAGAACCATTTTGGATTAACAGAATCGAGAAATAATATAAAATTACATTCGTTCTAACATGGCTTTGTGTTTAGATTTGTAACAAAGATTTAGGTAATAAATTTCATAATAATTTTTTATTACAGGTATCAAACCTATTAACGGGCATCATCAGTTATCATTTAAAAGTGTCAGAACGTGTTTTGATATGTTTTTTTTTTTGTCCCCGTCACCATTACCCCCCCCCCAAAAAAAAAAAAAAAAAAACACTATATGAATAATACTAGTCATGAAGTCAAACGGAAGCATATAACTGTCCAGCAACATTTGCAATAGCATATTATTTCAACTGTATGCAGTATTGCATAAAACGAATAGCTTGTGAATTTGCCAAATTTTCTAAACTTCTCTAAACTAAATTGTTTTGTCATATTTACATCCCCATAGGGACCCGGTATTCCTATATCTAAAGAGTTAAATTTACGCATATGAAATGACATTATTGTCATAATAATCGCAAAAAATTATGATCATGATTATTGTTTCACAATCGATCGTTACACCTAAAAAATCTTTGTCTCTTTATATCTATTAGTTCACATGCTTTTTCCCATGGGACCCAGTATCCCTACATTTAATCATTTATAAACATACAAATAGAATGTCATTATTGTCATAAAAATCATGAAGACTTATGGTCGTCATAAAGTGTTTCACAGTCGATTGTTACAACTAAAAACATTTTTCTCTTTTGTATCTTCTGTACAGGAACGGTTTGAGTATCTGATTGCTCGAGGTCAGGATGTCTCTATGACCTGCGATGCTTCGGGAATCCCGTCACCAGCCCTGTCCTGGATGAGTCCATTGGGCAACCCCATCCCTTCCATCACAGCTAATACAGCTAACCTCAACTACGCTCATGCTCCTCGCATCACTGTCCGCCATGATGGTACTCTCAACATCCGGCACGCCCAGTTACAGGACGCTGGTAACTACACTTGCCTGGCCCAGAATCCCGGCGGTCAAGCGATGGCTGAGATTCGAGTCATGGTGGTTAATGAACTCCCGAAACCAACGGTTGAGGGTCAGGGCCCGAGGTTGACAACGCCTGATATGTGGCCGAAGAATGGGGGTGATCGTGAGCCTTTGGGAGGTTGGCCGAATCAGGAGAAGGCACCGTTTGCGTGTATACCAGAGAGATCCCGCGCATGTGACTCTGCAACAGGAGTAGTGGTGACGGCCATTGTGACATTCTTGACCACTCTCATCACATGCGTGGTCATCTTTTACTTATGGTATCGTAAACAGACAGCAAAGATCCACTTCGCCACGTCACCGTTCCCGAACGCGCAGAGATCCCCGAAAAATCAGTCATCAATGAAACCGACACTCCGCCGGTTTATCAATGCCATCTCTAACCCTGCACACCTGTACGCCAAGCCCAAGCCCACCAAGAAACAGCGCCAAGCCGGTTTTACCTTCCACAAAGGCAGCAACAAAATTGACGACGCCAACAGACACATTATAGCCCCGTTGACAGAGAAGCCGTCCGTTCTCAGTCAAGGCATTCCAGAGATGGACGCACCCCCGCCACCGCCCATGACCGGTATGAACCGGTCACACCCGAAGCCAACCGACCAAAAGAGGATAAGCGTACCGAGGGAATTGCTACGAAGCAGCACTACTATCTCACGATCGTCACACCTTTACGAGAATGCGACAGCTTTGAATGACGATCCTAATTACACAGCACTGGATCCAATGACGAGATGTATAATAAATGACACATACGTATCTTAGATTAACTACTACATTGGATGTAGATATGTCTTTATTTATACACAAATAAAGTTAACACTTACCTAAGGGATGATGAAATTGTCTTATCGAACGACGAACCGAATGATCACTTATGATGATTGAAAATGGCGGATCGGCTGACGGTGGCTGGTGTAGATTACAGTTCTACAGGCGCGGATCTAGGATTCATAATTTCAATAGATTGTGAAGGCCCAAATGTCTGGTGACATTGGCTGGTCTATTATGATTGGGCATGGACCGATACTTTCAATTTTGTGACGTTAGGCTGGATCTGCAACTGGTTGTAGACGATGTTTGAATGGATTTGAAAACATGATCCATCAACCTTAAAACGCTGTTGACATGGTTAATAACTCGGATATATACATGGATTTATGGAAGTGAGTGAGAACGAAATCTTGGCCCGAACATCTATTTCAACATGTTTACCATGGACAACTAAGATTTTGATTATAAGTTAGCGTACGGAATGGATGAACATGATAATAATCATGATCATAATATTCAAATCATTCAAACTATTTTTAATCATTGAAACTGTTCAGTGCTCCTGAGTTTGCTAAGATTCGTCTCTTAATATTAATGTCCTCTTGTTTTGAATATTGTGTCTTTATTGTGAATCTGTTGGCAGAGAATCACTGTATTGAAGATCGTAACCTTATGCTACAGTCACACAGACACTTACGTATAGTTACGTCCGGTTGCGTCCAAAAATTATTTTCTTTTCTGCGGATCTCCAATGAAATGAAATGAAATGAATGAAATTATCAATATTTCTACTGCTGAATATGACGGGTAGGCATCCGTGGGGATCCGCAGAAAAGAAAATAATTTTTGGACGCAACCGGACGTAACTATACGTAAGTGTCTGTGTGAGTGTAGCATTAGGGAATGCACTTTATCGGCTTGAGTTTTTATATGTAGGGCCTATTTAATATCGACCTGTTTTAAGTGGCAGTTCGAAAAAAATCAATAAGCAAACAAATATTCGCCCTCTCCCATCTTTTCTATTAACAAACAAACTAACAGAAAATGGACGCGACAGAATTGTCTGTTATTGAATTTCCTCAGAATTTCCAGATATGATATTTGTTTCAAAGATACCGTTCGGTAACCCCGTCCCCTCTATTTCACCTCACCTGTACTATATAAACTAATCCACAACATGTGCAAACTTCTTATTGTCACCTGCAACTATTATTAGATGATCCTCGATATCTATTTTAACTTATAATTACAGACCATCTGGATGGTGACACTGCAAACGTCACATGGCACATTTCCTAGTTTTTATTTCCTTATTCTACCCTCTCTCGCCCCCTCTTCTTCCTCCTCTTCCATTTATGTTTTGTGGAAGACCAGAGGTTAACAACCGCCCCAAATCCATTTTCAGTAGCTCAGCTCAACTGAAGAAAAATGAGCCTCAAATCTCGCAAATGAATGAATTCCGGTAGTCGATAGCCGTGCAAGGGTTGGTCCGAACTCAGGCGGAACAAACATGCCTGGATCATTGCGAGATGAGAGTATGTGGTCCCAGTCAGAATTTTAAACCAACCCCGAACAGACGGAATGGTGTGCCTTTGGAGCTGTTTTCTGTCTGGTGTCGACTGTCTGTTGTGGCTGGGGTGGTGCAGACGTTTTTCCTCGATTTTAGAATGAATTTGCTATTCATATTGCTTAAAACACTCCATCCTAATGCTCGTGATTTCTTGAAAAAATATATATAATATAAATATTTATTAAAATTTGATGCTTGGTTATCCCCAACTTTTGTACTTTCAGCAAATCAGAAAACATGAATGATAGTGCAATAAATGATATACAATTAATTCCTTGGTTTTACTTGTAAAATAACATGAATAATATAGGTTTTCCCGGCCAATTTAATTGTTTTGTCAATCAGTTGCATATTAGAGGCGTTCATTTTCGGATAAAAATGCTGCTGCATCGAAATGCTGCCAGTCAAAATCGTATTCAATCATCAAAATTAACGATTGTTGTGATCGCTTTCGTATTTGCGCATTCTACTTCACATAATAAGCATATACATTCGGCAATAGCTATTCAAATTCGTTTTCATCCTGTCGACATTTCATTACGTATACTCAAATTTGCACTAAGTTGAATGCACAAATAATGAAATTAATGCCTATATCCGAATTTGAACTTTGCAACCATTACTTTGTGTGCCTAAAAACGAAACTGAGAGCATGAACGCGAAATTGTTTGACCAAAGTCAGTCTGTCGCATCAAACGCACGAGTTTGAATACACATTAAATAAAAACGGATGATAAATGTATGAAATTGGCCGGGAAAACCTATATTAAATATTGTTACAGACTTAATTGTATGGCACTCAAATTTAGTTTAAATTTTAGGTTTTGATGAAATACAGACTGAACTAGGAAGATTCTTTAAATTTCGCGTCCGATTCGCGATATAAGATTTAAGGTAAAGTAAGGTAAGGTAAGGTAAAGTACAATAAAGAAATCTCAATAATGAGTGTGGGTGAGAAAGGAGAGAGAGAGAGAGAGAGAGAGAGAGAGAGAGCGAGAGAGGGGACATGGAGTCGCGTTTCTATTATTTTCAGTCATGCACGAACTTTTACATGACATCACAAAATGGGCGCGTAAGTGTGAGTGTGACTGACATTTCGTTTCCAGGGCAACGGAAAGAATACTTTCTTTACAATTACGTTTTTGCATACAGAACATAGACGAAGATCTGAACTTGTATTCATGTTCTTTTATCGAATCTATATATTTATAAAGTTATAGGTTATCATGTCGGTTATTGTAATAAATTATCCCTCGAACCATTAACTGTTTTTGAGGAACGCTTGGTCGCTGTTTTGCGAGCGATATTATGCCTGTGGTTCAACAAAATAGTGAATCTGTAAAGAAATTGTGTGTGAGATATATATACAGTATACAAAATTAGACATTATTTTTTCTTCCCCATTGTATGTTACCATTATGAATTTACAAATCGGGTGGAATTTAATGTTAATAAAAAAAAATGTTTCATTTTTGTTCATGTTACGAATCGTATCACAAATAAAAAGAAAGGGAAACATAACAAAAATAGAAGAACATAAACGAGAATATATTTGATTCGTTCTTTGACACAATTAGCTTGATTATCATGGGCATTTTTTTTTTTTTTTATTAAATTTAATTTCGTATTAATATTCAATGTGTATGATTGTTATTATTATTATTATATTTATTTGTTAATTTTTGTAAAGGTTTTATATTCTCGATGTTTTTTCGGTTAGGAAAAAAACACAACATATTATCAACCTAACCTCTACAAATAACTTGTATGAAATAATCGTGTTGTATTTATCTTTCTTGTAAATAACCATTTTACTTGATAATTGCGTGCATTTACTGGTGACAATTTTGAATTTATCAGACAATGTATTTTTTTGATTTGTGAACACTCCTTTTTGTTTATGAAACAAATATATGTGATAAAATGTTGACTATGTAAATAAGATTTGTACGTCACAATGAGAATAAATCTATGAGTAATAAACGAGAATGATTTTATAACGAAATAAATGTTTATGATTGTTTGTTCTTTTACTGTGCGTTATTTAATTATTCGCATTATTAATATTATACAATGGAAATGAATCAGGCGCGGATCCAAGAAAACCGAATTGAATGCATTTCGGGGGCCCAATTGTCTGGGGACAAAAGCGGCTCTATTGTGTTTACTCATGGACCCGGTAAATTCATTGTATCACGTCGGTCTGCGTCCGCTACTGTGAATGTACCTTTTGAACACTCGATAGATTATTAATAATAACAACATTTATAACATCTTACACAAACGTTTCTGAGCCTTATGATATACTTTCTAGAATGTAAAGTGGTAAAAAAGAACCATGCAATTTCATAATACAACTCCAGAATATACCATCATACAATTTGGATGTTAACTAATTGTTTATCAACTACAACCATGAGATGATTATACAATATAAGAGAGTACGTGAGAGAGAGAGAGAGAGAGAGAGAGAGAGAGAGAGAGAGAGAGAGAGAGAGAGAGAGAGAGAGAAGATGGAAGGTAAAGTGAAATTATATGTAGATTTGAGTGAACTTCTGTAAAAGGAGGAGGTTTTATTTTATATGAACAGTGCTGCACTGGTTAAAATAATGTACTATTAAACAAATTGTACAAAATACAAATAAAAGTAAGCGAGAGTCTCTCTCTCTCTCTCTCCCTCTCTCTCTCTCTCTCCCACTTTTTCTCCCTTCCTCTCCATTTACCCTTTTCCTCTCTTTCTTTTATTCTTATTTAGCTCTGTCAATTTACCTCCCCTCTTTATACTGCCTTATTTCTCTCCATTCATCTTTGCACTTTAATGTTAAGTTTGTTTGCTTTTATAATGTATAATATGCTATGCAAAAAATTTTGTGACTTTGTTTGAGACATGAAATCACATTTGCTTCTTTCGTAACAACTTTAAATGTTTTTATTCTTGTGCACTCTCATTGTTAGTCCTCGGACTTTTTGAAAAGATTTTTTTATTAAAACCAAATTTAATCGAATTGAATTGAATTTTATGGTTGTGATGATATTAATGGTGAATCGGGAAAGTAGGGCATAACTCACCCAATGTCACCTTACTTTCTATGACAAGTCATTTCTTAAGGTGTTGGTTTTTGTTAATTATCACTGCATACAGTCAGAATGCCTTGTTAGAACATAACACGAGAGGAAACTCCGATTATCCCCCTATTATCCTAGTCACAACCGGTTGAACGTGCTTTCCAAGTTAGTACGTGTCCTGCACCATATGCGCCAGGTAGCTTGCCATTATTTGCGTTTCGACGCGACTGTAGAAATAATGTAGGGTCACTCCTTGCTCCTGCGTTCGACCAGTAGCGGACGCAGCCTGACGTCACACAATGAAAGTATCGGGCCCATGCGTAAACATAATAGAGACGCTAATGTCCCCAGACAACTGGGCCCGACAAATGTATTCAATTCGGATATCTTGGATCCGCGCCTGCGTTCGACGTCAGGGTTTCATGCGAAGTACGAACCAGGCCAGGCGCAGAGAGATGCACGTACAATCGACGCACGAACTCGTTGAGACCAGGGCATTAATCATCATCTTATTCTCTCTCTCTGAGCCGAATCATCCCGAAAGGAAATTAAACACTTCGGATGTGGTTTGTGCCCTGTAACATAAAAGAGTAACAATCAATCTTACGATCGCTTGTAACTCTCAGTACATGATTTACCATAGACTTACGATTGGTACCTATCGTAAGTCTGATCATATATTTTATGTTACAGGGCGCTTGGATAATAGGAAATCAAGCACATGTGATAATACAAAGAGGTAATAGATAGTAGGTAAACAGGATCTTTGACGACAATGTGAATTAAATTTTATTTGGATGTTTTAACAGCCTGTCGGTGTTCTTTTCTCGTACGAAGGTAGCCTATTGTCTTTCACAATTAATTTCCTACTGTCGCGTCTTCAGTAGCCAAGATTCAGCGATTCACTCTCTTTTGTTTATCATACAAGAAGTAACACCTTTAGGATATCAAGTTGAATATTTGAAGAGCTCATTTGCATAATGGACTAGATGAATTTGTGATCAAATATGATTTTTATTTCTTAATGTATTGAGCTTTAGCAACTCTAAGATGATATCAAAGGAAATTTAAAATTCCCATGAAAATGTGAAGCAATAGCTACAAAAATCTGTTTACAGCAGTATGGGAGAAATAACATAAACTTGATTTTCTCGGAATGGTTGAAAGTGGATTTAACTAACAATATTAACTGATTAAAGAATTTAAAGGTACACAAATTTTGCATTTTTCATTTCTTGCAGATCTCACCTAATTTAATTAACAATTATTTGCAATATTTCGATTTAAAAGAAATAAAACTAAAGTCAAAATGAAAAATAGTTGAAACAGTTGGGATGAAAAACCAAATAGATTTTTAGCTCCCACCAACTTTTAAATATTATATCAAGCTTTTGTCTACTCCTCTACACCGAATGATATTACAGTGTTGATAAACATTTTGAAGCTTGGCCATTACTATAGGAGTAGGGCGTAAATATGCTTTTATAATCAGGAGGTGAAATTAAATAGCAAAGCATTGGTCATTCAAATAAATGTTGAAATGTAGAAATGGCCATGATGGCAAAGGATGAGATTAGATGCCTATTAAAACAGTTGTTCACAGGGATACCAGGTAGGTGACTAAGCCTTATAAAGAGTAACGGTTAACCAAACGCTGCCAATTATTAAGAAAGCTTCTTCCGAAAGCCCAATCGGTTGAGTCATGGGCGAGCTGTCATCAGAAATAGACCCGTGTAGACCAAGAAGGATGGTTATAGGTGCGACCACGCCCTAGGATTAAGAGAGAGAGAGAGAGGGTGGGGGGAGAGAGAGGGGGGGGGGAATATATATATATATATATATATAGAGAGAGAGAGAGAGAGAGAGAAGAGAGAGAGAGAGAGAGAGAGAGAGATAGAGGTAGAGAGAGAGAGGTGGAGAGAGAAGGGAGGGAGAGAGAGAAAGAAGAAGGAAGAGAGGGAGGGAGAGAGAGAGGAGAGGAGAGAGAAAGAAAGAGTGGGAGAGAGAGAGAAAAAAAAGATAGGGAGAGAGAGAGAGGAGAGAGAGAAAATAGAGAGAGAGAGAAGAGAGGAGAGAGAGAGAGGGGAGAGAAAAAGTAAAGATAAACGACAGAGAAAAAAATTATCATAGAAAGAGAGGGAGAGAGAGAGAGCAAGAGGGAGAGAGAGAAGGGAGAGGTAGGGAGTATTGAAAGGGCAGAGAAAAAGAGGGCAAAAAGGAGAAAGAGAGCGAGAGAAATGTAACACAACAGACAAATGAGAAAATTATCAAGGGCAGGCAGATCCGAATGTGTAAAGTGTAATAGGCGATAGGCGGGGTGTACTTTTTCAAAGTCCCCTCCGCCCCCCCCCCCGAACAAAACAAAAAACAACAAACAAACAACGCAAATTGAAAAAAAAAAATAATAATACATTATTTTTAAAAAATTTTAAAAAAACAGAAAGAAGAGAGATAAAGGGAAAGGGGAAAAAAGAGCGCGAAACAAAAATGAGTAATGTTTTAAACGTCTCTATTCATTAGAATTTTATTTCAAAATCAAAGGGCTAACGGGTATTTGTTTATTTTGATAAATCTTTCATCATTGCCCGAAGTGTTTTGGAAGTCCATGGTACATTAGAGGCTAGACTTGACTTTTCTCCGATAGAAATCTTTATCTGTCAGTCATAGTGCTATATGCCCCTGTCATACATACAACATTAGTGCTGCTATTCAGCTTCATTCGCCAGAAAATAAAATAGGGTTTGTAAATCTACGGACACAGAATGTACTAATGGTGGTATCTCAATTCGCGGAAACTACTTTGAGACGGATTTGGGACTACTTAATTTGAGACGGTTTTGAAACTTGTCGTGGAGACGTCTCACAGACGTCTCTTCAATCCCCGCGATATTTCATGAGTCGCGAGAATCATGGAAACTACTTTGGGACGGATTTGGGACTACTTTTCAGACGGTTTTGAAACAGTTTTGTGACAGTTTTGAAAATTGTAACGGAAACGTAGCGGAAACGTCTCCGCGACAGAAAAAAAAAGGATCGGAGACGTCTCTAATACTTTTTATCCGTAGCGGAGACGACATTTACTTTTCCGTCGCGGAGATGTCTCCGCGAAGTGAGATACCACCATGACGATGCGTTCGTACTAATCTCAATAGTTCTAAAGTTTGTAAAGATTCGTGGATGAAGTTTCTGAAGACGTTCTTACGATCATGTCATGAAGTTGAAAGAAGCCTTGGACAAGACAATCAACCATTCTTCAAACTTACGTACGGTCTGCAAACGTTGGTTTCGAACGGACTTCTTATGAAGTTCTTACGAAATGGTCTGACAATAAACCGTTCGAAATGGCATTTGTGACCAAAGGCTTTAGTCCGGAGGTTCACTTGTCCGAACATAAACATTTCTACGTGACATGGAAGGGCTTATAAATGCTCGTTAGTTAGTCCAAAAGTGGCATAAGGTTCGTTGATCCGTTGGCTTGTTCGATTGAGGATCGATTGTTTGAAATGAGGTAAGGCTAGTTCTTTGATCTGAAAATGAATATAGTGTTCTTGAATCGAAAAATGAAATAGGATTAGAATTAATCCCAAAGTGAAATCGGGTTCGATAATCCGAAAATGAAATAACCCAATCACGACCTAAAACTTTTAACAATTTTGGATGAACGAATCTTTTAATATTTATTAATTAATGAACCCTTTCTAAATTTTCGGATGAACGAACTTTATTTCATTTTCGGTTTCACATACTCTATTTCATTTTCGGAGAATTATACATTTGAAATAATGAACCTTCGAACTATTGCATCCAATTTTCGCACTAGCGAACCCTATTAAACTTTCGGAAAATCAGACCTTCGAAACAACGAGCACCCCAAGCTCCATGCTCAGTGTGGCTGTGGTGTTGTCATATATCTTTTGAGGTGAAGTGATATTGAGATGAGGACGGATGAATTGTCAGATTAGTTTCTAGATTGTTTACACTACATTTCGGGTTTGAAAAGAGACATTTGTAGGCGGACTGGATTAACGTACATCAGATATGCCCCTTCTTCACTTCACACTATAAATGTTCAAATTCTTCTGAAACACTGTTCATAATTTTGTTTGTTTGTTTCTTTATTTTTCGTGATAAAGTATATCATTGTTTATGTTGTATGCAGATTACTCATTAAAAAAATATATATATCGAAAAGTATTGATTATAAAGATTTTTTTTTTTTTAATCATTAAAAAAACGTGAATCAAAATATTGACACCGAAACAAAATGACATTCCTAATTGAAAAACATTTAGCAAAAAAGAGCAGTTTCTAAAATGAATATCTCAAAAAGGATTGGGAAGGGGGAGGGGTGTCACCTTTTATTTTTAGTTGATTGTTTTTCCTAAAATAACAGACCTTCCATGTCTTATCTTCTTACACATCTAATAAAGTATCTATTTTCATCTAACCGCTTATCTAACTACCAATCTATCAATCATGTTGCTATTGTCTCGCATGACGAGTCATCGCCGTCTAGGGCAGCGACATAATTGTTAGCAGCCCCCTTTTTCAGTGCTACATCTTCGGCAATTCACAAGAGCATCAGTAGTCTTCCTCCATGTCTGGACGTTGAGTGATGACGTCATGATGACGTATAAGAACGTCAAGTCGAGTCATCCCCAGGTATAATAATTTATAGTCGCTTCAGGTCCCTCGAGATTTTTCAACAGGAATGAGGAAACTTGGTGATACTTAAAGGCGTACAACGTACCTCAAGAATTCAAGGAGCTGACTTATGCTAGAACTGTGCGCACTAGGAAAAAAAAAACACGAAAAAATACAACAACAAACAAACTTCAAAGGACTCATATTGAAAGTGTTTAACTTTGTTAAATTTCGCATTATAGAGTTTGGGAAAAAATAACCAACATGGCTTCTTAGTCATTTATTCGTTGTTTCATTCATTCATTTTTTTAAATATATACATTGGTTCATTAACGAGGGGCATTGAAATGCACAGTTTGCTCCTCCCCAAACTTGGTTGAAATAGCGTGTTATTATTATTATTATTTTTATATATATATAGTTTTTTAATCCATTCGCTCAGTCATCCATACCATGAATTTGGTACAACGAAGTTTAACAGTCGTGTACTACGAGGAACATTAATTACGTGAAAAAGGTATATTACCTCTTTGGTTACATCATGGATCATAATATTACGACCCATGGTAACAATGAGGTCCTGTATATGATTTGGGTATAATTGCGGTAAGCAGCTTGAACTTGAAGCAAATTATAATGACGCTTCGTTTTTGCACTTCTTAAAGAACATACGCTTTGGGCACAAAGGAGAGTGCAACATTGCTCCTCATTCTCCCTCCATAATATATTACCTAAAAATGTTCATCTTCTGCACATCTTTTAATAATAAAATACAGGTCCAATGACGGACTATTTTGATGCTATCAAGCTGATTAATCATCGGCTATGTTTGAACATTATTGCTTGTCCTGATAGTGACCTTGATCGTGTATATTATCGAGCTTGCTTGCATTGTTAACATGATTAATCACCCAGGCAACTCATGTTATATTTCATCAAAATATTTGTATCAGATCCGGGAGATTGCCACTTGGTCTAAAACCACTTTGACTAATGAGAAGGAGAATCTTATGGAATTAACCGTACTCAATATAGAAATAGCAGCTCGCAAGTGACGTCATAAAAATAAAAAACTTTAATATCTTCTTTTTATTTTTCTTTCAAATCTTCATTGACACTTTTCTTTAATTTTCTGCTTTTTAAAACAAATAAAATTCGTGAATGCACTTCCCCTTTAAGGGTATTGAGTAACAATATTGCCCATCTAGAAAGTATTTAATTAAAAAGATGACCGAACCTCAACCAGACCATCCCTCCCAAATACTCGAAAAGTTACCCCTAATTTAATGGCACGGGTGGTGACGTCAAAGGATGTTAATGGAATGTTACAGCAGTCCTGCGGCCAGGCATGATTGGGTTTCGCCTTTAGAAAACACGTTTGCTCTTGCTATGTCAGGACAATAGACCGCTCGTGTGCTAGAATTCTATTGTTATGAAATGAAAGGGCAAATTCAATGCTTACAACGTTGTAGCATTCCGTTAACATCCTTTGACGTCATCACCCTCGCCATTATATCAGGGGTAATTTTTCGAGTATTTGGGAGGGATGTCCTGGTTGAGGTTCGGTCATCTTTTTAAAATTAAATACTTTCTAGATGGACAATAACGGCCTAAATTTGGAATTGATGTATTATGTAGCATATTAGCTTTCGTTTTTGGCTATTTCATTTCTCCGTCCGGTCAGGGACTTTAAACTAAACCATGATTGTAAAAATAAAGCTGTGATGGGGCATGCTGCCAATACATATGCATCAAGAGGAAACCCCGAAAAATAGCTTTCTTAAGCATCATTACATGCTTCACAATAAGTGAAAATTATTATTTTCCCTCTATAGACTGCAATGTATCCAGGTACGGTTATGACTATGGTGACGGATAATTTAAGTCATCATTAGTTCAGCAATTACACAACCGATAGCTAATTCCTTTCTGACCTTAATGTTTGCAAATTATTTTTGTTTTAATGCTCCAAATGTTATTGTCCGAAACGGATATTTATTTTGCCCCTTTTCTCGTGGGCCCGGCATCCGCTGAGCAGCGCCAGAAGGACATTGCTCTATCCCCCTCTTGTTGAACGCCAAACAGGGAAGCAGCAACTACCATTTTTTAACATCTTTTGGTATGACGCGGCCGGGGCTCGAAGCCAAGACCTACCGATTACGAAGCGGACGCTCTATCTACTGAGCCAACACATCGGTATTTATGATAACAACAATAACTGGAAGATTTTTATTCCTTTTTTTTTGTTTAATCCTCAGCGACGTCAAACAATTCCTTTAAAGTTTTGACTAAGCAGATGTTGAGACTATACTTCCAGACCGCGGAACATTAGTCGATGATGCACCAATTATTGTCAATGTGACAGATTTCTAACGAGAACATGAATGTCAATGGACGAAACATTGAATGGGGAAGGATATGAAAATAAATCAGGATATGATTCAAATCTAGATTTAGTATTATTGATGAGGATGCTACTCATGAAAGGAATAATTTTTCGGGTTTTCTAGCAGATTATTCTACATACCAGACCCCTTGTATCTCATTAGAGTTATAGAGAAATTATACCGGGTTCCAGGAACACATTTTATCTTACAGATTATATAATTTATAGTTTTGTTTAAGACCAAATTATTGATTAACAGTATGAAAGTGCATTTAGAAGTTGATTTTTAAAACTGTGATTGCATTACCCTTGCTGGAATAACACAGTGTGAAACACAATATGAACCACAATGTGAACACACTGTTAATACACAATGAATACACTGTGAACACAGTATAAAATCATCTTCACATTGTTAAATTCGAGTGTTTTAACACTGTGAACCACATTTTTACATGGTGAGGGAGTAAATTCACTGTGTGAAACAGAACACGACCATGTGAACACTTTGTGGAAATCACCCCCACACTGTTAAATTCGAGTGTTTTAACACTGTGAACCACATTTTTACATGGTAGGGTACATGCAGGTAATATGGGACAGCAGGTAATATGGGACACCCGGAAGCAAATCATGTCGTGACCGTCGACCGGTGACCGATGACCGGTGTGAGCACCATAATGTTGTTCATATGAACTGTATACGTAATATAATCGTCGTGAGAGCATCTAATGCCAAATTTCTCTGAGAAAATTGCTGAAAACCAAAAGTAGGTAAAACTTACGGCATTTTTTTACCCTGATGATAAATTGATATTTCACAGAATGTGATGGTGAAAGAGTGTTTGAGGGGGTAACCTCAATTGTTTTGTATATTTAGTAAGCTTATAGTTTTCATTTTGATCATACTAGCGTGTACAGGTCAATTTGTTTTAGTGAAGGGTTCAATGTTGCATTAAATGCTTGCCTGACACAAGCACATTAGTGCAGGTAATATGGAGACATCCAAAATGGCGGAAATGATTCTGGTACTTAGTATTGGGATGAGGCAACAATCTCTTTGCTACGATTTTTAGGGTATATTCACAGTATATAATTAATATAAATAACTTATTGTAGGCTATAGGCTATATTGACTTGTATAATGAAAATAATATTAAAATAATATTTAAAAAAAGAATAAATATACAAAATTCATAACAATGAAATATATAGTCAAAGGTTTTACTGAAGGGTCTTATAATTTCAAATTATATCTTAAAGTTAATGATTTTCAACATTTTAAGCAAATTCCAGACATGGTAGAGTAATTGTAGTTTTAAAACGTACATAAATACATGTCCCATATTACCTCACTTGCAGGTATATGGGCACTTTGGTAATGGCGTCAACATTTGAATATTGCAGACCAGGGGGTTGTGATAATTGTTTTTCTTCACAATTAAAAGTTGAGCAGTAGTTATTGATTCATATAAACAAAGATTAGACTGTGTGTCATTTCGTAATCTTATGCAAATTAGGCAAATGAGCTTAGGGGGTCCATATTACCTGCATGTACCCTAAGGGGTAAATTAACCAGTGTGAACAGGACACCACCATGTGAACATTTGTGGAATCATCCCCAACTGTTAAATTCAGTGTTAACACTGTGAACCACATTTTACATGGTGAGGAGTAAATTCACAGTGTAAACAGAACACCACCATGTAACACTTTGTGGAAATCATCTCCACACGTTAAATTCGAGTGTTTTAACACTGTGAACCACATTTTCATATGGTGAGGGAGTAAATTCACAGTGTGAATAGAAACCGCCATGTGAACACAATGTGGAAAATCCACCCACACGTTATCGATTGTTGTTTTAACACTGTGAACCACACTTCACATTGTGAGGGAGTAAATTACGTGTGAATAGAACACCGCCATGTGAACACTTTGTGGAATCATCTTCAACATGTTAAATTCGAGTGTTTTAACACTGTGAACCACATCTTGACTGGTGAGGGAGTAATATCACAGTGTGAAACAGAACACCACCATGTACACTTTGGAAATCATCCCCACACTGTTAAATTCGATGTGTTTTAACACTGTGAACCACATCTTTACATGGTGAGGGAGTAAATTCACAGTGTAAAACAGAACACCACCATGTAAACACTTTGTGGAAATCATCTCCACACTGTTAAATTCGAGTGTTTTAACACTGTGAACCACATTTTCATATGGTGAGGGAGTAAATTCACAGTGTGAATTAGAACACCGCCATGTGAACACATTGTGGAAATCAACACCACACTGTTAAATTCCGATTGTTTTTAACACTGTGACCACATCTTCACATTGTGAGGGAGTAAATTTACCGTGTGAAATAGAAACCGCCATGTGAACACTTTGTGGAAATCATCTTCACACTGTTAAATTCGAGTGTTTTAACACTGTGAACCACATCTTGACATGGTGAGGGAGTAAATTCACAGTGTGAAACAGAACACCACCATGTAAACACATTGTGGAAATCATCTCCACACTGTAAAATTCTAGTGTTTTAAAGCTGTGAACCACATCTTCACATTGTGAGGGAGTAAATTAACAGTGGGAAACAGAACACCACCATGTAAACACTTTGTGGAAATCATCTCCACACTGTTAAATTCGAGCGTTTTAACATGGTCGACTTTGTGAACACACTGTGGGACACTGTTCTGTCCAGCAGGGACGAGTTGACCATGAGAGACAAAGGGTTATACATAAACATAGACACTGATAGAAAAGGGAAGTAGATGAGGAAAGACATAAAATAAAAATGAGATATGATTCAAATTTTGATTTAGGACAAAACTTTTTCTCAGAACCAGAATAATATGGGTTAATATGGCACCCAAGAATCTGACTAATCATGGTTTTGTAAAAAGTTCGGAATTTTGTACGACTGCTGAAGAAAGTTTCTAAATGGTTTCCACTCTCTTCTTTAACCTATTAACCATTAAAGGAAAGATACCGTACAGCGACCTACCATACGATAATAGGTGGCTGTACTCATTATTGTACTTAAACTAAATACAGTTCGAATAATTAAGTTTCTTTTTAAAATTCCTCTATATTCCTCTAAAGGCCTACTATGTTAAACAAAGAAAGTTCTACTCATGCTAAATATATTAGCTGATTAGAATGGCATTGAAAAGGAAAGCAGTAAAAACTGTCTTACGTCTTCGAATTGTAGAAATGGATTTAAATCATTTATAAAGATATTAAAATGAAGAAATTCTATCAGTTATATGATATCCAAGGTTGACAGTGAAGGAACACTAAAATGATATTGTCCATAATTATCGTCATAAAAATGAGTATTCACAATCGAGCTCGCTGCTAAACATTAAAAGCCTAATGCCAAAATGAATCACTCCCACTGCACCCACGGATATTGTTGTAATACGATTATGAAAACGTTTGAATGATACAAACCAAAATTAACCGTGTCAATCTTTCGCACATGCAACCAACATTTCCTGTAATGTTGCCCCATAATAGACAATCGCATCGCACAGTGACTTGGCAAGTAATTATAGGTTACCGTTATTAGAGATACTACCATTTTTTTTTTTTATTATTATTTTTTTTTATTTATTTAAGGCCACGATCGGGAGAACAGCGAAAGCCGATAATGTCAGAGAGCGGAAAGCTCTGGGCTAGTTCACTGTCAGTTGGCGGCTATGGATATGATTCACGCACGGTGATTATAAGTTTGTCTTCAAATATTTAAGAGATGAGATGCATAATTTTGATCATTTTTGCCGACTCCAGAGGTGTAAAGTTTCGCGGGTTTTGGAGGAAGATTTCGCACGTGGCTAGGTATTTTGCCCCGAAACTAAAATCCGAGTTAAACGCTGATTGATTGGGTTTAAGGTCGCTTTGAGGGGCAGGATATTAATTTCATTTCACCCAAATAAATTAAACGTAATTGTTTACACTTATAAACATAATTATGTTATATGTTTTGCATGTTAATAACAGAGAGAGAGAGAGAGAGAGAGAGAGAGAGAGAAAGAGAAAGAGAGAGAGAAAGAATGGGCGACAATTTTCAATAATATGTATCACAAATTTGATAAATTTTTCTTTAACTGTGTACTAGAAGACTTTACAAATGTACTTAAAATCCATTTTACCACGTTTACTCTTAGTTAAGCTACTCCACACAAGGCAGTCTTGTGATGATGAACGTCCATCAAAGAATAAACATGATAAACATGATGAAAAGGTGATTTTAGGTCTAAACACATTTTGAAGGATATCAACGAATGCCAAATATCGCTATTCATTCCCGGTGGCGGATCCAGGTGGGGGTGCACGCCGCCCCTATTTTAAAAAAAAAAAAAAATTTCTTTCTTTTTTAGTTCACACATTGAGCATGCATGTTAAAGGGGAAGTTCACCCTGGAATTTTAGTGGTCTTAAAAAATGAAGAAAAATAATAGAAAAATATTAGTGAAAGTTTGAAGAAAATTGACCAAAAAATAGCGAAGTTATGAATATTTAAAGTTTTGATTCTGTGACGTCACATGCGAGCAGATCTCCTATATGTTATGTATTGTAAATTCCATAAAATGTCATTTTTTTTCAGAAGAAATTAATCATGTCACCTGTGCGGTCGATATACCATCAAACATATGTTCATATACATGACTATATCAAACTGACCCATTCCTTAATGTAGAACCATGACAAAAAGACAAATTTATGAAATTTACATACACAACCAATGGGAAAGCTGCTCGCATGTGACGTCACAGAATCAAAACTTTAAATATTCATAACTTCGCTATTTTTTGGTCGATTTTCTTCAAACTTTCACTAATATTTTTCTATTATATTTCTTCATTTTTTAAGACCAACAAAATTCCAGGGTGAACTTCCCCTTTAATAACATCATATTTACGAAAATTGTCTTCTGTGCCAATGCATCTTTAAAATGTCAAAATCTGGATCCACCACTGTTCTTTAAGTCTGACAGCAACATAATAACGGGTAATTTTGATGCAGCTTCCCTTCCAAAAGCATGAAATGTATAGATCTCTTAGAATCCGGAACGAGCATACGTAGCATCGTGTATTGTTGACCACCCTAAAGGGGGGGGTAAATTATTTATGCCTCAGGGGCCGCGGAGCCGGGGGCTGGGGGGGGGGCTTCAATTCCCCCACCCTTTTCAGGAAACGTGTACAAAAAACGCGAACATGAACCACAAATTTGTGATTTTTAGCCTGTTCAGCCCCCCCCCCACTTTTGGCTCAGCCCTCCACTTTCAAAAACGTTCGCGGCCCCTGTGTCTATATTCTGCCAGACTACAATGTAGGCCTATGTTATGATGGCGCTCCTCACTGTCTGAATGAGAAGGTTCCTGTATGAGAACTGTCTAGCCAGAGCAAAGAAGAAGAAAGTGTGTCAAGGAACTGGATCTTAAGTTAAAGGATATAAGAAAGCTTTGACACACTTACGTGAATAAGGGGCGGTGCTGTGTGAGGGTGTTTGTGAGTGTGTGTGTGTGTGTTTGTGTGTGTGGAGGAGTGGGTGTTGTGGGTGTGTGTGTGTGTGTGTGTGTGTGTGTGTGTGTGTGAGAGGGTGTGGGTGTGAAGGTGGGTGTGGTTGTGTGTGTGTTGTGTGTGTGTGGTGTGAATGGTTGGGATGACATAGCATTCGTCATATATTTACACAACGAAATTTATTTATCTTCGGGGGTCCCGCCGTTTTTCTATACCCTTGTGTTAGTACTTTATAGCAACTCGAAAGATGTAAACAGTTTTGTGGATGAAATATGAAAATGGTTTCTCCACAGATAATTCCTACCTCATTTCATTTTTTTTTTTCCCGAAGGGGGGGGGTCTTTGTCTTTCGTCTTCCCTTTGTTAAAAAACATGATCCGGCCGAGTCATCCTCTATCTCAGGAATGAAAATGGAGAAGTTTTCTCTTTCAGAATATTAATAAACAAAACAGAAGGGAAAAAAAAGCAAAGAAAAACACAATAACTTGCAGTTTATTGACACAACGTTTGTGCATCTTAAAATCATTTCTGAAGGGTGCCTAAACTCGTTTTCGGTTTGTCTACAGCTAATCATATTTCATGATCTCACCGGCCGTAATCCTACTCGAACCACTATCGAACTTTAATTGACATTATTAAAAGCATACTACCCACAAACAACTTAGCAAAGGGAATGAATTAGGTCAGGTGCTGCAAAGTGACATTTCTTGTAATTCAAGCCCAATTGGGTCAGCCGTGCATCCTAAATACAGGACTAACACAACATACAAGCGATGACATGTTCCTATGGGCAGGTAAACGTACATGACACTGCATTTTCGAGATAACACTCAGCAATAAAGAAGAAATAGGCACTGATTAAAACGTTCAGTTTTAGTTAATTAAAATTAATGCGGCTGTCTCATGTGCTCAACTGTTCATCCACATTATCATCTTCATCATCCTGATCATCATCAACAATCGTCTTCAGCATCGTCATCCTCTTTATATCCTTCCTTTCACCATGATTAGTATATTATTTTTCAAAAATCATAATCATGATTATCTTCAAGCATTATCATCATCACCATCATCGTAATCATAAACACACCATTATAATCATAATCATCATTATCTACATCATCATCATAATCATTTCTTCATCACCACCATCATCATCATCATAATCAACAGCATCACAATCTTCTTCATTTTTATCCATATCATCTTCATCATAACCATCATCATCATCACCATCA
Source organism: Paracentrotus lividus (assembly GCA_940671915.1). Taxonomy (NCBI): domain Eukaryota; kingdom Metazoa; phylum Echinodermata; class Echinoidea; order Camarodonta; family Echinidae; genus Paracentrotus; species Paracentrotus lividus. Next base: position 4,912,790 of record CALNVZ010003431.1, on the reverse strand, counting down.
TCATCATCAACATCATCAACAGCATCACAATCTTCTTCTTTTTTTTCCTTATCATCACCGTCATCATGATCATGATCATCATCATCACCATCATCATCAACATAATCAACATCATCACAATCTTCTTCTTTTTATCCTTATCATCTTCATCATCATCATCATCATCATCATCATCAACATCATAACTATCATGTCCATCATCATCCTCATCAAGTTCACCACAATCATCAAGCAACACATATACTACACCCAACAAATTAAAAACACAATAAAATCACTGGAAAGCTTAGAAAGGGGAACACATAAGGAAAAAACAAAACAAAACAAAACAAGCAAATAAACAAAAACACATACAAAGCATGAGCAATGTCAAGTACTGCATTAAAATTTATTAATCATAATACAAAACTAAAATGAAAATACAAGAAATCATTGAGATGTGAAGAATTCATTTTTAAGTAGAGCGTTCTTTAAATGTATAATGAGTAACAAAGGAGATGAAAATAACAAGCACATTAAAATGTTTGATAACTATGATGCACAAGTTACATTCTCATCCTCATTCATATACAGTTAGGAGTAATCTTGACAGTTAAACTAAACCATGATTGTAAAAATAAAATAAAATAAAATCATAAAATAACGACCCAAAAAAAACAACAACATTAATAGCACCTTATTGATATATTGACAAAAATGAAAAGTGTAAGATTGTAAATCAGAATCTAGACAAAGTTACATAATTGATTTTAAAGTGGGGAAAATAAAAGAACCAAAAATTATATTATCATTGGTGTACTATGACAATGAACACCAAACCAGATCTCTTAGATTAAAAATACTCTTTACAGTTCTAAAATGAAAATGGTGGGGATGATGATGATGATGATGAAAGTGGTGATGATGATGAAAATAAATTCCCTATGATTTACATTTCAAGAAACAATGGGACCACCTAAACATATCATATGAGTTGCATTGTAATATTCAAAAACTGAATGAAATGAAGAAAAAAAAAAGAAAAGAAAAAAAAAAAAAACAGCAACTGAAAACAATAAATAACAAAAAGGCAAGATGTGGGAACACAAGTTTTCCAAAGAGTTGCATATTTTCTAAAAATGGAAGCCTCTATAGTTCTATTTTGGGGGACTACTGGAGTAGAAATATCAGTACTATAAACACCCATTACTGGCAGTAAAATTCAACAACAATTAACAACTTGCATCATATCAAACAAAATCAACTAATGTCAAAGTAGTGATAACACATTCTTTAGCCATACACCTTGCAAAATGAAACAGGTTTGCGACTAGTTAGCACCTGCATGTCTATGGAGACGCAGAAAAATTGAACTTTTTCCAGTCACAAAGACGTCTCCAAGATGTCGACAGCAAGACTGACGCAATTGATCCGTCTTAAGAGTTTCAGAGAGATTCCACCTTTACTTGGCAGCTATGAAATTTTCTCACAACTCTGCATTTTCTTTACTATGGTGTCTTCACTTACACATTTAGTATTATAAAATGCAAATACCAAAGACAATTTTACATTTTACAATCTTTACATTTTTAGAATCAAAGCCAAACGAATGTATGTAAAGTATATATGTGTATATGATAGTGTCCTCCTGCTGCTAAGTATCAAGACATGATTTAGATCTATCTATTAAAGAATATCAGTATTTAACAGCCATGTTAGCACAAGAATGGCATAAAAATAAAAATTACATTCCTACTTGAATCTCGCAATCACGGTTGATGAGATTAGGTATGAAATTATATTTTCAAAGATTTCTTTGTATATTTTTGCTGTACAAAATCATCATTCATACATATTAAATCACAATGATATCTACCCTGCTCTAAACAATACAAACAGAATCTAATCTTGCAAATGAATATGAAAAAGCAGACTCTATATGACTATTTAAATCTAATTGATATGGAAAAATAATGTGCATGCATGCATAGATATCAAATTGCAAAAATATGAGAGATTGTGTTTAATCTCAGTGTACAAAATTTTCCTCATTTATTCAATCATTTAACCACACACTAATATAAAATGTTATATTCCTCATCACATAGTTATAATTCATATAAATTTATGAAAAGATAATACTTTCATGATTCTTCAAATATTGATTTCTGGTGATAGTTCAGCTTAATGGCATTCCATTTAATACATTGACGACACAATATAGATTTTTGCAATTGGCAGAAGTCTGAAATGTTCCAATAAAGGTGTTCAAGTGTGTATAAAGAAAGAAATTTAAAAAAGATAAGTAATTATAGTACACTCATAATTCTTCAAAAGTTGATTTCTGGTGAATATTCATTATTACGAAAATCCCTTTGATTCATATATAACATAAATATATTGTGTCGATTGAAGAAAGTTTTAAGTGTACCAAAAGAGGTGTAAAATATGGAGAAAGAAAAATGTACAATTTAAATGCAGCAAAGCAATTTTGAATGTCATTTGTTAGAAATGATAAGGCAAGTTTTATGGCAAAATAAAGCGGTGGGAATTGTCCATTGTATCATTAAAGTAAACCAAAATCCCTAAGTCAAGTAGTTTTTAAAATCAAAGCTTAAACAGATTGAAAATGGAATCGGATGTTGAATAAGAATTTTACGGCTAAATGAAATTTCCATTACATGATATTTCTTGACACTACAGTTTGTGTCAAATAAAATGGTACCAGTGGAAAACATTTTTCTAAAGTGTGAAAATTAATCACATTCTAAAAGTGTTTGATATTTCCATAAAGTAGGAAAATCAGGCTTTCTTCTGCAATTTTTTATTTACAATAACATTTGTTTTACAAAAGCAAATTATACAAAACAAAGTGCATCAGCACGGAGAATCTTTTGACTTTAAGTTGGTACCACATTCACAATCATTTGAGAAGATTTCATACCTAAATATTTTTTTCCCCGACTCTACCATTTTTTTGACACAGACTGTATACTGTTGAAAGCATACATTCTTCAAGATAATGCAGAGTACGCAACATGGAAAGTTGTTCACACATTGCATCCCCAACTATGGCATAGTCTAAAAAATAATTTCTTGAGACTATAACTTTCTTATTCCGTTCCCTGATCCCACTGAAATTTTGGCTTCTTAATATCTGTTCTGTTCTGCCGTAATTTTGATTAAAAATTTCTTGACTTGATGATTTTAATTTCCTTTAAGAGAAGAGGCTATCCAAGGAAAACTCAGTTTTGGAATTTGGTTTGTTGTGGGCATTCCACTATTGCAACATTGACTCATTAAGTCAATAACCGTTTGTAAGTTTATTAATACACATTTTTACCTATTTTAAGTCTTATTCTATAGATTTGCATATCATTTGTAGGGCTAGAAGGCACTTCTTGGAATCTAATAAATATTTACTAAATCTATTTCTCATTTCAATTGGAGAAAATACATGTATCATGGTTCTTTTCATGTAACACATAACAATGAGCAGGCAAGCTTGTCTATGTTAAATCCTATGTCTTAGCTAAAAAGCAAACAAACAAGATACAAACGTGTAGCGACAGAACACAAACTATACATCTATGGTCGAATCTTTGGTGACTACCCTTCTAGAAATGCCACTTCTAAATTCTTTTTCTGTTCCTGTAAAAATAAAATACGCTTTGAAGATCCTGTCTATAAATGCCACCGCTTTTTCCTCGCCACTTTAAAATTTTAAAATGAACATTGAACACACCCTAATTCAGGCAAAATATGGTCGGTTTAAGGATCCATGAAGGAGAACATAATATATCTTGTATCGTTGGTGGGTAAACTTTCGTGGCAGTACGTTTTAGACAAATTACCATGGGGAAATCAGTATCAAACATATTGGACAGGATTCAAAACAAAAATATTGAAATTAGACGAACCGGACACCTGACGAATCAATTTTAGACAAACAAACCATGGTTAGAAATAATTTAGGCATGATGTGACCGCCGGTCTAGGGGTCGATGAAGGATACCATGATGTATCTTGTTCCATTGGTAGTTGGTAAACCTTCATGGTAATGGGTAAGACGGCCGGGGTGCATAATGGAATGGCCGACAGGCAGACCAATCACACTGCAGTTGTATCGGATGAAACGAGCCCCTCCTCCCTGGAAGCAAAGATAAGAAAGAAAAAAAAGAGGAATAAATATGTTTGATTCCTATAAATAGTTAATAAAAGTTCATTGGGGGGAAAAAAATTCATTTCAACAAATGACTGGGGTGGAAGATGAATTAAAATCAACAGAGATTAAAACATACCTTTCAGATGTTTTCTTCATTCGTAAACTATGCAAATCATGAACCTTGTTTAAAGACTAAAAAATAAAAAGAGAAAATAAAAGAGAAGAAAAGAAGGCAAGAGAGAGAGAGAGAGAGGGAGGGGGGAAATGCTGAAAAAGATGCTATTAAATAACAGAGAGAGAGAGAGAGAAAGAGAGAAAGAAAGAGGGAGAAATAAGGAGGGATAGGACAACAGAGATTGTTGAAAGAGATAAAATTGAAGAAAGCGATGGAATTAAAGGGATTTAGTAGCTTTCAAAAACAAGAGCAATTATATCAAGATTAATAAAATTATATTGTTCCTACAGTAAAACCAAACTACTGAAAGTTTCAGATCAAATGGAAGTCATTTAAGGCGAGAGAAAGAGGTAGATAGAGCAGGGAAATAGAAAGAGGAAGAGAGAGAGAAAGAAAGAAAGAAAGAAAGAAAGAAAGAAAGAAAGAAAGAAAGAAAGAAAGAAAGAAAGAAAGAAAGAGGGATAGGATAATGGAGATTGTTGAAAGAGATATAAATGAAGAATGAAACAGAGAGAGTAAAAGAGAAGGGGACAGAAAAAGAGGAGGAGAGATAAAAAGAGAGAAGGAGGAGCAGAAGGAGGAAAGAGATAGAGACGGAGGAGGGGGAGAGAGTGACAAGTAAGAAGGGGAGTTGACTGGAAGTATACATACTGACTGTATACCCCACCTGTCTGAAGGAAAGTGATTTATCACAAATGACAGGTGAAGCCTTTTCTCACTGAAACAATGTGATTTTATCTTTCTTTGTCTGCACTCTGTCTGCTCACAATTCAAAACTAAATTTTGCTTTGTTCCAGGAAATTGAGGATATTCGTATTCTACTCAAGGGCCCCTGATTCAAGTTCAGAACTTTCAAGTTTGGAATGGAATAAAAATTGCAGGTTTTGAGGACTGTTTACCTGATGTCCAACTATAACAATGGGAATTGAATGATTTGTAATAAAAAAAAGTTGGCTAACCATGCTTAAAATGGGACATCTGCAAAGAAAGAAAGGAAATGACTGAATTCAACCAAGTTATGAGTACGGTCTATTCACTGTTTATCCCCCGATTTTAAAGCTGATTGGTTGATTGTTTTCCTAATCTATCTCCTCTCTCTCTTCTCCCTTTCTCTTTTCTTTCCAGTATCTTCTCCTTTTCTTATAATACTTCATCTCATCCTAATGCTTTTAATTACTCTTCTTTTTTCCATTTATCCCCACCTTTTACTTCATCCAACATCTGTTTTCTGCTTTGTTTTCATTTTGCAGCGTGCTCACAACCTTAGCATTTTAATCACTTCACTTCAAATGCATGCAGTTCATGAAAACAGAACAAATAATAATAATAATAATAATAATACAGAAAAAATACTGAAGTTATTTATGAGATTTAATAAGCACAAATTCCAATAGGGATGTAGGAGAGAACAGGAGGGTATTTCATCAAAGGACTTGTCAGACATTTTATCCAACAAATTTGCTGTCAGCCAATCAGATGCAAGCATTTCAGTAGCTTATAACAGTTTGTCGGATAAAACTTCTGACAAGTCCTTTCATGAAACGCCCTCCTGGTATATGTCTCCAGGAATCCTTACCGGTTCATACCTGATATCATATCATAATTATACTGACTATATGTTTTTTCTGCCACTCTGCCCAAATCAAAGTCAAAAAATGACATCATCTAGTCTACAAGCCAACTCCAATTTGACACTCAAACAAAATGAAGCATTCTCAGCCTAGTCCAGTCTATCCTCAAAATTGCTGTGTCATGCTTTAAACATGTTTAAAACACTTTAAACAAATTAAAACTTGTTTAAGCTGATCACTCTGACAATCTTGTAATAAATCTTAACTGATATTGTTAAAATCTTAAACAACAATGGTAAAATTAATTTAGCAGTGTTTTTAAAATTCTAAACAATGCCGATAAAATTTTGAATTTAAAACAATGTTGCTAGAGTAACTGCTCTAGTCTAAAAGCTTTTTAAAGTTGTTTAAAATATTTCATTTTAGATATCTTTAAGAGTGTGTTGGTGTAGTTTCATCATTCATACCTAATGATTTGAATGACTGACAATTTAGGCCCAGTGACATGTCAATTATCAGCAAGACAAATGTTGTCTTGGGAGGAACATTAATATTCCTAACTCACCCAAAAGTTGAATGGCTGAGAAAGTTACATTTGAGTCAGTAGACAAATGTCATTATTACATTTCCTCAATTGGTAAGACAGTCCACAGATCCGTCATGTCATATTCAAATTTAGTCTTGTCTTGGAGAAAATATCAATTCTTCTAATTCCCCCAGAAGCAATGAATATCATGTGTGAGAAAATGCAATTTGATTCAGCAAATAATGATGCAAATATTATATTTACTTAGAGAACTTTACTTTACAAAGACCAGTCAAATATAATATTAGCATAAGAAAGTGTGTTTCTTCTAGAAATACAGGTATGTTTCAAAGATTCTTTTGTCTTGGAATGAATATCAATATTTCCGACTTCCCCAGAAAAGGGCAGCGACTGGTTTTAAGTTGGTATGGTCAGTTTATACACCAATGATTAATGCTTCTGAAATGACTCTGCAATAAATTCCTATGCCTAGTCTAGACAGGTACTATTGCAAGCTAAGGGAATTAATACCCTCATTATTAATGACATTGCTTATTGTTTAATTCATCGATCACTGCACATGTTATAGGAGGAAATGTCTTGACAGGGGCAAGCAGCTTCATTGACTCTCTATCCCATTAATAAAACGTAATAATGATTAAGCAGACAGAGTCTAGACTTAGGTGATTTTAATGGTTGCATTATGCAATTTTAACTAAGCTATTTCCCCAGTTCTTGAACCTACATTTCCTTTTTTAAATTCCCGAAAGAATTTGTTTTATTTGTTTATGGCCTAGAAGCCTCTCTATCTCTCTCTCCTTTTATATTTTAGAACTGTTTTTCCTTTCTCTTCTCCCCTCCCCTCCCTCTTTCTCTCCATCCATAACGTTTATACCTTACCATGCCATTATCTTGTATTTTTTTTAAATAGAAAATACAAGGTATATGTATGATACTCTTCTGTTTTACCTGATCTAAGAATTCATGTTTTGAATGTTTCTGTTTCTATAATTTAGCAAAAACACGTGTCTGACTAATTGAAGACTAATTGAAGACTAATCTCATCGATATGTCCATTGCAGAGTAGACGTGTTTTAATAGGGCTCCGCCAACTATACAAAAGCAATACAAAAGCAACGACTCGGTAGCATGACGGGCGAAAAGAAAGCCAAGCGAGACGAACCTGAAACCCAGACCGACAGTCGCCCGACGAAAAAGAAGAAAAACAAAGGAAAAAAAGCTGCTGAAGTACTCAGTGATGAATGTGCAGATGACATCCACGATTTGACTGAAACAATTAAATCAGCCTTCGAGACCTTACTCTACAGACAAGTGTGTCTGCTCGACGCGTAATTTCGCTGAAAGTGATCAGGGAGAAGCTGATTTTGGAATGCACGAATCCTCTTGCAAAGAATTAAGCAATCGCTTGATTTCGACATCGATCTCGTGACGCCAAAATCGTAGAGTATAGAAAAGAAATAGAAGTACTGAAAGCTGAAAGTATGTCAGAGATTCATAGAGAGATGCAAATGTTCAAGGATCCATGGATGACTTGGGAATATCTCCGCAGGAGCTGTTTTGATCTTCTCAGGCATTAAGGAGCATCGAGGAGAAATACCACAGAAGTGATCAGGAACCTTTGTCGTGATAATCTTGGCATCGAAGTCAACCTCACGATGTCGACGGAGTCACGGCTTGGTCCTGTTCGCGGATGGCGAACCCCGGAGACAACCGATGGTCAAGCAACGACTTCGAGAACGACTTCGAGATCGACAACCAAGGCAAGAAACATCATTGTAAGTTCAGCAATTATGGTGCCCGCGAGAGAGTTTATAGCGTCGCGGAAACTTCTGAAGGATTCTACATCAATCACCAATGTGTACATAAATGAAAACTTGACGAAAACCAGATCGAAGCTGTTGTGGAAAATTCGAAAAGCAAGCAAAAACACAGAGTATCGAGTATGGACACAGGACGGTGTAATAATCGTCAACAAACCTGGTGGCGGACATGTCAAGGTAACCGAGAAAATCACCTGTCCAGATTATCTGATCTAGATTTTTCGTGAACGATCTTTTGACATTTTGAACTGTGATGTTAATATCACTTTCTTACCTTGTCCATTATATTTATTCCATGTATTGTTTTATTCATTAATTCTTTATAAATGCGTTGTACTATTTGTTGTAAGTGTGCAAAGAAGAATCAATCAATTATACCTTTGCTCATGTGGAAGTATATGTCATGTAGCATGTGCTAATGTTAACTCTTATTCATTACCCTGGATATGTCAAATTTGTTTAAGTAATGTAATTCCTTTCAACCTATAATTGATGATTAGATTTTAAATTCGCTATTCATTCATTTTTCAATTAAATCACAATGCATTTCATAAAACTGGTACTTCAGTAATAAGGATTTACATTTTGATATTTCTTCCTTTAATGAAGTGACGAGTTCTAGGCTAGACGATAATATTTCTGATTGTAACTATTATTTCAATGACACCTTTAATGTTAAAATGAGTAACAGAAATCGGAACTTCAATTTTCATTGTTCCACTTGAATGCACGAAGTCTTATTTCAAAGTTTTCTAATATTAACGATTATATACACACTCTCCACCACGATTTCACATCTATGCATTTACAGAACCTGGTTTAAGGAAGACCCACATTCATTTTATAATATACCAATTATAAACTGATTCAAAAACATAGAAGTGATCGGATAGGAGGTGGTGTATGTATGTATATCAAGGGCAATGTCACTTTCAAGCCAAGGACGGATTTAGACTTTTGTACTCAACTATTGATACTGTTTTCATTGAAATCGTGAAGGAAGGGAAGAATGTGATTGTTGGAACTGTATACAAAGCTCCAGATACCAGTGGTGCTGAGTTTAATGACCATTTTGAAGCATGTCTTGCTAAAATTAACAAAGAAAAGAAAATTGTTATATTGCTGGAGACTTTAACTTTGATTTACTTAGTTACGCCCTTCATTCTGATACTAGTGCTTTCATCGACACAATAATATTCTCCTCTTTTCTCCCACTTATCTCGAGACCAACTCGTGTAACAATTAATTCTTCTACTTGTATTGCAAATATCTTTACAAATGTTCTGGATAAGCCGATCCTACCTGGTATTTTGTATTCAGACCTATCTGACCATTTCCTATTTTTAATTAACGAACTCTTTTTCCACAAATTACCACACCATTTGAATAATAAAACTCACGTTAAACACCAAATAGACTTTAATTCATTGTGTGAAGATTTAGCATCTAACAATTGGTCTTCTGTGACAACCTTTATCCAATGTCAACGTAGCTTACGATACTTTTATTAAGAGTTTGAAAGAGATTATTTTTCCAAGCATTCAAAGACATCCTCAAGTAAAGATAGACATAGAGCACCAAAAACCCTGGATTCAAAAGGTATTCTTAAATCCATTAGTAGGAAGGAACGCCTATATAAGAAGTATTTAAAACTGAAAACCATAACATAAAGAAAAAATACACATCCTATAGAAACAAACTTAATCATATTATACGTGTCTCTAAACAAAACTATTTTGCTGCAAAACTCAAATCGAATTGTCATGACTTAAAGAACACTTGAAAATTCTGAACAGCTTCTCGTAAAGAAATCGTTAAAATTACTTTCATTCATCGTAAAGATAGCGTGAGGCTTACTGATCAGAAATCAATTGCAAATGCTTTTAACTATTTTTTGTTAATGCTGGTTGTTTCGAAAATCCGAGGTCCAATGGATGTTTTCGTGATTATTTAAAAAACAGTGTAACTCATTCTTTTTTTCTTTCACCTACAGATAGAAACGAAATTTTAAAGGTATCTTGTTCTTTAAAGAATAAACATTCGTGTGGGGTTTGATGATGTGTCATCATATCTTGTAAAAGAAAATAATTAATTATATTGTTGACTTTAACCCACGTGTTTAATTTATCATTTCAATGTGGATTATTTCCAAATGCAATAGTGTTTCAAAAGTTATACCCCTATTTCAAAAAGGGTGACAAAATGATTTATCAAACTATCGTCCAATTTCATTGCTGTCGACCTTTTCAAGATTCTAGAAAAATTAATGTATATCGATTATTTACTTTCTTTAACATCAATTATTTTTTCTGAACAATTTGGATTTCGGAAATGTTATTCAACAGAGTCAGCTTTGCTTTTTGCTTCTGAACTTCTGTACAAAATTTACGAAAAGAAGAGATAGCTTTGGGGGTCTATGTAGACCTAAGCAAAGCATTTGATTGTCTGGATCACCAAATTTTATTAAAAAAGCTAAGTTTTTATGGGATTAGGGGTATTCCCTTGGAATGGTTTAACAGTTATTTATCAAAAGAACACATTTGTAAATATAATGAAACTGACTCTGAACTACTTTTTATATAGTATCCTGGGCCCGTTATTATTTTTGTTGTTTATAAAACGACATTGTTGAATCTTCAAAAAAATTACATTTATATTATATGCTGACGACACGAACATATTCTATTCGGGTAAATTTTAAAGACTTGATTTCTGAAGCCAATGTTGAACTGCAGAAGTTGCTAATTGGTTTTCTGCAAATAAATTGAAATTAATGAAACGAAACCAAATTTATGATTTTTAATTTTAACAGAAAAAATGATACTTTTATTGAAGATATAAATTTGAAATTGGACGGTAAATATCGCCACAGTTCAATTTGCAAATTTCCTAGGTGTAACTATTGATAACAAACTTTCATGGGAAAACATATTGAAAATTTCCAAGAAGTTCGATGCAATGTTGGCGTATGTGTAAACTAAGAAGTTTTTTACATCTTCTGCATGCTTTTTTATATTATACACTTGTTATCCGTACTTAATGTATTGTAATCTTGTATGGGCAAGGACATTTGATAAATTTAAAACCCTTTTCATACTTCAAAAACGGGCTGTGCGTTTATGCTGCAACGCCCCTTCAGGGCACATACCTCTAATTGTTTTAAATCTTTGAAATTACTTTAAATTTGCAGATATTCTTTCCCAAGGCACCTCTTTATTTATGCATAAACTAAAATATTCTATGTTACCGACACTTTTATGACAGTTTTCGTTTGAACTCCGATTATCACTCATTTAATACAAGAAAAGAATGACTTTCGTCTTCCAAAATTTAATTCTTTTTTACAAAGAGATCAATTAGATTTCAAGGATCCAAAAAATGGAATTCTCTAAGCAGTACTTTAAAGGGTACTTCAAATTACATCTCATTCAAAAATTGTTTAAAGGCACAATACTTGCCATTATTAATATATTGAAATATGTAAAATGATTCTGATTATTAATGTTCATTAATTCTTACGTTTCATATGAATTTTTTGTTATATTTCTATATTTTTTTATTTATTTTTGTATCTAATTTTATTGTATTCTCATTGTATTTCATCATTTATTTGTATGTAGGGTTTGCTTTGTTTACAAGTTTTAACTTTTGTTAGCAATCCTGGTATTTACATGATTTATACACTATTGTTTATATCAATTTTTTGTATCTTGATTTTATCTTATACCAAATAAATGTTAATCTGAATCTGAATTGAAGGCAACTTCAAAGCTGTTTCGGTTATCATATTGCTACTGCTACTGATTATTGCATTATCAGAAATCCACATTCAAGCCTTAAAATCGTCAGGTTTACTTTTCAGACCCACACTTGGTAATGAGTAAAAGGAGCTAATACGGGGGTAACTCCCACTGATTGAGCTCCAGATATTTTTCATGCTTAAGTCCAGACATACACATCTGTGTGGGCTCTAAGACTCTCGCTGGGAGTTGAACTGATGTCTATCTGCTCCCTTCTAGGGATCAAGAAAGATTTTATAGGACTCAAACTCCAAATATGATCCTAAATCCTTATCTGATATGCATCTTACCTTTAAAATCTTCATCAAAATGACAATCTAATGTAACATTACCCTTATCTCTCAGATAGATTTATAATGGTTTATTATTCATCCTTGTACAAACTGAAAGGTTGTCTCAATAAATTACTGAATGCAATTTGATAAAGTTAAAATGCAGCAGCAAGAAATGTCTATACTGCGGTGTGAATGTGTAAGTTAAGTAGAAAGGGTGTGTTCAATGTCCATTTTCAAATTTAAACGCCAACATGAATCATGATACAACACGCAATTACAAAACACAAACACAAGCGCGATCAGAGGTACACCGTTCAGTGTCGAAAATTTAAAGCTGATTATACGTACATCGTCTTTAAAATTCCCGCTCTCAAAAACAAACATCTACAGATTTTTTTTCACTTGTACCGGAAGCTTGCACTGCAAGAGCACATTTAGAGACGTTTGAAAACTCAATTGTGTTCAGTGTCGCATTTCTGTGCATTCGCGATGCTCAAGGTCGTAAAATTTAAGCTGATCGTGATTCAAAACACATCGGCGTTTAAATTTTCCTCCGAATGGAGATCTGAAAGACGTTATCTTTTACGACCGGGAATGGGGACAATGAACACCCACTTTGTTTCTCTTTATATCAGCATTTTGTAATTGCATTTTGTATCATGATGTATGTTGGCGTTTAAAATTTGAAAAGGGACATTGAACACACCCTAAGCCATGATTCACAATCAATTCTTAATCTCTTTAAGAATCTGATATTTATCTCTTTAAACTTCTTTAGGTGGGCAGCAGACATAAACACAAACCCCCATCGGTATCAAAATGATTTGGTGAATTAATTAATCCTGATTTTTACACACTAGTCAAATACAAGCTATAGATTCTAATCTCATAATTCTCTGAACAGTTAGCCTGAATGAGTCAGTGAAAATCAAGTGTTGTTGCGACTATTTCATAACTAATTATTCTTAAACACACTCTAGACTTGATTAATTGATAACTGTTTTGTGTGCCAGTGTTTTGGGTTCTTTACATGAAATAAATATGCATACTAGTAAAACCAAGAAATGTGTTCAGAAATGTTTCTCAAATTAATAGTTCTACAGGTATACTACTGAATTATTTCATGTAGCAACTACTACTACTACTAAGAACTACATTTTACACTACTACTGCTGCAACTATGACTACAGCTAATGCTACTAATACTACTGCGACTACGTCTACTGCTACTTCAACTGCTGCTGCTACTACTACAACTACTACTACTACCAGTGTAGGAAATCCACGCTAATGCGAGATCCACGATTTTCACGCTAAATCGTGATCAAGATACAGAATCGATCCCTGTTCTACCACAAGCCGTCCTTGACGATGCGAGCTCTTATACACGCAAACCTTACGAGAGTGTACAAAAAGCAAACGATTCCAGATCCCATTTCCCCATCTTCCCTCTCCACGTGGATCTTTGCATTGCATCGTGGATGACTGAAAATACGATACTCAGAAAGTAGACTTTATACTCGATCGAGCTATCCATGCCGAATTAGATTTCCCCGTGCCGTTTGAGAATAAATCAATGATATGTTTGATGCATCTTTTCGAAAATTTAAACTGAGCGACTGGTAGATGCATTTACAGTCGCTATCGCGAGCTAGCTGCGTGTTATAAACCCAGAAGATGTCCAAACCGATTCAGCTAGTAGTTTTAGAAGCAGACACTAATTTGAAATCGATATGTTTTTGCAGAGTGAATTTGGCTGGTTTAAGTCCATTTCCTAAATGACTGTATCTACACATGTATTGAAAAAATAATTGCAACATGATGTTCTATCAAACAATGATCTGAAATGCCGTATAAAGGCCATTAATGCTATGCTCATCCCTAAATATTGTTTGCGCTTCTAATCTACGCTTATATTACATGAACGAGAGAAATCCCATTACAAATGCTGAAGTCAGCACCGAGCGGACAGCGGTGCAGTATTCGCGCCAATTCCGCTCGTATAATAGTTTAAGAGGCAGACTGTAATTTAATATCGATGTGTTTTTGCAAAGTGAATTTGGCTGGTTTAAGTCCATTTCCTAAATGACTGTATCTACACATGTATTGAAAAAATAATTGCAACATGATGTTCTATCAAACAATGATCTGAAATGCCGTATAGGCCGTTAATGCTATACTCATCCCTAAAACTTGTTTGCGCTTCTAATCTACGCTTATACATGAACGAGAGAAAACCCATCACAAATGGTGAAGTCAGCACCGAGCGGACAGCGGTGCACATGGTGCAGTATTCGCGCCAATTCCGTCGTTGTTTAATAGTTTAAGAGGCAAGCTGTAATTTAATATCGATGGTTTTGCAGAGAGAATTAGGCTGGAGAAAATCATTTCTCAACTGAATGTATCTAACAGATATGGAAAAATAACTGCAAAACAAGGCCTTAAAACAATGATCTTAACTAACCAGAACTATAGGGGGCTGTAATTTTCTGCTCATTTAACAAGAGTTTTGAGCGTGTAATCTACGCTTACATTACGTAATGTCCGCAGGAACATGTTGGGGTGAGCGAAGATGGTTATTCACTGGCGGGACAGACGGCATGGTCTTTAGTAGTTTTAAGCAGACTCTAATATGACGTTGATCTGTTCTTGGAGTGAATTAGGGTGGTTTTTGTCAATTTTCGCCTGATTGTTTTCTAATTAGTTATGAAAAAATAACTCCAACCATGGCCCACAAGAAAAAATAACATGAATGATCTAAAATTATAGTATAGAAGACCTTAATGTACATTCTATGCTAATTCTTACAAGAGTTTGTGTTGTAATCTACGCTTCTTGTGAGCTCATTCTAACAAGAGTTTGAGCGTGTAATCTACGCTTACATTAAGTAATGTCCGCAGGACATGTTGGGGTGAGCGAATGGTTATTCACTGGGCGGACAGACGGCATGGTCTTTAGTAGTTTTAAAGCAGACTCTAATATGACGTTGATCTGTTCTTGAAAGAGTGAATTAGGGTGGTTTTTGTCAATTTTCGCTGATTGTTTCTAATTAGTTATGAAAAAATACTCACACAACCATGGCCCACAAGAAAAAATAACATGAATGATCTAAAATTATAGTATAGAAGCCTTAATGTACATTCTATGCTAATTCTTACAAAGTTTGTGTTGTATTAGCGCTTCTGTGAGCTCATTTCTAACAAGAGTTTGAGCGTGTAATCTACGCTTACATTACGTAATGTCCGCAGGACATGTTGGGGTGAGCGAATGGTTATTCACTGGGCGGACAGACGGCATGGTCTTTAGTAGTTTTAAAGCAGACTCTAATATGACGTTGATCTGTTCTTGAAGAGTGAATTAGGGTGTTTTTGTCAATTTTCGCCCTGATTGTTTCTAATTAGTTATGAAAAAATAACTCCAACCATGGCCCACAAGAAAAAAATAACATGAATGATCTAAAATTATAGTATAGAAGCTTAATGTACATTCTATGCTAATTCTTACAAGAGTGTTGAGCGTGTAATCTACGCTTACATTACGTAATGTCCGCAGGACATGTTGGGGTGAGCGAATGGTTATTCACTGGCGGACAGACGGCATGGTCTTTAGTAGTTTTAAAGCAGACTCTAATAGAACGTTGATTGTTCTTGAAGAGTGAATTAGGGTGGTTTTTGTCAATTTTCGCCTGATTGTTCTAATTAGTTATGAAAAATAAACTCAACATGGCCCACAAGAAAAAATACATGAATGATTCTAAAATTATAGTATAGAAGCCTTAAATGCTACATTCTATGCTAATTCTTAAAGAAGTTTGTGTTTGTAATCTACGCTTCTTGTGAGCGAGGGCAGGTATACATTGTAGTAATGGGCGGGTAGAAATTTACATGTACACGAGCTGTGACTAACTAGTCCACTAGTTTGCAGGAAAACAACCTAGTTTGCATAAGAGGGCTAGATAGTGACAAGCTTGTCATCAATTTTTCAAGTGAGTTACAATCATTACCCTCCTGTGACTAGCATGCAACTAACTAGCTTGGAGGAAAATATGTGAATTATAGCGAGATACATGCCACTAACCCTCCCAAGACTAGCTTGTGACTAGCTTGCAGGAAAATTTGCAAGTTGGTTGAAAACTGCCACTATTTGAACCATCCCATGACTAGCTTGTGACTAGCTTGCAGGAAAATTTGCAAGTTGGTTGCAAATTACTGCCACTATTTGAACCCTCTCGTGACTAGCTTGTAGAAAGCATGAGAGTGGCTAGCTAGTGACAAGCTTGCCAGAAAATTTGCAAGATAGTTGGAAAAAATCCATAGGAAAATTTATTAGAGTGGATGGGAGTGACAAGCTTGCAAACAAGTTAGTTGGACAAAACAAGCTATATATGCAAATTAGGTCATTCGCATACAAAACACAGGGTGTGTGCAATTTAGTATTTTGGTACTATCTATTTGATTTAACAGTAATTAACTCCATTACTGATAATTCAATTCAATTTATTTTTTTTCCTAAATATAAAGATCGATCAATAAACAACATGCAGGGAATTTCAATAATATATTTCAATTACACCTAATTAAACAGGAATTCAAAAATAACTAACCAGGAAAAAAGTACATTTACTCAAATACAAGAGTATAGGAGAAACAACACAAAATTAATACAAAGTATGGGAAACTAGCTTGTGGCAAGCTAGACAATGAAGCTGCATAAATAGCTTGCAACAAGCTTGTTTAAAATAGCTTGTGGGAAGCTGTTTTCCCTTGAACTAGCTTGCGACTAGCTTGTTTTCGAACTAGCTTCCACAAGCTTGTCCAACTAAATATCATGCTTGTCATGTACTAGCTTGCTCAATTACAAGCTTGTCGCAAGCTAGTGTTGCAACATACAAGCTTGTTTAACTAGCTAGTTTTGTTCCAAATATGCAAATGAGCTGCACGCTTGCTAAACTAGTTTGTTACAAGCTTGTCTTACTAGCTAGTGTCAAGCTGGTTTCGTTCCAAAACAAGCTAGTCACTGAGCTAGTTCTATAGCTTGCTGCAAGCTAGTTTGAGCAAGTGAGCGTGCAACTCATTTACATATTTGGAACGAAACTAGCTAGTCGCAAGCTAGTTAAACAAGCTTGTACAAAACGTATAAAAATTTGTATAAGGGTATACAGACGTCTTTGTTTAGAGAACGTGATCCTATTTAAATATAACTTTTTGCAAGTAGTAAATGGAAATGGGCTATATGTACATGATGTTCATGGAGCGGGTCGCAATTTTCCCCATTAAAATATCTTGCTCTAGTTATTGCCTAGGCTGATTGTGATTTGTTGGGCCTCCATAAAAAAAAAATGTCTTAATCATGTCTTAATCATTGATGGAGCTACCCTACTAAAAGAAGATGAATATAAATAGGCCTAATATATATCTAATATAATGAATGAATAAAGTTGTAATAAAATTGTGAAGGCCTACCGTGTTGCTCAATATGCTTTTGCAATATGGAAGAAAAAACAACAACAACAATATTATATAATTTCATAAAATATTCCCTAGAAAAACAACCTTATAGACCCAATTATTCTGTGAATTATTATGTGTAAATAAATACTAAGCATCCTCACGGACTATCCCCGAACTTCGTTTTCTCTCTTTGTATGGTTTGATAATATTACAGGCGTTGGTTGTCGTTATTATCCTGAAAAACGTTAAAACGACTAATATTAGACTAAAAAAATCACTCAACCGTGGCACCTCCTCGGAGGAAGCGGTGCGAGGGTTACATAACTTTCGGTCAAATTCACGATATACAGTGATCTCGCTTTAGCGTGGATTTCCTACACTGACTACTACTACTACAAAAATCAAAGATATATCATATCTCTTCAACATTTCATTTTGCCTGTGTATGTTGTAGATCTCATTCTCTTATGACAGATTACATGTATTTATTAAGTGGACGAGTTTTCCAAAGAGGTTCCCTTAGAGTAGGATGTTATTTATTTATATATATGTGTGTTTAATAAATATTTCTATGTTTACTTTGTATAGAATTTGCTATCAATATATTTTGTTTTCTAGACATTTATGTTACTTGTGATATGAGCATAATTATTTCTGTTAATATATGAAGCGCATTGGTATTGTGAACAGTGATGAAATGCGCTATATAAACACTAAATAATATCATTCTTATTAAAAAACAATGGCAGGGAATACATCAACTTGTATTAAAAACAAAACAACAAAGCAAATAAGTTTGTTGACCTTTCACTCGTATGTGGAAGCAGGCTATTGTTTCAAGTGCGTTCAATTATTTCATATAAATTTAGACTTCCTATTTTTTACGAAATAATAAATTTGTTCCCCAAATTGACCTTCAATAAACTTCCCCCTAATTGTTCTTCCCCTTAATATGCCAAATATATACCTTATTCAGCTTTCTAATTCCCAATATGATTTTGACACATCAAATAACAATGGCATTATTAAGCGAAAAGGATGATTTTTATTTTTAATTGAGATATGATTCAACCTCCTAACTACCCCCTACATGTAAGTGCTATCAGTCAAGTGTTAATCACAAATTAAGCTTTGAACATGTACTCCTGTATTCGCTGTTATTTTCGTGCTATTAATTTTTCACGCTGCGCAGGTTTCAAAACATATTTGCAGGTTCTTAAATTCGAGCTGCAATAACCTACGATCGATTGAAGCCATTCAAAATATGCATAAGAAAGCATGCTCATATATTCACTTGTTTTTCAATTCGCGCCGCAGATCTCCACGCGAAATCTGCGAAAGATTAATGTACCGCGAATATTTCCATGAGTACAGTATGTGGTAGTAAATCATTTTGAAATAATAGTTGAGAATTCAACAATGGAATGGGAGTTGGAAGAAAAATTAATTCCTATTTTTTTGAACCTCAAAAAATATACCATGCGGTGCGAACCATTGACTGTTAGTGCAGAGAATAATGCACGCGGATGCGCCGTGTGTATACATGTATTGCTGTGTGTGGTCCGTGCTGCACGCACCGTAATATCATCGATGTTGATGTAGAGCTGGTCTAGATTGGTAGTCAGATTTTCGTTTCATATTACTGATCTAGGCAACCTATGACAGTAAGATTGAATAGACAGTATAGGTTGATCATATATCTAAAGTTATGCCAAGTTGCATTAGTTTTAGCAATTTGTGAAAAAGGATGACACTACCTTTACAGAACATCCTGCACGAGCATCGCTAAGCTAAAACGAGGACAGATGCGCTCTATGTGCTCACAGCCATTGTTTACGAAGATGACTTAATTTGCATACGGTTGTCAATCAAAATTAGTGCAGACACAGGCCAGCCAAACACGATCGCGCTCTGAATGCGATTTGCGAAGTACAAGTGTGTGTGTCTGGATACTGTGTGTATAGTTATAAAGCACTGTATCAATGCGCTGTGAGTGATATGAATGCATGCAGTGTAGTTTCGATCTCGAGATGTGTTTATCACGTGCATAGCTAGCTTCTCGCTTGCACAGGCCGGGCCAACCCATTCTCTCCTCCGAGCAGTCGAATCATTGCCGATAAGAAATTGGCTCATGACTTCAGAAATTGGACGGGCCTTGTAGCTTTCGGGTTTTGGATCATGTATCGGAGTTGCAGAATCGTTGATATGAATGAGCAGCTTGCAAAGTTCGTTACCACATGCATATTTTCAATTCCCTCTATACTATGGGGAACGTGATCCTTTAAAACCCATATATCATTCATCTACCCATCTGTCCCTTGAGACCTTTTACTGCTCAACTTTGCTCTGCTCTGATTGCAATGGTTTAGACTGCCTAAAAGAAGGCCAAGAGCTTGCAGTACTACAGCCTTGTGGCTCTGAATGCCACCGAACATGACAGAGTGAGTAGGCACTGTGTTACAAACATAGTCGTATTCCCACTATATTCACTCTGCAGTCTTGTGGCTGATAAGACTTGTGTCTTGGTGACAGTCGACCAGGGGCTATATTCATGGCGGCCCAATTCACTCTTAGTACATTTTAGTTGCGTTTATAGCAGACTTATTAAAGTTTTATGAATATGACCCCTGGGCTTTATTTTGTCCAAGATGTAGGTTTAGGGTTAAGATAGGGTTCACAAGTATGTCAAGTGTAATGGGGGCAGTTTTGTTGTATTGCTGATATTTTCTCTGGCAACAGTTGACCTGGGAAGCATTTCATGAAACAAATATTCACTGATTCTCACTGACAACTGTTATAAGCTACTAAAATGCTTGCATCTGATTGGCTGAGAGTAAATTTGTCGGATAAAACATCCGACAAGTCTTTTCCATGTAACATTCCCCTGGGGTTTGTTTCATCTAGGGTTAGGGCTCAGATCTCGAATTTTATGTCAGGTTTAGGGCTATTTGAGAACCAATGGAATAACCACTTATTATAGACATTTTTAAAGACACCATGGCTGTTCACTACAAAACAAACTGGAAAGTGCAAATGCCACCATCAGAATGCATACCAGGCAAGGGTTGTAAGCCGTCAGTAATCTTGTAAAGTATGTATCTTGTGAAGTACATAAGCCATCTTCAATAATCTGGGCATGATATTAGCAGAGGGTCCGAATTGTATCCCACCCCCACCCAACTTTTGATTTAGACTAACAAATTTTAGACAACTTAAAATAGCGGGTGCACGCATACAGACCCTAAAAATGTCCATTCACACCTAAGTGTGATGTAGAGCCCTAAAAGTTATCACAATAAATTTTTCTCCAAAATTAGTGAGTAGTGTGAAAGCCTAAATCTGAGCATATTATTTCCAGGCTTGGGGGTAATGTGTATATTGATGGACATTTTTCAGTATGATTATGAAGAGAGGTTCTTAATTGTAATCGATAACAAGAAGAGTAGAGAAGAAACAAATGACACATCAACACACAGAATCTTGTACAACATTCACGACCTTCTACCGTTAACAACATGGTGGTTAACCACAGCATTTCAGCGAGAATTCATCTAACCGTGATTAGTTCCTTCTCGAAATGTCAGATACATAAATGTTAATGTGTGTTCAGATGTTCAGAAATTGTCTCAAAGTGATTTGAAAAGGTTGATGGCCAAAAAGGTCCTCTGCATATCAGACCCAAGTGGAGAAGTTAGTATAACGATGAGTCCAGGGGTCCTCAGGGACCAAAGAATCCAAACTGAGTCAGAGTTCTGGATAGCATCAACATAACAAAAGCTTTCTTTTTCTGAAATCATATTAACCACACAATGTCAAAAGCAGTATGATCACTAACACTCAACTAAGGGTGGTATCTCACTTCGCGGAAAAAAATTTGAGACGGATTTGTCAATATGGTTTTGCCATAGCTCAGTCTCCTCAGTCTCCTCTTTCTCCTCAATTTCCTAGGTCTCGGAGACGTTTCTAATACCTTTTTTAAGTGGCACAAAGGATTCCGTCACGGAGACGTCTCCGCCAAGTGAGATACCACCCTTAGTATCTTAACTTCTTCAAAACTGGGTTAATTTCAAGTCTTCAGTCATATATCTGCAGTGGACATTCCCTGGATTGTCCAAATTATGTCCAATTCCTGTTTCTTACTTTTTTAATTCTCAGAATTACTGCAAAGGTGACTGAATTTTCACAATTCAGAGACCTATCTCAGACGAATTAGAAGAAACTGACAAAGAGAGCACGTTCGCATGACTACAATCTCATTGAAGTATCTCCCTAATCATAGAAAGATCCCCCCCCCCCAAAAAAAAAAGAAGAAGACATGTGGTTCAGTGGAAACAACCATATTTCCACAAATTTATGATGCTTTTGTTTCAGATTTGATACTAATGGTTTTTGAGTGGCCAGGAACCATTTGAAGCTATTAGTAATAATGAGCAATTTAGGGCATCATAATTAATGACAGCCTTCCGCAATATTGCCCTGAAAGTTTGTAAACCTTTCTTGATGAAAAACAAAACAAAACAAAAGAAATAAACGAAAAGAAGTGAAGCATTTAGCTCCATTCAACATGGAGTTCAATACTAAAAATATATTTTAACCGATAACCAATTTTAACCTATTTCAAACAATAATCTATTGAAATGTATTGGTAAAACACACACATAAGGTGTTCCTTTGATGTCTGTATTTTAGCACTTTTTTTTTAAATTATTGACATTTTGTACTGCTTCCTGCCCAAATATATCCAAGCATCAATTAATTTTGATACACGCCTTAAAATCTCATCTTGCATAAATTACAGTTGTTAATGAAAGTATTTTGCCATGTTGCAATTTTGTATCACTATATTTGATGTGCTCAAAGCATAATAGATAAGAAGGCTGCATGAGCAAGGAAATACATTTTAGGAAGGCATCCATTTCAATCCAGGAATGAGATCTTTCATCAAGGGATAAATGAAGCACAATGCATCATCAATCATAGTTGGTTTCCTTTCTTCATCTGTATCTCTCTTCCCCTAAAGTTACTCAGCAACCCCTAAACAACAGACAGACCCTAGGCCTGGCTACACCAGCCCAAGTTTTCAAATTACCATGCTATTTCTCTTACACCAGCCCAAGTTTTCAAATTACCAAGCTATTTCTCTTACACCAGCCTGAGTTTTCAAATTACCACGCTATTTGTTATTAGGCAAATAAGCTTAAATCAGAACTACGTAGCTCGAGGTTACCTTGTTTAATATCAACTTGCTCACTAAAGCCCTAAGGGTGCTATCTCACTTCGCAGAGATGTCTCCGCGACAGAATATAAATTTCGTCTCCGCGACGGATGAATAGTATTAGAGACGTCTCCTGAATTTCGGAGATGGATTTTTATCATAAATTGTCGCGGAGACGTCTCGGAGACGTCTCTAATATTATTTATCCGTCGCGGAGACGAAATTTCAATTCTGTCGCGGAGACGTCTCCGCGAAGTGAGACAGCACCCTTAGGTTGCAATTCTGCACTGATCATTCAGATAAATCAAACAATCGTGAATCAGAATTAAAGAAATTAGAACAGTTGTCATTTTCATCACCTCAGAATTAATTCAGTTTGCAAATGAGCTAGAACAACACCTTAGGCATAAGGTTGGTATCTCACTTCGTGAAACTACTTTGAAACAACACTCTGAGACGGGTTGAAACAACTTTGAGATGGATTTCGGAGACGTCGCAGAAAACTACTTTGAGACAGTTTTTGAAAATTGTCACGGAGACGTCTCCGAGACGTCCCTAAGTTTCGGAGACGTCTCTAATACTCTTTTATATGTCGCGGAGAAGTCTCCGCGAAGTGAGATACCACCCTAAGACTTTGTAGCTATCGCATATAATGTTAAAACCTAGTAGCGTGTGTGAATGGGGGTCCGGACAGAGTGCCTGCCTTTATGCTCAGAAACCAGCCTGGAAACCAAATCGAAACTGGAGAACCCCTCAAAATAACTGCTAGTTCAAGTTACAGACAACCCAACAAAGATAACCAATAAAAACATTAATATTAGCAGACTATATTCCACTCTGGAAATACTTGATGATGGGGAGCTGCAATTGTAACTGAACTACACGAACATCAGACAATCTCATGGGAAGCCTTTACACAATCTACAATCTTGACTGAAAGTATCCCCTATAGAGTGACTCAGAAAAAAAAAGATGATACAGTTTCTGGCTTTTCCTTCTTCCGAAAGAGAAAGAAGAAGCCAAAAACGCACGGTAGAAGAGATCTATAACTAGTCATACATTAAAATCTACCTAGAATGTAATGGAAATGTTATTTTGGGCAATTTTAAAAAATGTATCATTGTTTTGGGGACACTCTGTAGGCCTATATGTACTATGTACATTGTGGTCTTTGCCAGCCAGTAGGAACAAGGAGTGTCTGGTTTGAATCCAGGATGCACTTGTAACTGGACTACACGCCATCTCACGATCTCATGGGAAACAAAATTATCACAGGTTTGCGATCTGACACGGCAGTAAGGATGTAACATCTGAATATCTATACTAGAAATGAATTGTGATTATTGCAGCAAGAAAAGAAAGGGGGAAAAGTCGGACTTCAAGGTAATTCAAGAATGGTTCCTGGTAACCTGAGAGAGTAAGTCTTACAGGGGGGCTTTCATGAAACAAATATCACTGATATAATTCTCACTGAGGACTGTTATAAGTTTTCTGAAATGCTTGCACCTGAATTGGCCGAGAGCAAATTGTCGGATAAAACCGTCTGACAAATTCTTTCGTGAAACGCTCCCAGGCTTCAGAAGTAATTTGAGATTCGTTCCTCGGAATAGCCTCCCAGGACAGGGATATTCTGCAAGAGGTTTTCGGTTTGCTATGCTTGGCAAGAACTTCAACGAAATCCTCTGACCCGTAAACAATTTTTTCTTTATATCTTAAAACATTCTTGATTAACATACCACAATACACCTTTGCATTTGCTAGGTGGGGGATTGTGGAGAATTTTTTATGTAATGTTTACAATAATATGTTTTAGATGGATTGCATTATTATGGGGGCTCCGTTAAAATTCTTGAAATTTGGGCCTCAGAGATTCAATTTTTTATCCGTAAGGGGGAGGGAAGTGGTGTTTTAATTGGCGACTTAAATATAAAGTCCTTCTCTTAACAGGGGTGAAAAAACGCCAGAAAAAAAGGAACTCAACTTTGATCATCAATAATTTCAAAAATATTACCATGGTGATTATAAAATTTATATCACTGGAAAGTGCAACTCATTACCATTTTAATGATAACCTGTTGCTCAGCTCACCAATGTCAACGCATCAACTGAACCCCAATTGTTTTTTTGAAAATGTCTTGCAAAAATTGTGAGTGGTTCACTTTCACGCTCATTGAGTATGGGTTGTTTTGCAATGTGCCTAAAAAGGAAAACGCAACTTTCATCATCAATCATTAAAAACAGTGACAGTGGTAATTATGACGTTTATATCACTGGAAAGTTGCCACTCGATTTATCATTTTTATTGATTTCTCTTTCAGCTCGCCTTAAATGTCAACCATCACTGAACCCCATTTCTGAAAAATATCTTTGAAAAATTGTGGATTGATGTCACTGTCATGCTCTTACATTCTCCCAACGGAGAACTAAAGGTTCTCTGGGTTGTTGTTGAGCAGTAACATGATGAAATTACCTGGATGTAAGATTAACGGACTAAATAAGTAGACATTTCCAACCCTTTTTATCAAACCATTTATTAAAGCACCGGAATGTCTCTAAGCTTGAGATTGTTATAGGAACCTTCCAAAAGCAACTCTATCTCAAGGAGCATGAAAAGAATACATATTCCATTTGCGAGACAATTCAAAACAATTGGGTTAAGTGATGCATGATATTGGTGAGGCTGAGAGAGGTATCATTAGAATGGTAATGAGTTTATCATCTATTCCAGTGATTTATAAACTTCTTAATGCACCACATTGAAAATATGTTTGAAATTATTGATGACAAAGTTGGTGTTCCTTTCCAGGCACATTCCAACGTTGCAAAACCATCTCGAGGTGCATGAAAGTTGAACCACGCACAACATTTTACAAAGACTTTTTCAACAATGGGGTTCAGCGAGCCATGGATATTGGTGAGGTGAGGAGAGTATCATAAGAATGTAATGAGTTCACTTTACAGTGATATAAAATTTCATAATCCCCATTGGAATATTTTTGAAATCATTGTTGATCAAAGTTGGGTTTCCTTTTTTCTGGGTCACCCTGTATTGTAACTTAAACAAATCAATTATATCTCAACTAAAAAAAATTAAAAAAATACAATATAACAGACCTGTACTAAAAATTACTCATATTTTAGGGTAGCAAAATGATATTCTAAACAGAGGCCACACTTTATTAGTAATCTTTCTGATCCTGCGTACATGCAATTGGCCTAAATAGGTCAATCTATTGTATTCATACAGGTAGAATGTTCCCCCATCTTAGAATTATATCCAAGGCATAGGCTTAATAATCAACAGAGTAAATCTTATTGATCAAAGGATAACAGAAATATAGGATATTTATAGAGATCTTGCGAAGGTCAATGGGGGGCTAGTTGAGTTACGAGAAGAGGGCTAAAACCCAAAGAGACAGTGATTAATCCATATTGCATTGATATGACATATAGGGTAGGACCAGAGGTGATAATGAGAAACAGTGAAATGAGTGTCCCGTCTCGTGTCGATTGATGATAAAGATGATACATCTAGTACTATGTAAATGTAGGGATAGGGTATGACAAGAAATAGATATGACGCAGAAATGAATATGTAGTGTATGCAGATCTTGGTAAAGGGTATTGCAAGAAATACATGTAAACGGAAGTGAAAATCATTTAAAATTTGTCTGTACATGTAGGTACAGGGTACGATAATAAATAAACATGAATAATAGAAATTCAAATAGAAATATTATCACCCTACTGGTGATAAATGTTAATGACGATATACAGGAGAGCAAGGAAAAATTATATAAGATGTGCCAAAAAAACAAACAAACAAACAAAAAAACAAAAGAAAATGAAAAGAGAGAGAGAGAGAAAAAAGAAACAAGAAAAAAAGAAACATGCACATACAGTCACATAGTTATGCATACTGTATGTTCCAAATATTGGCAAAGCCCCAATCTTGAGGAGTCATACAATAAAATACAGATAAACCTGAGTATGAGTGCTAGTGATTATTGCTATATCGGGTACAGTTATGTACAGGGTGTACAAAAAAAAAATGGGGGTTGTAGGAAAATAATGTGATTAATTTATGTGTCTATGAGATGACAAAAACATTATAAGGCATGAACATCTGGAAGGTGTTATTAAGAAACAGAAAAATGAGTGATGTGCCTAATGATTATTGGTGTGCAGTGCCTACCCTAGGGCCTGACCTTTACTATTTTTTAGGAAGCCAGCCGGGCTCCTCAAGCACTTTTTTTAGGGAGCCCAAGTTTATCACGTCTGTTTTTTTTATCATAATAATGGTCATTAACTAGTACAAATTTACACACGTCACCGACAGGATACCCTTTTTTTTAATAACTTAGGGAATACTTGTACCAGGTTTTAAAAAATCCAATGAAATAATGATTAAAGTGCTGGTAAAAAATAGCATTTTTCGTGGCTGATACTAGAAAAACTTAGAGAGCCAGCTGGGCCTTTTCAATTACTTAAGGAGCCCGCCAAGGTTTTAGGGAGCCATTGGCCATCGGGCTTCTGTTAAAGTCAAGCCCTGCTACCCCTGTATTTCACCTAAGAGTGTGTTCAATGTCCAGTTTCAAATTTATATGCCAACATGAATCATGATACAAAACGCAATTACAAAACGCTGATATAAAAAGAAACAAAGTGTGTGTTCATTGTCCCCTATCCCCGGTCGTAAAAGTAAACGTGTTTCAAATCTTGATTCAGAGAAAAATTTAAACGCCGAAAAAGATGCGTTTTTGAGCACAATCAGCTCCAATTTTACGACTTTGAGAGCTCGGGGAATTTAAAGACGATGGAAATATAATCAGCTTTAAATTTTTGACACTAAACGGTGCACCCCTGATCGCGTTTGTGTTTTGTAATTGCGTTTTGTATCACGATTCATGTTGGTGTATAAATTTGAAACTGGACATTGAACACACCCTAACTAAACACACTGTGAATATACTGATACACGTACAGTACTGGTACTGCCCACACTTTTACATCCACGCAAGAAACCAGGACTGGACAAAGTGTCCAAAAAAGTGGAACACCCTTTTCCTCATTTGAGGGCATTCAACTCTTTGTCATCTTTGTGATTCATAGTTTTGCAGACGATTCCAATCAAGTTCAGAAATGCTCCATAGGCTCAACTGACCCTACAGCACCCTTGGGTATTTAGATCATTCCCTTCTGTTTCTACGCTTCCATCTTTAGAATGATTTTGCTCCAAAGAAGTAAGGGGCTTCCTTTTTCCAACATGTTTTAGATAAACCTAGCCCTCACCTAAAGCCTAACCCTAACCTTAATTCTAAAAGTAACTGATACTTTGTATTTTCTGATTGAAGAACCCCCCCCCCCCCTTATCATATGAACTTTACAAACAATAGGAAGAGAGAGAAGAGAGAAAGAGAGAGAGAGAGAAAGAGAAAGAGAAAGAGAAGGAAACGAAAAACGAACAACTGCAGATACTGAAGTAGAGAAACGAGAGAGAGGTAAAGATAGGGAAAGGGAGAGAGAAAAAAACAAAACAAAACAAAACAAAAAGGAGGGTGTCTGTGTGTGTAGGAGAGAGAGAGAGATTAATAGGTGGAGGTGTTGAAAGACATTTTCTGAAGTAAACAGTTAACTAAAAAAAAAATATTAAAAAAAGCTGAGAGAGAGAATTGACAAAAACTATAAAAAATAAAAAAAAATAAAAAAAAGGAGTGGATTTCTCATGTGTATGCAAGTGCCTCACACATTCACCACAAAAAAAAACACAATCCTACCTACATGTACTTCAAATATTTTAATTACATGAACAAAGGCTCTGTTACAAGAAATTACACCATACTGTATACACATTAATACTTTTTTTGATTTGCCAAATAGAAGTGAACATATCTTGCAGTTAGTATGTTTTGTTGTTTTTCCCAAGGTTCACACTTCGCAAGAGGTAAATCGTACACATCTAACAATCACATGTACTAACCAGACTTGACATTCATTTTTAGAGATTAAGTAACTTTGTGGAGGTTTGCAAAAATCTGAGCTGTAGAGCCCTACATGCTCGTGCATATAATCATATGTCAAATGGAAAAACTGAAAATTTAATTTCTATAGCTTCATTATGCTTTATAATAAGTAAATTAAGGTGTAAGTGACCACAAATACTACATTATTTTTCTCTCTAGAAAGAGTCCGTTAGTAGCCTTAAATGTTGATATTCAATCATTGATATCTTGGCAATTAAGCGACCGATTGGGTTAAAAATCTCAGACGAATCTAGTCTGGCCTGAAAGTCAATAATTACAAAATATCTGATTACAGCATTAGCTGGAAGTGTGATTTATTTCTCATAACGATGAAGTTAAACAATCCCTTAAAGGCGGGATCACACGATGCGACATGCTGCGATGCGGTTTTTCAGGAAAACTTTAATATTATTTGATACAAACACTAAAACAAGGAAATTCATACTGTCCAAAGTTTTTGGTATTCCTATGAATACTAAAATTGAAATTCAAGGCGATTGCAACCCCCTTCTCCGTATAAATTCATTTTGTTTCCATTTCGCATCGACGTCACAGCGGTCTTGCGATTTAAAGGTTATTTGACCTTTACTCCTAAACCAAACTTTGATTATATTGTTCCTTTACAAGTTATACATGTACCTCTCATAAAATAACTTTGCATGTTTGAAATGTCGCATTAATAATGCAAACTACCATTTGTTTTAAAAATCGCATCGCAGATAGTCGCATCGTGTGATCCCGCCTTTAAAGGGAATTATCCCCTCAGAGAAATTTGACTTCAGTGAATGGGGGCAAACCCCAAAACATATTGGTAAAAGTTTAAGGAAAAATCAGGCAATGAATAAGAGAGATATGAATTTTTAGATTTTGAGATAACTTATAATATGGAGATCCTCAAATTGGCAACGCGACCATGATGTGTGATGTAATGCAGGGAGATCTTTCCCATATCTATTGTGCACATTTTACCAAAATCCTTTCTCTTCTCAATTCTAAAGGTACATGTAGAATATTGAATTTTTTATGGATGACATGTAAATATATGAAACACATAATAAATCATGCACACAAAATCTGTTCAAAGACTAGAATGAAAATAAAGAGACATTATGAATAGTCTTTGTGCACATCATAGGGGGAGTTCTCCCTGTATGACATCACAAATGGTGACCGCGTTGCCAATGGGAGATTTCCTATGTCATCAGAGATCTCAACATTCAAATACTCATAACTTTCTTATCATTTATCTGCCTTTTACCATATCTTCACTGATATGCTCATTTGATTTTTCTGGATCCACAGTAAGCCAACTATCTATAAAGGGTCAATTCTCCTTTAGAGTGTATGATGGTTACCAAGACAAAAGGGCATTCAAGAGGCTACTGTTTGCAAGGTGTGCACGGACCCACAGGGAATAACACAGATTGTCTTTATGATAAAAGAGTGATGGGGGATAGGTGTTGGCCGGTCTATTCTTGTCTCGATGAATGAAGTGAGGATTCTCTCACCTGCGTCTAGGCAGGTTAAAGGGAAATATAGCAAGATGAACCAAATTATTGAGATTTCCAATTATTTACCTGCTATTTATGAAAAAAAGCAAAAAGGTGCACGGTAAAGGATTGCTCCTTAATTTCCCTAATATGCTCTATGACCTCATAACAGCTGAAATGTGCAGGCCGAACATTCTGAGTAGTCCCATACATGCATTTCTGTGTCTAGTCCATGCGACTTTAGGCAGAATTCGGGTCAATTTCTTGTTATTTTGGTGACTTTCAAAACCTGGCAGCACACAATAATGCTGAGGTTTGTTGTTTTCAACTTTTGAAAGCACTTTCAGACAGTGTCTTTCACATTTTAATTTTGTTTAATTCTAAAAAAAACAGAGTAGTATTCATACTTGCACGGACCCACTTCTCCAGCTTACACCTGCAAAATGTCAACACAGTCAATTCATTTTTAGGAAACACTTGTCAGAGATTGCAATTCTTTTGACATCATCGCATAATGATGTGACGTTTGATAGTAACAAAGAAGAAAAAAGGTAAGGAAAGGAAAGAGGAAGAAGGCGAAAAAGAGAGCATTTTTTTATCTGTCACGTGCAGGGAAGCTATTAATCTGTTTCTTGTTTGAGTTAATGTCTGTCTGTGAGAAAACCACAAGCAAACAAGTGATTCATAATTAGGACACGGACAAAAAAATAAACAGAAATACTACAAGTTTATACGGTATAAGCTGAATATTTCACAATGGTTTTATAGTCGCGAATTTGTAACTTACTTAACGCAAAATTTTTCACTTCCTTAAATTTTCTGTACAAAGTAATACAAAAACAGTAAATTCGTGAAATTGTATTATCCTGAATTCCCCGTCCTGAAGCAAAAAAAAAACAAAGAAAGAAAGAATATTCTATTTTCTGGCATATCAAACATACGTGTACCAAAAATACATGTTACATCATTGGGGATGAAAAGAACAACATATTTAGAAGTTTATGTACACTTGTAGGAGGGAGAGGGGGGGGGGGCAATGTTTAGAAATGTAGTTGCAATGAAAGAATTTCCAATGAAGTATAATTTAGACACTTCAGTTGTGTATTACGCTGCCAATGATATATATGTTAATGGTAATCATTTAATCCAGAACCACTTATTCATTAGTAGAGAAAGAGCCGTCTAAATACAACATGATTTGCCCATAGTCACTACACAGAAGAAGGTGGATGTGTTTAGACAAGAGCGGTTACACCCATTGGGAACAATCCAAGGGAGAGACAATAAAACAGAATCATGTATTTATGACTATGTAGCATGAACATAAAACAGTCTAAACACACTCTGGTTTGTTCATAGTCATTGCACACTTCAAAGTGGATGTGTTCAGACAAAAGCGGTCACACCCCTTGGGAACGTTCCAAGGTGTACAGCAAGTAGGGCCCGGTGACTCAGCCAAGATAGTAAAATGTTGTCATTCAGACTAGAGAGGAATAAATGGACTTTGACAACGTGCTAGGTGATCCGTGAGACGGATCGGTCAAGGAAGAAAGACCCAAGAGAGGCGGGGAATATGGAACAAGAGGGGTTTGGGCGGAGAAAAAAACATGAGGGTAAGGGACAGCATAGAGAAGAAGACAGAGAGAGAGAGAGAGAGAGAGAGAGAGGAAGAGAGAGAGAGAGAGAGAGGAAGAGAGAGATTAAGATGAAGGATGAGAGCAGGGGATTTGGAACATGTAGGAAAGGAAAGAAAAAAGGTTGACAGGAAGAGGGAGATCAGGAAAAAACAGTATGAACTGAAAAGAAATAACAAAAGAGAGAAAGAGAGAGAGAGAAAAAAAAAGAGAAAGGGGTAGGAGAGGGAGAGAGAGAGAGATAAAGGTAACTGCAGACAAATTGTCTTGTCTAAAGGTGCTTTATCACACATTGCCGATTCAGATGGCAATTCACAGTGGGTCAGAAGAGTGCTGTATTAAAGATAAGCTTGAGTAGAAGTCATGATTAATAAATCAAATAGGAAATAAATACTACACGCCAAAGGAATTTACAGAAAATTGCGTATTTGCTGAGAAAAGAGCAAAATAAGCATAATTTCTGTAGCTCGACGTCCCGTCCAAGCACATGCATGATTAATACGGCCATGTGGAAAGTCTACGGGTATATCATGTGCACGCGACTCGCACCGGATCTATGTATGTATGTTGTGGCGTGACTTGTGGCGATATAGCGGTCTACTCCAAGTCTCAATTTGACGGACTGTTTTGATATTTTCTCAACTATAATCTTGTGTAGGCATATGTATATGTTAATGGAACAATGTGAGGACAAATCTTACAGGTTTATCTCAAATTATTTTGGCTGTAAGAACTCAAGCTTGGCTTTAAGAGATAGCCTGTTTCAGCAGGTACATGTAAATTAAATGTATCAAGAGCAAACACTTAAACAAGCTCAGCACAAAAGACAATGCACCATATTAAGGCCAAAAAAAAAAAATTGTTTGGTTGTCCAATGAATGCCTTTTTTTGAAAAATCGGGTCGGTCGGTCGGGTTTTTTTTTTTTTTTTTTTTTTTTTTTTCTTCTCCCATTGAAAAACAAAGAAAAACAAAGAAACGAATGACTTCCATTTTTGAGATCACTTTTACGTTTTATTGAGTTATGTAAATGGGAATGCATGGAAAAATAACACATGTTATAATACTGTTTTATGAAAAATATATACAAATAAATATGAGCTGTTGTATTTTCGGCGTTTGGGTGAAAAAAAAAAAAAAAGAAAAAAAAAAGAGGTTGGTCGGGTCGGGCCGTTTTCAGAGGGTCGGTCGGTCGAGGACAACCAAACAATTTTTTTTTTTGGCCTAATGCATGTACCTACATTTATTGAAATAAAGTTGACCAAAAACTTTCCAATCTAGATCAGCAATGTCCGATTGCACCTTCAGGGTTCTAGCAGGGCAGGATTTGAACCCTTGACCTTCTACATTGTAGAAGTACATGTCTTGTCTTAAAGACATGAAGACCTGCTACATCTTGGCTACAACCACAGACAATGGCCCAAATTCTCAAACGTGGTTTCAAAACCATGGACTGAAACCATGGATTATGTAAATTTTGTGAAATAATTACGCTTAATTTTAGCACATTTTAGGACATTGAGAAAGGTCCAATATGATAGCGCAATTTTGTCACAGTGCGCTAATTTTACGCTTGTTGCTATAGATCTAGCATTATGAGCCCACAGTTTAGAATTAGAGTCCACTGTTGAGTCAACATTTTATTCAAATTAATCTAAATAAACAGCAGACTTAACCATAGCAACAAGCGCAAAATTGGTTCTCTGTGACAAAATCGGGCAATCATATTGGACCTTTCTCAAAGTAAGCGCCAAATTAAGCATAATTATTACACAAAATTTATATAATCCATGGTTTCAGTCCATGGTTTTGAAACCACCTTTGTGAATTCGGGCCAATGTGCCTTGGACAATATACAGTAGAAGAGCAGAAGTTATCTATGTGCCTTGGACAATATACAGTAGAAGAGCAGAAGTTATCTATGTACCGTACACAAAAGACCAAAATGAGACGTGAGCATGACAGTGTTTGATTGATCAGAGATGAACAGGTCTATAATCTGATACTCAATCAGCTCAAGATGTTCGCTATCCTTTTCCATCTTTCCTTTACGTCAAGGTGTCGGATATTAACAGCAAAATGACATCACACGTCAATGTGTACGGCCATGAGAGACCAGAGAGTAGGATGAAAATAGACGCTTATTTTCTGGTGAGTTTTTTTACTGCTGGCTGGCAGGAGGAAGGAGAGCTTGTGGACATAATGAATTGGTGCAGGCAAACGGACCGTGGAAGGATAGAGGGAAACACTGGATGGGTAGAGGGGTGTATTGGAGGGTTAGAAGTGCATTGGAGGGTAGAGGGGTGCATTGGAGGGGTAGAGGGGTGCATGGAGGGATAGAGGGGTGCATTGGAGGGGTAGAGGGGTGTATTGGAGGGATATAGGGGTGATTGGAGGGGTAGAGGTGTATTGGAGGTGTAGAGGGGTGCATTGGAGGGGTAGGGGGTGCATTGGAGGATAGAGGGTGCATTGGAGGGTAGAGGGGTGCATTCGAGGGGTAGAGGGGTGCATTGGAGGTGTAGAGTGGAGCACTGGAGGGAGAGGGATGATTTGGAGGGGTAGAGGGTTGCATTGGAGGGGTAGAGGGTTGCATTGGAGGGGTAGAGGGTGCATTGGAGGGGTAGAGGGGCGCATTGGAGGGGTAGAGGGATGCATTGGATGGGTAGAGGGTGCATGGGAGGGGTAGAGGGGTGCATTGGAGGTAGAGGGGTGCATTGGAGGGTAGAGGGGTGCATTGGAGGTGTAGAGAGGTGCATTGGAAGGGTAGAGTGGTGCACCTAGAGGTGATAGAGGGGAACACCGGATGGGGAGCACTAGGGGGATTGGTAGGAAGGGTGGAATGGATTGGCCAGTGGTGCTAGCGGATAGTTTACCTGAAGGTGCTGATAGATGGGCAGGGTGAGTCAGGGAGTGAGCCGGATTGGGTGGTTTGGATCAGAGAGAGAGAGAGAGAGAGAGAGAGAAAGAGAGAGAGAGAAGAGGGGAGGAGGTGAGGGTAGTGACAGAAATTAATACAGGGGTAAATGTCATGGAATAATATATCGGCAGCAACAAGCCAAACAGAGAGAATGAGAGGGAGGGACAGTTTGATACCAGATGAATATCATAAAGAAATATGCCTGTAGCAACAAGGGAGAGAGAGAGAAAGAGAGAGAGGGAAGGATAGAGAGAGAGGGAAGGATGGAGAGTATAAACAAGGGGGTTACAAGAGTTTGGATGGTGTCAATGGGAGATAGAAGGGGGTAAGGGAAAGGGAAAGGAGGGGAGGAAGTGTGTGTTACATGAGAAATAACAAAGAGAGAGAGTTTGACAAGGAAATCTAGAGAGAGAGAGAGAGAGATTGCGCAGACAGACAAATAACAGATTTAAAAAAAGCTAAACAAAACAGGCTCAAAGCACTAAATGAGACACAGAGAGAGAGAGAGAGGGAAAAAGAGAGAGAGGGAGGAGTGATACAGAAAATTTAAAAAAAATGAAGAGAGAGTGACATTAACAAATAAACACAGATTTAAAAAAAAATAATTAAAGGTATAATTACTAATACATGCACATGGTCCATGTACCTTGTACTAAATACAGTAGCCCAATTATTCATTCATTCATTCATTTATTTATTTTCACAATACAGCAAAAATAATTTACAGAACAAAACAATCAGTGAATAAGATAAATTAAGCTTTAATACATAGATATAGTCAAAATACAAAATACATTTGTAACAATATCGAATATGTAACTTATCAAAATGAATTATTAAGCCGAGGCTGTATTGCGATGGAAACCAATGAAGCAAAGCTTGTTATTAAGGTTCCCAGAATATCAAATTTGTGTTGAAAAGAAGGAAAAAAATTAAGAAGACAAAACAAGACACACACAAAACAGAAAACAGGACAAGAACGGCACAAAGACAAGACAAAATAAGGAATGACCTTCTGCAGATAATGATATTTAAGCATTATAAGAAGCTATATGTTTAGCTTTGAGTTTACGTTTAAACATAAAAAAACCTGGGATTAAGCATGCATCATGCTATGTACTTGGTGCATGTACATTAAAAATGATCTCCAAATATAATCTTCCAAAAGGGTCTCATAAACAGGACATGGCAGATTGAAATTTGATTGTTTTACTTCCCTCTCATCTGCACCTAAGCAAAGCTCGGTTAATCCCGCGGATCATACACCGGGCTGCGCTTGCTCCAACACGCACGCTCACTACAACAGCACAACCAATCCAACCTAATCTCTGGTCCAACAATAGCCCGATCTGGGCGATATTTTGGGTCGGTGCGCTCTGGCTTGTCTATATCAATATCCTCTGAGATCTCATTGCATAACATTAGTCATCGTTTCATGTGCTGAGAGGTCAAGGAATGTCATAGTTTATTTTCCAGTGTATGCTCAGGCATCAAAGCTAAATTACGTATTGTTGTAGTCATGAAATTGAATTGTGGAAGAAACTGTCTCAAAGTGATGGGAAAGGTTGATAATAATGCACCTCAGTAATTTTTTTTTGGCCCGTTAAGGTTTTGGAATCAAGGAAATCATAGGAAATTGACAAATTTTTCTGAGATTAACATGCACTACACTAATACATTCATGTATAGGACTATATGTATATGCGCATGTGCATACTAATGTTCAGGTCCCAAACATATCAACTTTTTTGTCATATTATCACTCTGAGGGCATTTAAAGAGCAATCCTTTTCAGTGGTACTTTCTTCTATGAAATTCTTCCTAAATACCTTGAAAATAATTTGAAAGCTCACAATTATTTTGATCACCAATCATCATCAAACTCTATATATTTTGTAATATAATTGTGATTTGATATACATCTTCTCTACCATCTACCATGTAATCTCTCAACTGCAAAGTTCTTTGCAAATTTTGTGAGTCAGGGCTCATGAAAATTTGCACTTGATTAAAGGATATTTATAGTAATATAACCCCACATGTACATGTACATGCATTAAAAAAAAAAACACTCGAACAATATTTGCACATTTTCTTGTATATTTTGTTTTCAAGGGGAAGTTCACCCTGAGTTTCAATTGGTTTTAGAAAAATGCAGAAAAATGAAAGAAAAATATGAGTGAAGGTTTGGAGAAAATCGACCAACAAATAATGAGGTTATGAATGTTCAAAGTTTTGATTCTGTGACCGTCACGTGCGAGCAGTTCTCCTATGTGTTATGTAGTGTAAATTCCATAAAGTGTCATTTTTTTCAAAAGAAAATTAATTATGTCATCTGTGCGGTCGATATATCATCAAACATATGCTCATATACATGCCTCTATCAAATTGACCATTCTTTTATCAAGAACCATGAAAAAAGACAAATTTATAGAATGTACATACACAACACATGGGAGAGCTGCTCGCACGTGACGTCACAGAATCAAAATTTTACATATTCAAAACTTTGCTCTTTTTTTGTCGATTTTCTTCAAACTTTTACTAATGTTTTTCTGCATTTTTTTAAACCAATAAAATTCCATTGTGTACTTCCCCTTTAATAAGATTGAGGATAATTTTTCAACAAGAGAAGGATTTTAAACTGTGTTGTGTCTCAATGATGGCAGCACTTTGTCACTCTGCAGTATCTACATGATACTATACAGTCTGTGTAAAAAAAAATGGTACAGTTGGAAAAAAATTATTTAGGTGTGAAATATTTTCAGATAATGTGTGTATGTGGTAGCAAAATAAAGCCAAATAATTTTTCTTGCTGATGCGCTTTATTCTGTGTAATTTGCTTTTGTAAAACAAAAGTTATGCTAAACAAATCAAAATTATCCACTTCATGGCCATTATGCGAAACATATACACAAAGGCATGGGACATAGTGCGAAAAATTAATTTTTCTTGATTGTAGAAAACTAGTCATATTTCAAAAATTACAACACCAAATGTGATGAAAAAAATTGCAGGTGAAAGTCTGATCTTCCTGCTTTATGAAAATACCAAACAATTGCAGGCTGTGATTAAACTTGATACTATGAAAAAATGTTTCCACTTGTACCATTTTATTTGACACAGACTGTAGAGGCTAGAAATGAAGTAGTGGTACAGTCAGTAAATGTTACAGGTTCAAATCCCTCGTAGTTTCTATATTTCTTCCCACTTGTTTTTCATCCACATGCAGAACATGCATCTAATACATCTAGCATGCGACAATTGAAAAGTAGACATGTCGCCTGTAGAGGGCAGCAGGTACAAAACCCAGATAAGCTAGTCAGAGTTTTGTCTGCCATTTTTGATATAGTCATTCCTGACGGACAAAGTTCTTGTAAAATGGTAACAATTCAGCTAAAACAGACAGCTCCAATCACTCTACATGTAATCATGTTCAATGATATGATTATTGTTTTTGATGTGCTCGAGTCGAGCCCGTTGCTGGACCGCATGTAGGCTAAACCTCATGCACAGGCTTATTGTTTAGAACCAGTAACTGGGACGACAGGCGATTATGACGTCAACAATTTGGTACTCTATACCAGAGTGTAAGAAAGGAGGTGTGGCTTACCTCAAAATCTTTTCCAAACTCGTTGAGCGCTACATTAATGGTGTAGGTAGATGAATCGTGGTGGGGTCGTAAAGAGGCTTGTTCTTCGGGTTTGTATCGCACTACAAAATTCATAATTGCATATGCCTGAAAGAGTGGGGGAAAAAAGAAAAGAGTTAGTATCAAATGAAAACACCTTTAGTTTTGAACTTCTGATGTGTAGAAACAACAACCCCTTCTCATGATTCAAGTAATTGGTGATTATTAAAAATACAAACAAAAAACAAAAAACACAGCTCTACCAAAACCCATCATGCCAAAAGCTGGTGTATGTTAACCCTGTCAACCCCAATTATATAACTTTTAGGATCGATATTGACCCTAAAATTGATTTTATCCCAGTTGGGATTGATTTCAGCTGTTACTGAATCATCCCACGGATACACCCCCATTCCTAGAAATCAAAATCTTACCTTTGAATAATAGCCAGGATAAACGTTTTCACAGACTGGTACCACATATTCTCTGAGGAAATACATCCATTGCTGCTCAAAAAAATGAATCTTGACTGGTACCACATATTCTCTGAGGAAATTCAAAATCTAACCTTTGAATAATAGCCAGGATAAACGTTTTCACAGACTGGTACCACATATTCTCTGAGGAAATACAACCAGTGCGGCTCAAGAAAATGAATATTACTTTTACATATAGCCAGGAAACATTTCACAAAACTGGTACCACATATTCTCTGAGGAATACAACATTGCTGCCTCAAAAAAAAAAAATCTTGACTGGTACCACATATTCTCTGAGGAATCAAAATCTACCTTTGAATAATAGGCCAGGATAAACGTTTTCACAGACTGGTACCACATATTCTCTGAGGAAATACAACCAGTGCGGCTCAAGAAAATGAATATTACTTTTGAATAATAGCCAGGATAAACATTTTCACAAACTGGTACATGTACCACATATTCTCTGAGGAAATACAACCATTGCTGCTATAAAAAAAAAAGAATCTTGACTGGTACCACATATTCTCTGAGGAAATTCAAAATCTTACCTTTGAATAATAGCCAGGATAAACGTTTTCACAGACTGGTACCACATATTCTCTGAGGAAATACAACTAGTGCTGGACAAGAAAATGAATCTTACCTTTGAATAATAGCCAGGATAAACGTTTTCACAAACTGGTACCACATATTCTCTGAGGAAATACAACCATTGCGGCTCTAGAAAATGAATCTTACCTTTGAATAATAGCCAGGATAAACGTTTTCACAGACTGGTACCACATATTCTCTGAGGAAATACAACCAGTGTTGCTCAAAGCCAATCTGATTCATGTGAATGTCACGTGTAGGCACGTTCTCATAGCCTCCCGCTAATCTTTGATCCTAGATAGGGAAAGAAATGGGAACGGATTATAACTCTTAAAGCCAAGCTTGAGTTCTTACAGCCTAAATAATTTGGGATAAATCTGTAAGATATGTCCTCACACTGTTCCATTAACATATACATATGCCTACACAAGATTATATTCATGTTTCAATAATGATTTCAGAAGAAATGTTGAAAAAGTATTGAAACAGTCACTCAAATTGAGACTTGGAGTAGACCGCTATACAAGTCACGGCACAACAGACACACACAGATCTGGTGCGAATCGCGTGCACATGATATACCCGTAGACTTTCCATGTGGCCGTGTTAATCATGTGCTTGGACCAGCTACAGAAATCATGCTTATTTTGCTCTTTTCTCAGCAAATACGCAATTTTCTGTAAATTCCTTTGGTGTGTAGTATTTATTTCCTATGCTTGAGATTCTGGTATGAACAAGAATGTTTTGATTTCTTTCATTATGACTGCTACTCTAGTTTATCTTTAAAGGGAAAGTTCACACTGGGATTAAATTTGTTTTAAAAAATGCAGAAAAAAATATATGAGTGAAGGTGTGAAAAAAAATCAACCCCAAATCAAGAAAGTTATGAATATTTAAAAGTTTGATTCTGTGACGTCACATGTGAGCTGCTCTCCCATGTGTTAATGTGAAATCAATAAAGTGTCATTTTTTCAGAAGAATATTAATTATTTCACCTGTGCGGTTGATATACATGTATCATCAAACCTATGTTCATATACATGCCTCAATCAAATTGACCTATTCCTTTATCAAGAACCATGAAAAAAAAGACAAATTGATGGGATTTACATATGGTCATATTCAAACGTGAGTGACACGACATTTGGACTGATAGAAGGGCGCATATCTTTGCACTTGTAGGTTATGAATGGATTGTGACTACCATATTACAAATAATGTAGGAGTGGCATGTATCATTACCAGTTGGATTTGAATTTTACAATTGGTCCTGGAAATTATGATTAAAAAACAGTGCGTGAGTGACACGACAGAAAAAAGACATGGGTTTCTGACCATCATTGGTTATGGTTGGATTTGTGCCCAAGAAGATCTCTAAGGGTACCATAAGTGCTGGTATATGTATATGAATAGTGTACCTCTCTGACATTTATTGTGTTTATCAATCATTCCCTCTCTGTTGAAAATGGTCCACCTCTATGTGTCGTGAGTGACACGACATCCAAAATGTGAGTGACACGACCAGTGCCTTAAATTCAACATTTCAAGTAAATAACTAAATCCAAATTACCTGTATTTATATACCATGTTAGAGTAGTCCATGAAAATCACTTTAAGCAAAAAAAATCTGACAAAAGTGATTGGTATTAAGAATAAGAGGCATTTAAAGCACCATAGTCCCATACTTGCAAATTCCTGTTTGCTCAATTATTCAGCGTAAGAAAACTGGATCACATTATGTTTGAACATAAATAATTGTTTGTATTGTAAAGAAGCCTTTGTGTTGATTTCAGATCCTAATTTGCATTTAGGATGCGCCACATTAAAATTTCAGCTAAATGTCCCACTTAGTCTGAATATGACCATATACAACACACTGGTGAGCTGCTCGCACGTGACGTCACAGAATCAAAACTTTAAATATTCGTAACTTCGCAATTTTCAGGGTGAAATTCCCCTTTAAGCCCTCAAAATACCCTTTAACTTGCTCATCAACCCCCCACCCCCATAACTGCCATTATAATTCAAGAGTTTAACTCTGTACTTCACAAACAAATCATGATGGTGATGATGATGATGAACAGCATTTGTAAAGTGCTGTTTATCAGCAAAGACATTCAAAGGAGCCTGGCTGCCTCGATATGTTACATATCATTCATAATGCTGCTTGTTGTTCATTGTCTATGTAAAGCACTCTGTATCTATTTGTAGAAAAGGAGCTATAAAATGATCATTATTATTATCAAAAGGTAGGTTTTTAGTTCCAATTTGAAGGCGTCAATGTTGTTGCAATTACGAAATTTGGATTAATTAAGCCAACACTCAACACTAACATTTTTTAAGAGTTGCCCTGCAGGCCAAGTTCCACATATATGATTTTCCTCTGAAATGGTTGCCTGAATGAAAAATCTAGTTGCCCTGCCAGAATATACATGTAAAAACAATAACAACACTGAAGATTTGATTTTCATGTCAAAAACTTTGCATAAAATGTGATTTACAATGAACTAATCTTGTAACCTAGTTCGTCATGTAGGCCTTACATTAGTCTTGAGCAAAAATGTAGTTGCCCAATTTGGGCAACCACTTTAATCATTTCTTCTATATTTGGTTGCCCCAGGGTCAAATCTGGTTGCCCCAGGCAACGGGGCACATGCTAATGTTGAGCGTTGATTAAGCATTCCAAAGACACA
The DNA here is from genome assembly GCA_940671915.1 of Paracentrotus lividus. Classification (NCBI taxonomy): domain Eukaryota; kingdom Metazoa; phylum Echinodermata; class Echinoidea; order Camarodonta; family Echinidae; genus Paracentrotus; species Paracentrotus lividus. Next base: position 4,870,334 of record CALNVZ010003431.1, on the reverse strand, counting down.
GGAGGAACTGAAGCAAAGGCTCTGTCTCTGTATACTGAAATGATCCCCTGGGACCGAGCAGGCGTCAGAATCAAACCTTACAAGCATCCAATAACCAGAATAATAATAATAATTATAAAATATTGGATGGCCTTGAGGTTAATACAAGGAATATTGGACGAGCTTTGCAAAAATATTGGACGAGCCGTAGACGAGTCCAATATGTGGGAAAACGAGTCCAGTATTGTCTTGTATTGACCGAAAAATAGGACACCTAACAATTATCATCATTATCTATACAGAGGATTTTAACAATAGACCCCCTCCCCTCAATTTTTTTTTCCACTTGTATCTTTTGGGCAAAACAAGGAAAAATTTATACATGTATAAGTACAAAGTATAAATAAAAATTTGTCTTTCAGAACCTGGCTGTAATAGTCATCTGTCTACAGTCGACACTTTCTCTGTTTTCCTTGGGTGGTCTTCATAAACAGATTTGACCGTATTATCATTATTATATAATTATCATTATCTTTATCATTATCCTCATCATTATCATTATTATTATTATCATTATCATAATAATTATCATTATTATTATCATTATCATAATAATTATCATTATTATTATCATTATCTTTATAATTATCATTATAATTATTATTATCAATCATCATCATCATCACCATCATCATCATCATCATCATCATCATCATCATCATCATCATCATCATCATCATCATCATCATCATCATCATCATCATCATCATCATCATTATTATTATTATTACTATTATTTACCTGATTTGTGCCTCCAGACCACTTCCCAAAATGCTCCATTTCCTCGATGAGTTGGCTCGTCCATGTCCGGGACATGAGAGGGAAGGTGTAGACATCAGTGCATGGCTGTGTAATAACAAATCAAATAGAATCAAATCAAATCAAAGTTGATTGAAATTCAAATCTTAAGCTGTAGAACTATTATCATAAAAACACATAAACAAAACAACTGAGCAGATATTTGCAGACATTTTATGTCAAAATTGAAAAATAATATAAAAAAAACAAAAGCAAATACATTTACCTAGGTTACAAGCTATTGAAAAACAAGTACATGTAGCAAGCTTTGCTGTAAAATGAATGAATTATTTATTTTCAATCTATCTAGTCATACACAGGGGTGATATTCACTCTTGAAAAAAAATAGACATACTAGGGAGCGAAGCGACCGAGGGGAATAGGGTGTGGGAGGGGGGTGTGTCCCTCCCACAGGTGGGACTTTTTGCATTTTGGGACTTTAAATTGTGCAATTTTGTGCCTACCTGGAGGGAAAAATAAAAAACAAAAACAAAACAAAAATCGCAGGAATATCACCCCTGTATATATTCGGTTTATATCCAATTGGTCTAACAGCAGTTGGCCCAAATCTCTGATTGTCTAATACCACATGGGCTAAACCCATATGGTTTACTAACAGTTTGGTCTAACTTCCATTAAGTCTAATACATACTTTGTCTAATTCTCACTTGGTCTAATGAGCGCTTGGTTTATTTGGTGAATTGTCTATAGCCAAATGGTCTAATTGCCTTTTCGTCTAATTCCCAAATGACTATTTGGTATATTTCAAATCAATACAGGAATCGACCAAATGGTAATAGACCAATTGGACATTAGACGAAATGGGCATTTGACCAAATTGTTAATAAGCAAAGTGACATTTAGACCTAAAGGCACTAGACAAAATGGTAATAGACAAAATTGAATCAGACCATGTGTGATGAGGCTTAGCAGTCATAGTCAAAGTGGGTTTAGACCAACTGGCAATTAACCATATATTCTTATACCAATTACACAATGTCAAATGGTTCAGAAAGATAATGCACAATTGCAACATAATAAAAACCAAAACACAGAAAAATCATTCCAGATTTATAGATAATGATGTAGTAAAGCTTTTAGTTGATGGCTTAATTCTCCTTTACTAATAGAACTTATACAGGAACCACTCAGTTCCCGTTGCCTGCAGGTAACGAAAATGCTCCACATTTTATTGTCTGAAACAAAAGTGAAACAGAAATTCTTTTTGCCTAATTCATCCTGGGCCAGGCAGCCACTGAGCAGCGCCAGATCGACATTGCTCTATCCCTTTCTTGTTTAGAAGCAATTCTCATTTTTTAATATCTTTTGGTATGATGCGGCCGGGGATCGAAACCCACGACCTAACGATTTTGAGCTAGATGAGGGTTTCACTTGCAACTTACCATAGTGATGTTAGTACGATCCATATCACGGACTTTGAAATATTCGGTAGATAAATATTTTGCTTCCCAGTCCTGTCAAATGAAAAAATAAAAGAGATCCCATGTAATTTTTTTCACTGATGGAGTCACAAATAACTAATGAGGATATTTTTAAATGTAATTTACCTCCATGTTATTCTAATGGTAATAATTTGGTTGACAGGGGGCTCTTTTGAGCTTAATGGGGGCTAAATCCCAAAGAGATCCCATGTAATTTTTTTCACTGATGGAGTCACAAATAACTAATGAGGATTTTTTTAAATGTAATTTACCTCCATGTTATTCCGATGGTAATAATTTGGTTGACGGGCGCTCTTTTGAGCTTAATGGGGGCTAAATCCCCAATAGACCCAATGCAATTTTTTTCACTGATGGAGTTAGAAATAACTAATTAGGATTTAGTGTAATTTACCTCATTGTTATTCCAATGGTAATCATTTGGTTCTGGGGGTTCTTTTTAGCCTAATGGGGGCTAAATCCCCAAGGAATCCCATGTGATTTTTTTACACTGATAGAGTAAAAAATGACTAATGAGGATTTAATGTAGCATACCTCCTTGTTATTCCAAATCTCCCACATATCATTATGAAGATGGGTTGTCTCATAGTTATCCAAGGTAATGATATGACCATAATTGTCTTCCATGTTGACAAGGTATAAGAAGATCCCCTGGATGGTTAGAAAGAAAGAAAATTATTAAATCATACATCATCATCATTTTATTTATTAGCATCACATCATCATCATCACCACCGTTATCATCATCAACATCATCCTCAACATTTTCTATATTAGCATCACCATTATAATCTCCATCATCACCATCTTATTCTTATTCATTATCATCATCATCATCATCATCATCACCATTATTTTTTATCAACACCATCTTGAATATCATCATTAATCATCACTATTGTCATTATTAACATCATCATCAGCAGCAGCAGCAGCACAAGTATTTTTATCATCATCATCATCATCCTCATCATCATCATCATCATAATTATAATCATCGTCGTTGTCATAATCATTATCACCATCATCATCATCATCATCATCATTATAATCATCATCATCGCCATCACCATCGTTGCTGTCATCATAATCATCATCAACATCATCAACGTCATGTTTATCAACACCATCTTGAATTTCATCATCAATCATCACCACTGCCATCATCATCATCATCCTCATCATTATCACCATCATCACCATCATCATCATCATCATCATCATCATCATCATCACCATCACCATCATCATCACCATCATCATCATCATCATCACCATCATTCTCATCCTCATCCTCCTCCTCCTTGTCCTCATCATCATCATCCTCATCATCCTCACCATCATCATCCTCATTATCTTCATCACCATCATCATCATCGTCATCATCATTTGTAACAAAATCAATTGACCGTGGGGGCGGGGGAGTTCCCCATGCCATTGCGGTTAAAACTAGCAATATACATAAAGATGTGAAGATACAAATGGTCATTTTCAAACAAAAGAGGACATGGAGCTAAAATTTTAATGTGGCGCTGTACCTGGAGATCTACTTAGGCATGAATCCAACCATAACCAATAATGGTCTGAAACCCATGTCCAAAATTTGTTGTGTCACTCACGCACCATTTTTTAATCATAATTTCCAGGACCAATTGTAAAGTTCAAATTCAACTGGTAATGACACATACCAGTCCTATAATTCATGATAAGTCATGATCCATTCATACGTTTGTGTAACCTACAATGTACAAGCGCAAAGATATGCGCCCTTCTGTCTCTCCAACTGTCATGTCACTCATTTATTACTCTACTCCTTAAGCCTCGATCACACCTTTGCGTTTGAGGCTTGTGTTCGGCTGCTGATAGCCCTAACGCAGACAAACGCAGTCAAAGGCAACACAACAAGCTAGAACGAGGTAAATAGGCAGGCGAACGCAGAGGCCTTGCGTTCAGTTGCAGAAGTTTGAATTTTTTTCAAACATCCGCAACTGAACGAGCTCGAATGCAACAACAGTTTTAGCGAGTGAATGCGCAGTAAATCGAAGTGAGACAAGCTAGAATGAGCGACTCGCGAGCAACAACGAGTGGCGACGAGGTACACACACAACGTTACGAACAAACCTTGTATTGAATCGTACTGCTACAAGAATAAGCGAGCTTGAGCGAGCTAAAAGGAAAGCAAACCACGTACGAGCTACATCGAGCTCCATACGCAACAATGTGATTGGAACCGAATATTAAGCTGCGTTTGTCTGCCTCAAGGGTGCGTTCGGCTAACGAGGTAAAATGCAGCCCCAAAACGCAAAGGTGTGATCGGGGTTTTACATACCTTGCTTCTCAGTCCAGCACAGAATGACATGTCTGTGTCCATGTCATCTATTTGAAAAGAAAGTTTGTGTGTCTTCAATACAGGTCCTTTGATCAGGTAGACATTGTTGATGTATGGAACGTTCCAGACGCCCCTGAAAGATATGACAGAAGCAAAGAAAGAAAGATGAGACTGATAAAAATGTTAAGATTGAAATGACAATATAAATCCCTTTTGTAGTTGTTTACAATGAATAAAAAGAAGGCAGAGATCATAGTTTCATAGATATTAAGGACTGCAATGTATGGTAGGTGGTCATAAAGCTACGCACTGCAAAATACGCGCTAAAGTGAATGGGGCCAAAATATGCACTTGCATAATACAGGCGCCATCATAGCAAAATAGTGTTTCATTTCAAAGTTCAAAATTCGACCTTTTACGGCTAAACATACATGTAGGAGTAGGTGCTAAAAAGGTAAAAATTATTGAATTGTAGTAACTATTTCATAATATATCGTGAAAATTTGGAAGAAAACACATAATTAAAAGTGTCTAATCAATCTTCAAAGTGAGTGCGTAGACTTATGACCTGTTCTTTTCTGACGGCAACGGAGGAGAGGGTTTCGATCTCGCCGCGATTTTCGTAATTGCTGTTAGTTTTATTCCATGTTTTTTGCACCAAGTTAATCCTCAGAAAATGTAGCAAAAGATGGTATAAAAATAGTAATATGAAATATTAAATTCTATTAATTCTAAATCGTCAAAAACTAAAAGCATAGCTTTATATCTCCCCTTCACACTGCCACACGAGCGTATCAGGACAACTACCACCTGGACAATCATCCCCCAGAAACAGAGTTAGGGTTTAGATTTTTGGTGGGGGTTGTTGTCCAAGGAGTAATTGTCCAGAGGGAAGTTATCCTAGAACCCCACACAAGTAATACATGCACTCCTTCAATTCTTATTCCTACATGAATACTAATGATGGTATTTAATTATAATATAACACATGATCGATGTCATACAGGTCATGTTTGACCCTTTGTGACCCTGTCGTTGATACTTTTCCAAATAGCTCTGTCTTGTGCCAGGCGATGAGCTGCAACTAGGGAGAGGCCTGTTAATTGTTTTATGCCATCTGTCCATCTCAGTTTCTGTCTGCCTTGTCTCCGACTACCTTCAATGCAACCTTGCATAATTATTTTTTCAATGCTATCATCCTGTTGTCTGCATATATGACCAAAATACTGCAATTTGCTACGATCTATCTTATTAACTACGGTACCGTAAGTTTTTGCCCAATTTGGTTAAGTACGTATTCATTTGTCTTATGCTCTGTCCAGGACCTACATGTATGATTAACATTAAAAGAAGTATAATATTCCAGTCTTATATATTACTTGTGCTTCCACATTAAAAACTTGTATGATCTCAGATCTATTGTATTTGGAATATAGATGACACTTCAAGTAAACTTTAAAGAATAAATGGACATGACTCACCTCCTATTTCTTCTGACAATGTCTACATAGTCGTTGGAGCGAGCGTAGTAGCCCATTTCATTCAGATCACCCCAGAAGTTTGACCATAATTTCCCTCGTATGGATACCAGAGGTGCTACAACGGGTCTGTTTCAAAACAAGATGAATAATAATCATTTCATCAACCACACATACAACCTTTAGAATATATTTGGTCAATATTCATGAGAACATGTGTTGATGCAAACCAATTATTTCTTCAAATTGTCATTAAGTAACCAATAGAGTATCAGGTCCACTTATTTCAATTAATAGTGCTTTACAAAAAATGTAGCTGCATACAATTTTTTATGACTTCAGAGGCCACTGAAGACCTTACGATCTGACTGGCTCACAACTATTGTCATTGGATCTGAAATAACAAAGACTGACTGATTTTTGACATTGGAAAACATTTGTTAAAATTGAAGTTCCTTTCTCCTTTTTCTGCCCCATGAACAGGAGACCGAGGGTTCGATCCCTGATCGAGTCATACCAAAGACTTGAAAAATGGGACCCTCTGCCTTCTAGCCAAGCGCTCTGTTTTTGAGAATGGAGAGGGATATGCAGTGCCAGCTGGGAGAACAGTTCACTGAGAGCTGAAATGGCTACCCTGGGTAAATAAGTTAATATTATTATTATATCAACCTTCGTCAGGTGTTGTCTGTCAAAGTAATTTAAATATTTCATGCGTGCACAAAGTTTTCTGCTTGCTCTGAAGTACAACCCATAATGATGAAATTTAATCTAAAAGTAATTAAAAATGGCACGAACAAGTGATATTAGCCGATGTAAAAAAAAAAATGAAAAATCAGCATGCATTCCTTTATATATATTACCATTTAACAAAATAAACAAGAGTACAATTTTTTTATTGTCCATGTAGGTTGGGCCATCCAGCCATGTGCGATAGATGAATGATCCTATAATTCTATTTGTATAGGTAACCTGAAATGTATTAAGAGGAAAAGTACTTGATTTGCTACTAGGTAATATAATTGCGGTATGAATGCATTGTGTAGTGAATTGGTATGTTATCATTTGATTGAGTCTATATTTTCAGACTATACTGCACAGAATGTTGCATGATGGGTTAGAAATTGGGGCAGATTTGACAAGATGAGGACTTGAGTAGATGCTACAAGGCTGCTGGTTCATATTAGATTTAAAGTTTTACCCAATAACCTACTTGTTAGTCTCGATCAGCAGTCTCAGGATATCAGGATTGGTGAGCTGTACATCTGAATCAACAGCAAAGTAATACTCACAGTCTGCACTCACACAATGCTCCCTGTAAACAGTATAATAATAATAAGAGTATCATTATAAATAATACACTATTTATATAGCGCAAAATGAGTGTTTACTCATTTAGAACATGATTAGAACAGGACTATTAAAATATTGTGTACACCTTAATTTTCAGATTTCCTAAAATTTCCTGGAATTATTTTTCTCGTACTGAATATTTCCTTGAAAATACCAAAATTTCCAGAATTTTGGGAAAAGTTGAAACACTGGGTTGAGTTGAACCAATAATTGGGGCTCTTTCGTATCAGGAAAACTACTCCTGGATAATTACCCCCTAGAAATATGGTTAGGTATAGGGTTTGGGGGTACATTTTTAGAAAGGGGGGGGGGGGGTAATTGGAGTAGAACTTAGGCTATTCCACTATCATGATAGGGGTTGAGGAATACTCACAAGCCACGCTCCCTCCCATCAGCATCAGATAACATCTCGGCAGGAAGGACAATCTTAATGCTGTTATACAGAGGGCCTTTCTCATTTCGGAACTTCTCAAGAATATGATAATGGAATACAGCCTGAGGAGCAGAGAAAAGTTTTAGTCTGTATTAAATAAAATGGTACAAGTGGAAACCATTTTTTTTTAGTTCAAAAATTAATCACAATCTCATAGTGTTTGATATTTCCATAAAGAAGGAAAATTAGGCTTTCTTCTGCAATTATTTTCATCTCATTTGAGGCTGTAGATCTTGAGATATGATCAGTTTTCTATAATCAAGAAAAATGTATTTTGTGCATGCTTTTCTATGGCTTTGTATACGTTTCGCACATAATGGCCGTGAATTCAGCGCTCCGGAACAATAGATGTGTGTAATTTCGATTATCTCCTCGTCGCATAAAATTTAGCATTACTTTTGTTTTACAAAAGCAAATTATACAAAACAAAGCGTATTAGCAAGAAAAATCTTTTGACTTTAACTTGGTACCACATACACACATCATTTGAAAATATTTCATACCTTAATTATTTTTTTTTGTAATTTGTATGAGGTAGTTTGGTTTATCAATTCATTCATTTTGTGAAATTAAAAGGATTCAGTCAAAAATTGATGGAGAGGAGAAAAAAAGGGAGGAATATAAAAGAAAGACAGAAAGAAAATACAGGGAGCAAGAAAGAGATAATAAAATGAAGAAAGAGAAACAGAGAAGAGAGAAGAAACATAGATTGGCGGACAAGGAGAACAGATATAACAGCTCACAATAACTGTCTTTTTTGTTTTATTATAATCTATCTTTTTCTTTTTTACAATATTTACCACAGCAAGAGATTCCAATTGAGTATGTCCTTTGTAATTAATTTCCTTGTCTCTTGTAAATGAAAGCTTGTCTTTTATAAGGATGGGTTTAAATATGCACTGCTTACCCTGTTATGAATAAAGATGTCTATTTTGTTCTTAGGATAGTTGAGATTGGTGACATGCTGCAGGAATTCTTCAAAGAACGGCGTTGGCACACCAACAAAGATTGCTATCGTTACCTGAGGATAATTATCAACCTGCATGGAAATCATTTTAAAAAATTCAAACTAAAAATTTCACATCTATTATGACATTTTATTATTTGACTGGAACAATTTAACAAGATTAAGTGATATTCTTAAAAAATGATTACTTTTCACAAAACGAGCAGCATAAAAGTGTTGGTATGATAGCTTATTGTTTGACAACAAATTGCACAATTTGAGAGATAAATTGTTACATTATTCTATTCAAAATTACACATTTCAGATTATAACTTAAATTTTTTTTCAATAAATATTGCTTACAATCAATACTTTGGTTGTTGTTGCTTGTTTGTTTTGTTGCTTTTTGAAGGGGAAGAGGGGGAAGAGAGAGGGGGGGGGGGGGTTTAGGGGCGTGTCATCTGCTTTCTACTCACCGGTAATCCATCAAAATTATATTTTTCAAGGTCACAGTTCTGGCACCCCCCTTCAAAGGTCCATCTGTTAGGAAGGTAATTACCCAAATGATTCAAGTATACCTAGAAAAAAAAAACAGAAAAACATACAAAAATAGTATTACCCAAATGATCCAAGTATACCTAGAAAAAAAGAGAAGAAAACATACACAAATAGAATTACCCAAATTATTCAAGTATACCTAGAACAAAGACACAGAGAACATACACAAATAGTATTACCCAAATGATTCAAGTATACTTATAAAAAAGAGAAGAAAAACATACACAAATAGAATTACCCAAATGATCCAAGTATACCTAGAACAAAGAAAAGAAAAAGATACACAAATAGAATTACCCAAATGATTCAAGTATACCTAGAACAAAGAAAAGAAAAAGATACACAAATAGTATTACCCAAATGATTCAAGTATACCTAGAAAAAAGAGAAGAAAAACATACACAAACAGAATTACCCAAATGATTCAAGTATACCTAGAACAAAGACAAGAAGAACATTCACAAATAGAATTACCCAAATGATTCAAGTATATCTAGAACAAAGAAAAGAAGAACATACACAAATAGTATTACCCAAATGATCCAAGCATACCTACAACAAAGACACGAAGAATATACACAAATAGATTTGCCCAAATGATTCAAGTATACCTAGAACAAAGAGAAGAAAAACATACACAAATAGAATTACCCAAATGATTCAAGTATACCTAGAACAAAAACACAGAGAACATACACAAATAGTATTACCCAAATGATCCAAGTATACCTAGAAAAAAGAGAAGAAAACATACACAAATACATGTAGAATTACCCAAATTATTCAAGTATACCTAGAACAAAGAGAAGAAAAACATACACAAATAGAATTACCCAAATGATTCAAGTATACCTAGAACAAAGACAAGAAGAACATTCACAAATAGAATTACCCAAATAATTCAAGTATACCTAGAACAAAGACACGAAGAACATTCACAAATAGAATTACCCAAATGATCCAAGTATACCTAGAACAAAGAAAAGAAAAAGATACACAAATAGTATTACCCAAATGATTCAAGTATCCCTAGAACAAAGACAAGAAGAACATTCACAAATAGAATTACCCGAATAATTCAAGTATATCTAGAACAAAGACAAGAAGAACACATACAAATAGAAATGTTATTTCCCAAATGATTCAAGTGAAGATTGTGAGAGAAAGAGGAAGATAGAGGGCGATATAATGAAATTTTCGCATATAGATATTTTCGCGAATTGCTACTCATCAGAGATTTTTGCGTGTTGTTAATTTTGCGCTTGCGAGGCAAAGGTCCATTCCACACACACCATAAATCGTGCATATACAAAAACACTGTGCAAATGCCCCAATAAGTTGTTTGCATACACACTCTCTTTTTGTTCTTTGTGATAGTAATATACGCGTGTAGTATAAAGACAAGCAGAGCATGGCTGCACAGACATTTTTAAGCATAGTGCGATCTCCATGGCTTTTTCAAACTGTCTTTCTTTGACATTATGTTTTCGTGTCTTGTTGTTTTCGCGTGTTGTTATTGTGGCGGTGCAATGGCGACTCACAAAATTCAGGAAAATAAAACCACCATGAAAACTTCAGCTCGTACAGTAAAGAGAGTAGCCATATGGATTTAGAAGTCAATTCTAGTTCTCATAAAATACTCACAAAAAGAGAGAATTTCTTTTCCTTACCTTTGTTGGACCATTGCCATGGAGAATCGATGGTACAGTGTTATACTTTGTGTTGTGAAGAAGGTTGTTTGCCCCCTCGAACCTTAACTTAAAATCGTCTGACAAGAAATCAAGTGGAAATCAATAATAATACATGTAGTTGAGATTGTATACATTAGGATACAAAGTACTGCTATCACTACAACTGTTTTAGGTTAGGTACATGTACATGTGCAATTACCGAGTTAGTCAGAAAAGACTAGACACCTACAAAAATGTCAATATAAAGAAAACCAATTTATAAACCCCAAATTATTATACATATTCCGAAAGAGTAACTCTTCTCGCATCTTTTGGTATCAATTTTGTGTGTTAAATCTTTACGCTTGGATGAACACGGCGCATTGTTTGCAAACATGTAAATTTTGAATTGTGCGAATGTGGGGGTAAAATCTAAACAACAAAAAGCTATAAAAAAGCAAACTCCATTTTGGTTAAAATAGCATAACTTTCTAACGAAAATGTCTTGCGCCTAATAACTTGGCAGGGGGGTTGTTACACATATCGACTACATTTTGTATGAAAATGAGATACATGTATATAGATCTGTGCTGTCAGGCACGAGTGAGCATACGTCAAACATAATCACTTTTCAAAAGTATTAAGAGGCTTTTTAGGTCTGTCAGTGACAATTTGATGTGTACTCATTCGTGGATTACTTGACGACTCAATCTAATTTTTACACAGAATATAGTCGATAACTGTAACAACACCCTTGTCAAGTTATTTGACTAAAAACATTTTCCTTCAAAAGTTATATTATTTTATTCAGGATGAAGTTGCTTTTTTATAGCTTTTTGTATTTTAGATTTTACCCCCACATTCGCACAATTCGAAATTTACATGTTCCCAAACAATGCACCGTGTTCATCCAAGCGTAAAGATTTAACACACAAAATTGGTACCAAAAGATGTGAGAAGAGTAACTCTTTCAGAATATGTATAATAATTTGGGGTTCATTAATTGGTTTTCTTTTTATTGACATTTTTCTAGGTGTCTAGTTTTTTTCTGACTCACTCAGTATAAGGGGCTCAAACGTATGAAATTTTTTCCTACTAGAATGTATTTCATCTGCATTGTGTGTACCCTTTAACAGAATTGCCTTGCCAAAGGATTTCAGCACTTGAATTTACAGGTACAGTCTGAATGATACCTGTCTTTCCACTAGAACAAACAAAATTTCTGAATGAAATGGGAATTTTCAATCCAAAACAAACATTATGTAATTGTAGAACTGTTTCCTGGCACTTTCATTTCAGACAATTTTCATACTCTGGTCAAAGTTAATTTCTTAGTAGAATACTTTTGTAAGATTGTCAAGATCTAGTGGACAAATTGCTGACTGTCTATCACAAAATTTTGAGATTTATATCCCCACCAGTTCACTGAATGCCATTTTGCAAGAATCTTACCACACTCATCCCAGTTGATATGGGCACAGGTAGGAAGAAATACTACCATCATCTGCATCACATCACCATCTTCATCATTATCATCATCTTCTTCTTCATCTATCACCATCACTATCATCATCATCATCATCATCATCATCATCATCAATGAATTAAGCAAGAAATACACTATATAAATGTAAATTATTATCATTACCACCACTATCACTAGTACCTCAATTCCAATCACTATCACCATTATAACAACAACATCATCATCATCACGACCACCGTCGTCATCATCATTACCATCATCACCATTTATACCACCACCGTCATCACCATCACCATCATCATCATCATCATCAAAATCATCATCATCCTCATCATCATCACCATTATCAATAACATCCTCACCACCATCATTATCACCATCAATCATCATCACCATTATCGTCATCATCACCACTATCATAATTAATACCATTATCATCACAATCACCACCACCATCATCATCATCACCATCACTATCACCATTATCATCATCACCATCACTATCACCATCATCATCATCATTATCACAATCATCACCATCATCCTCACCACCATCATCATCATCATCACAATCACCATCATCCTCATCACCATCATCATCACCATCACTATCACCATCATCATCATCATCATCATCACAATCATCACCATCATCCTCACCACCATCATCATCATCATCATCCTCATCACCATCATCCTCACCATTAACATCATCATCATCATCATCATCGTCATCATCACCATTATCACCACTATCATCATTAATACCACTGTAATCATCATCACTATCACCACCACCACCACCATCACTACCACCACATGAACATCATCATCATCTTCTTCACCATCATCCACATCACCATCATCATCATCATCATCATCATCATCATCATCATCATCATCATCATCATCATCATCATCACCAACACCACCATCATCATTACCACCACCACATCATCATCATCATCATCATCAACATCACAATCACCACCACCATCACAACTACCATCACCATCATCACCACTACCATCACCATCATCCTCACCATCATCCTTATCATCATCATCATCAACATCTCAATCACCACCACCAAAAGAAGAATCTTCATCCTTACTTCGTGCCCCGTTGATATTTTGGAAGATAACGGCTGGGGTGTCTAACTTGATATTCCAGTTATCCTGAAATAAAACAATGCAGTAATGAAAACTTGATTCATTTGATGAAGACTATTATTGGATTTCATGCCAAAATGTACAAGAGAAGAATTTAGATCTGCTTGACTATCATCATTTCAAAGTTAAAACTTAAACTTAAACTATATGGAAGGCACATTTGTTCAATATTAATGTCTACTAGAAAATATACAGGTTGCTATTGGTTATTGAATAAATGATGAAAGACAACAAATTAATTACAATGTTCAAAGAGCACCTATAAATTACAAACTTTGCTTTGCTTGTTAAATATTTGTAATTTCTTTTGTTGCAAAAGAGGAAGGTCTGTTTCTTTCTTTAAAGATAGTTTTGTTTGTGACTTATTTGTTACATGTAATTGTTATATTATGCTACTGATGTGCATACAATACAATACAAAAATGAAAAAAAAATGACAAAAATGACAACTTGTAATATAGCAATACATTGTGCCTTTCCTAAAATATTTATTCTATGGCCATACTAAATGAACATTTTGTTTTAAGAGATTAAATTCATGCCACAAACCACACACATATGGTTTTGTTCCGGAATGGTTTGCCAAAATTATTTCATTTTACTAATTTCCATCTTTCTTTCCTTTATTCTTTTCTTTTCCTTTTTGTTTTCTCTCTCTCTCTCTCTCTTTTTTATTCAACCTCATACCATATGGCCATCTTCAAAATCAGTGGTGTAATTAAAATTCGAAACTATTTTATAGAATTTTCCGATCTTGTCATTATACATGTATATTGGATTGGAGCATATCTGTTTTCAAAGGTGCCTGAGATACTCCTTTGAAAATACATTCTGTATCAAATAAAATGGTACAAGCGGGGAAATATTTTTTTTATAGGTGCATGTAGTCGCAACCTGGTACATGTATTTCCATAAAGCAGGAAAAATAGGCTTGCTTCTGCAAGTTTCTTCAGGGACGTATAATTGATAAAACATGGGGAATTCACCTTATCTCGGATAAAATGATAACATTCCAATCAGAGCCTGAGGCGTGTTGCGTAATCTCCAGCAACAGGGTGTCTGGAGCTAATCCTTTAATCCTTCATGGCTAGACTAACTAACCAGAAGTCCGAAGTAAATCTAACCTATGTTTAGTTTTTGAAATTGAGCATTATACAAGTGCTCTCTTTGAATTAATACGAAGAGACCCGTTGAGAGTCTATAAACTAAGAATTGTTGAATCCGAAGCTACTGACCCTATTTACTGACTGAATTCGGTCAACTTCGTCATGTTCGTGCTGTCCGAAAGTTAATCCCCAGTAGTCCGACCTATGCATAAGCCACTGTCGATTGTGTACGAGTCAATATGGAGCTCAGTAAAAACGCGCATTCCCCACGATCTCCGAGTTTCAGGGGACTTTAAGGCGCGGTCCCACTGGCTTTTTAGGATGATTTGAGTATGAATTGCGGATTGTTTGTTTTGATTTTGTTTTTTGTTGCGGATGAACGAAATTTATATACGCAACTCATGCGCAATTAATCCTCCCGCCAGTGGGACCGGGCCTTTATTTCATGCAGTAGATCTTGATATATGATAAGATTTCCCCAATCAATGAAAATCCGTTTTGCGCATGCCGTGCCACGCCTTGTGTGTAGGTTTCGGCATAAGCCGCAAAATGACTGTGAAAGAACAATGAGTTCGTGCAAACTTAATTCTCCCGTTGTCACACAAAAATTAGCAAAACAAGCAAATCATTTGAAATAAATTGTATCAGTAGAAAAAATATATAAGCTTTAATTTGGTACAATATCATTTGAAAAGATTTATACCTCATTTATTTCCCCCGCGATTGTACCATTTTCTTTTTATACAGCAGATGAAACATGATCTTACCCTTTCCTCTAGAAACAGTTCCGTGAAAAAGAGTTGATCGTCATCCAAATCTTCTGTAGGTTTGTATGTGAGAGCTCTATAGATGTAGGAAGCATACCCCATATAAAGACCAGAACACAGGTACGGGTAGCCATTCTCCACAGGAGGATACTTGGACTAAAAAGAAGGGGAAGGGGAGAAATTTGATTTTTATGTATATAAGAAGGTTCATCACATCAAAACTCAGCAAAGGGTCAATGAAATCGGCAAAATAATTAAAAATGTCAAATTTGGGGAAATATTGTTTCTTTTTCTGCATCTTAAATCTTCCATGTGTGCTCTGTTAAGAAAAAATGAGCAAGAACGATGAGAGGAAGGTATTCTAAAAATTAACAAGTGGATTAGTAAATTACGCGATGCGTAATATATGTCCCCGCCGATAATGTAAAATTCCCATTATATCACGATCAGTGCTATCACATAAGGCAAACGGAATCGAAATCGGATGAAAAATGGCGGAGGAGTAGCATTTTGTAGCCAATTAACAATATACATGTAGGTCAAAAATCAAGGTCAAAGGTCAAAGGTCAAAATTCTGTGAAGAAGTTTTGTAGTCCTCACCTAGTGCTATCACATAAAGCAAACGAATCGAAATCGGATGAAAATGGCGAAGGAGTAGGATTTTGTAGCCAATAACATATAGGTCAAAAAATCAAGGTCAAAGGTCAAAGTTCAAAATTCTGTGAAGAAGTATTGTAGCTATCACCTAGTTCTATCACATAAAGCAAGCGGAATTGAAATCAGATGAAAAATGGTGAAGGAGTAGCATTTGTAGCCAATTAACAATAAAGGTAGAAAATCAAGGTCAATCAAAGGGTGAAAAGTCAAAATTCTGTGAAGAAGTTTTGTAGCCCTCACCTAGTGCTATCATATAAAGCAAACAGAATCGAAATCGGATGAAAAATGGTGAAGGAGTAGCATTTTGTAGCCAATTAACAATATAGGTCAAAGGTCAAAGGTCAAAATTCTGTGAAGAACGTTTTGTAATATTACCTAGTTGCTATCACATAAAAGCCAAGCGGAATTGAATTGGATGAAATTGGCGAAGGAGTAGCATTTGTAGCCAATTAACAATATAGCGTAAAAAATAAAGGTCAAAGGTCAAAGGTCAAAATTCGGTGAAGAAATTTTGTAGCCATCACCTAGTGCTATCACATAAAGCAAACGGAATCGAAATCGGAAGAAAAAATGGTGAACGAGTAGCATTTTGTAGCCAATGTACAATATACAGTATAAATCAGGGTCAAAGGTCAAAGGGGTCAAAAGTCAAAATTCTTGAAGAAGTTTTGTAGGCCCTCACCTAGTGCTATCATATAAAGCAACGGATTCGAAATCGGATGAAAATGGCGAAGAGTAGCATTTTTAGCCAATTACAATATAGGTCAAAAATGAAGGTCAAAGGTCAAAAGGGTCAAAAGTCAAAATTCCGTAAGAAGTTTTGTAGCCTCACCTAGTGCTATCATATAAAGCAAACAGAATCGAAATCGGATGAAAAATGGCGAAGGATAGCCTTTTGTATCCAATTAACAATATAAGGTCAAAATCAGGTCAAAAGGTCAAAGGTCAAAATTCTGTGAAGATGTTTGTAGCCATACACCTAGTTGCTATCATATAAAGTAAACGGAATCGAAATCAGGATGAAAATGGCGAAGGAGTAGCAAATTGAGATTTTGGTTCACATAACGGACGCACGGACGGCCGGACGGACGGACGGACGGACGGACACACATACGTACGGAGCCCGTTTCATAGTCCCCTGCTCGAACTCGTTCGGCGGGGACAATTATTCTGCCGATATCCCTGACTCCTTGATAACGACTTGTGTCTCTTTTTTATATGAAATCAAAAAGAGACACAAGTTCCCAGCAAAGAATCAATCATATGATGAATCACAAGTAACAGCTTTTTTGGAAAAATATTCTCAAGCTAATGTAGGAAAGACATTTTTTTCACCAAGTTCAAAAATTGGATCGCTAATTGGAAGTGCATTGTACCATCATTATTAAAAGTTTAAGACCTCCTGAAAATGTATGTATATAACTTATGTGTATATTCTGTAATATACTCTCCATAGTTACAAATGTACATTTACAACAACTGGCCAATAATATCACAATTCTTTTCTAGCTTTGTCTAATTTTATTTTCACAAAAATCCTGATTTCTCATGCTTCAGTAAGCACAAAAATGGAAAGAAAGTTTAGGCTTTAAATGCAGTATGGCATTAGCTTTATAATATGCAATATGACATGAGCTCATGTTAGATAAAATGACCCCATGAAGCTGTATGCCAAGCTTTAATGACATAACTCACAGTCAAATTAACAAAAATTAACAATGAAAACATACTAAATATGTACTAAATTTCCAGCTGTTCTTATACTTTTGATAATAACTGTAGCTGTTTGCCCTCAAACCGCCCATGGTTATTCCTCAAACTGCCCATTACCGCCATTCAGATTTTTGCTCATCATAGGCCCTCAAATAGCCCAAAAGCACCTTTTCGATTTCCACTCAGACTTTCATTTTCTGGCATACAGTTGCAACTTGACTAATTTTTCTTCTTTTTTTTTCTAACTCAAACACATCATTTTGTGCATGTAGTTGAAAGTTGTAAGATGCCCTCTTTAATGCTGGCGTCACACTGTCCCGAAGTTTAGTAACGATGGACACACGAAAGATGATACATTAGGGTTCGCGCGAAGTCAGCTGATACCTCCAGAAGGTAATACACGATTGCGTCTTTCTATTCTTTAGTGGGATGACACGAATGACCCACTGCTTTCGTGATCAGAGCAATTAAATTTAAAAATTTCTATGACCGTGGGTCCATCCTTGCTCAACTTCGGGAAAGTGCGATGCGGGCTTAACAATACTATACAATGGCATTGAGAGGGCGTCAAGAAGTCCTGTTGCCTTTGCATTGCCTTCGTAGGGCAAAAATGCCCGATGCTACGATGCTCTATTAATGAAGTGAACCTTCGCATAGTCCATCAGGATTGTTTTTGGCTGCCAAAGATTTTGCTGATGCATCGGAAATTGCTGCCGAAGCCTGAAAAAACTCCACCGATGGTCATGTTTTTTTATAAAGTTGCAAAGAATGTACTCTGAACAATGCTAAAATGGCCCGATGGTGCCCGATATTCTCGCGATAAGAGCAAAATTTGAAATTTTCCACGTTCGTGTGTCCATCGTTGCTCAACTTCGGGACTGTGTGACGCGGTCTTGACAAAACGTCTCAGTACTACATGTAAGGGCTATAGCAGTAGCGGATCCAGCTTTAGCTTATATAAAGGATTGTATCAGCCCATGACCAGACAGAATCCTTTGTCAGAGCAGATCATGCTGGATCCGCGCCTGGTATAGAGATAACGACATTAAAATTTGTAAAATATTTACTGCAAGGGATTTGTCCGGCCAGATGTAATTCTCCGCTGAGAAGAGGATGTTGGTCTGGTATGACTTAAATTTCCTCAGCATCTCATCGGCATCAGCCAGGAAAATGACATCATAGCTAAAAATAGAAATAACAACAACTCATGAATAAAAAAAAACAATGCAAAGCACTTCTCCGGGTAGAAATGGCCTATCTCTTTACAACAACGAGAACATGATGCTATACTAGGCAAGGAAGTTACAGGGGATTTAACCCATTGAGGACCGAGTCCAAATTTATATACAAGTTAATGAACAGAAAGTGGGGCCTTAGTTTTTACCATGATGGCTCAGAGACATGGGTTTCTAGGGAGCCGGAGATGGAGGAAAAGGTATTGGATGAAGCAGAAAGAATGACAAAAGATTTGGAAGTGAGTTGGCTTACATGCACAAGATGAGGAGTAGTACAGGGTCCCAGCATTTCAAGAAAACAAAATTCCCTGATTTTCCCCTGATTTTTCCCTGATGAAATCTAAAAATTCCCTGATAATCATTTTAACCCATTTCCTGTTTAAAGCGTTTTCTTTGTTTTCGCCATCAACTATTTGCAGTATAAAACACTAGTCTGACTGACAACCGAACTTTCAATTTTTGGGCCAATCAAAATTCCCCGACTTTTCCATGATTTTGAAGCATTATTATCAAATTCACTGACTTTTCCCTGACTGGAAAAAGGTAAAATAATTTTCCCTGATTTCCCTGATGGGCTGGGAATCCTGTAGTAAATGTACAGTTGAAGGAGTGTGATTGAAGTTGAAGAAATTGAAGAAAATTAGTTAAAGTTGATCGCGCATGTTCTTAGACAGGAGGAAAATATAATGGGTGTGAAGAGAACGTGGATGAAGGAAGAGGGAGAGGACGGCCATACATGTAGATGTCATGGAAGAAATGATCATAAGAGAATCGAATGAAATTTAAACTGCATCAGTGATAAATCCATAAAATTAAACTTTTGATCCAAATGCAAATTGAAAAAAGACAAAATATATTCACCTCCAAATTGTTCTAATTCTTCTAATCTTCACATATGTTTTGTGAAATATATTTTCCCATGACATATTGAGCTCAGAAGTAAATAAGACATATTTTGAAAGAAAATGGGGGAAATCTGAAAATTTGTGTACAAAACAAATGGAGAGTTGTTCACAAAATCTGCCATTTTTAAGCCGATGTTGCCAATTTGGGGATACCCATAGAAGTTACAACAAGACTTTTCAAACTTTCATAACTTTCTTATTTTATAACGATTTTGATGAAACTTTTTTTAAATTGCTCCTTTCATTGTGCTCTTTCCTATAAAAGTGATTATTTCCTTGGGTACTTGTTTCCTTTAAGCTTCTGATGGTCTTAATACCTGTCTGTGAACATGATGACAAGATCTTCATTATCCTTGTATTCTACCAGCGCTTCTTTCAACAGGTTGATCTTGAATCCTCCACCAGGGTATTTCTCAACGTCACCACCTCTCCACGCCTGATGCATACCCACAACCTAAGAAGCATATAGAGAATATTGAGTTTGAAGTTTATTAACCTGTTGACAATAGTGTTGAAATCCATTTGTATAATTCTAATTTCTATCATGGAATATTGTATTAAGTAAATTTAAAAAAAAGGAAAGAAAATCAGTTAACTTCAAAGTAAAATTCATTACGCAATCACTTTTGCACTGCAGGGAATGTAAAAAACAATCATTTTGGCAAGTACATGTCATTTAACAATGGCCGAAACTTTCAATTTTTACAGTATGCCGTACAGGCCTTGCAGTGGTGGCTGCAGCAATAGACCAATTCAATTTCATTCATGGTAATTTTGGGGCTTCAAATATTTGTAAGAAGAGATGATATACGCACAGACATAGCAATGCGTACTGGCTCATTACATAGTCCATTTGAAGCCCCCCCCCCCCCCCCACCCCCCAGATATGGCCGTACACTGTAGTTACACTGCTCTGAAGTCGGATTAGTGTTACAAAATGTAACAATGAACATCAGACAAATTCCTGCCTGTGACTTTAAAAAATAAAGTTCAGAAGAAAAAAAAAACTAGAATCAACTCAGTGCTTGATAACTTCAATGCCATTATAATTTGTCTCCTCTTGGCAAAAAAATAGCACATTTACCATCAGACAATTATTTCCTGTCTATGACTGGTTGATCTCAAAGTTCACTGGATGAACGTTATTTAACAAAAAAGAAAAAAAATCCCTTTAAATTGATTATTGGTGTTCCATCATGACTTTGACTGCAGCAACTATGACACTCAAAGGCCATTCATAATATTTACTAGTACATGGGATTTCAAATTTTAACTACTGAGCCCTGAAGTAAACATGTGGCCAAATATACAATTTGCATTTCACAAAACCACAGTTTTACAGCAAGTGCATATGGTCATATTTAATCGTGAGTGACACGACATTTGGACTATTAGAAGGGCGCATATCTTCGCACTTGAAGGTTATGAATGGATCATGACTACCATATTATGTATAATGTAGGAGTGGCATGTGTCATTACCAGTTGGATTTGAATTTTACAATTAGTCCTGGAAATTATGATTAAAAAACAGTGTGCGAGTGACACGACAAAAAAAAAAAAAAGACATGGGTTTCTGACCATTATTGGTTATGGTTGGATTTGTGCCCAAATAGATCTCTAAGAGTACCATAAGTGCTGGTATATGTACATGAATAGTGTATCTCTATGGTGGCCCTGAAGTACGCTGCGCGAGAAGAGACATATATACGGTCAATGCCGTACATTTTGTAACAATTTTGTAGCAATGTCCTAAAATATAGAACACCGCGGTGTGAACTTACGGTGAACCTTGAATAAACTCTTCAACCAGTGCATGCATCTACGCCGAAGATTTCACATGTTTGATGCGATCGCACTTTCACGCCCCGAAAGCACGCTATCCGAAAAGAAGCATGTTTGCAAACACCGTACAGTTTTGCATTCATCGAGATTTAACGGCCCAGAAGTACGGTGCACAAACAGAAGACTTTTCCTGTTTTTGCCGTAGACTTAGTCTGCAAGCACAGACCCTATTTGACAAATTACAGTGTCGTATGAAGCTAATTCAGCACACAAGTGAATCTAGTCGCAAATTGTGAACTCCATGCTATAAACTCTTGAACACCGTGTCGCAAACTCTACAGTCATTACAGCAAACTATAAGAACCTTGCCAAAGACTATTTTATTGCTGATAACTTTTGAAATCTATCAAATGTTAATTATTGGGCCGGGAATGAAAAAAGAAAGAAATATATTGGTATGGTAGATGGAAAAGAAATACACGTAGTGAAAGAAGAGGGATAAAAGAATTATAAAAAAAAAGAAGAAAATAATAAGAAATGATATAGCGTATGATGAAAAGATCCACATAAATACAAAAGGAATTAATCATAAAAAAGGTTCCAAATCTATCTTAAACTTAAAGAGGACCGCCAATGATCTTAAACCTATTTGGGTGCAAAAAAAAGACGCAAAAATTTGTCTTTAAATTCATGGGAGGGTATATTATTAAAAACGTAGGCGGGCCCTATTAAGTTATAGGCCCCACTTTGGTCATAAAATTATTTCTCTACATGATCCTCTCGTCCAGCATTCTTAATACAACAATAATTAAAAGGCACTCTTCAGGACAGGGAAATCTAATTTAGAATCAATCCTCTCGAAAGAGTCCAAGACTATAATTATCTTTTTATTATGCTGATCGACGCTATTATGTTATGGCAAAGAAACAGATTGCTGTATATATAGCCAGTAAAACTTTCTTAAAGAATTGGGTTTCAAGGCGATCTGCAAAACCTTTATTACAAATGAAATTGTTTGCACTTTCTTGATCATGCCCCTCCGATATCAATGGGATGTTGCGTGATAAAATGCCTCATTGAAAAATCTCGACGGGTTATGCATAGGCCTAGGCTTCGGAACCGTGGGGAGGGGGGGGGGGTTGAGGAGTGGAACCCCTAAAAACACCACAG
>CALNVZ010003431.1:4755799-4846264 GCA_940671915.1 Paracentrotus lividus | reverse complement strand
GTGCCTTAAATTCAACATTTCAAGTAAATAACTAGATCCAAATTACCTGTGTTTATATGCCATGTTACAGTAGTCCATGATAATTACTTTAAGCGAAAAAAATCAGACAAAAGTGACTAGTAAGAATAAGAGGCATTTAAAGCACCACAGTCCCATACGTGCAAATTCCTGTTTGCTCAATTATTCAGTGTAAGAAAGCTGGATCACTTAATGTTTGAACTTAAATAATTGGTTGTATTGTAAAGAAGCCTTTGTGTTGATTTCAGATCCAAATTTGCATTTTCAAAGGCACAGCACCACATTGAAATTTCAGCTGAATGTCCCACTTAAATTAAATATGACCATATATATAAATATATATATTGCAGATTCTTAAGTACGAAACTATTTTCATGCAGTACTTTGGCTTCTCAGACAGTGGGTTTGGAGACTAGTCTCAACATTTGCGTCTGTGCTTGCAGACTACCTTATACAATCACCTTTTTTTATATAGCAATGACAAAGAGCATATTGACAAGTAGATGATTTCCTGTCTAGATGACAATGCAACCCCAAAATTATATGTCTGCACAAAGTCTAGAGGCAATTACATCCTTTACACATCTGGCCTCCTGGTTAAGGGTTCCCAGCATTTCAAGAAAACAAAATTCCCTGATTTTTCCCTGATATTTCCCTGATGAAATCTTAAAAATTTCCTGATAATTAATCAAACCCATTTCCATTTTCACATGTTTTCTTTGTTGTCGCTGGGGACTATTTGCAGTATAAAACACTAGTCTGACTGCTTACCGTACTTTCATTTCTTGGGCCAATCAAAATTCCCTGACTTTTCCCTGATTTTGAAGCATTATTATCAAGAAATCTAAGATCAAAGCATAATTCCCTCTTAGTAACCCCAACTATTTCCACTCAATTCTATGGAGCCCGCTCTTTTAATATGGCATCTGCAGAATTGTGGAACAGTTTGCCCGATCTTGTGAAAAGCGCCAAATCAACAGAGTCCTTTAAATCTCTGTTGAAAACTTACCTGTTTGTGAATGAATAACTTAATTATCTAGCATTTTGTTTGTATCATATTGTAATTTTGTAATTTTCATAATATTATGAGTATCAGGTAAAAATGTTATTTCATATTTCTATCATACTGCCATTATTTCTTATTTTGAAGCGCATAGAGACTTTCTGATGTTTGTGATATGCGCTTAAAGTAACGTTCATTATTATTATTATTATTGTTATCAAATTCTCTGACTTTTCCCTGACTGGAAAAAAGTAAAATAATTTTCCCTGATTTCCCTGATCGACTGGGAACCCTGTGGTTTGAAGGCAAAAAAACCACAGGACAAGTCACTTCAATACAGGTTTTACCATCTGCATAATATGTAGATGGGTTGATATAAGAAGCTGGAATAGTCTTAACTCATAGAGTATCTAATTGAAGTCTGTTCTCACAGACT
Organism: Paracentrotus lividus; assembly: GCA_940671915.1. Lineage (NCBI taxonomy): Eukaryota > Metazoa > Echinodermata > Echinoidea > Camarodonta > Echinidae > Paracentrotus > Paracentrotus lividus. The sequence goes on along the minus strand of CALNVZ010003431.1, from coordinate 4,844,807 downwards.
ATTCAGAGTCTGAATTTTGAGACTATGAGAGGTCATGTTCATGAACGCATAGGTCTCGACATCCAGGACTTCACAGACAGAGGAAGGTAAACTAGTCTTAATTCAGATGAGTGTGTACATGGATTTTGTAAAGTGTTGAAAGCAGAGTCTTGAGCCGACAGACTACCCAGGTCAGTTATAAAGTCAATCTTCATTATGAGACAAAAGGTCATGTTGTAGCTGGACACAAACAATAGAAAGTTGAAATAGTCTCCCCAAGTTCATTATAAAACATTTTGCTCAAGCCTCAACTACAATACAGTCTGTGCTTGCAGACTACTGGCCCGCTTCCTGTCTTAACAGGTGATTACATGCATTACAAAGTACTGCTTTCCTGCTACTGAATGAAACCAAAACAAAGACCCTTTCGACCATGGAGACAGACAGGAATAGTACACGTGTACCTATTTGACCTATGACCTTTATAAAACCATGGAGAGATCCAGGAATAGTACACGTGTACCTATTTGACCTATGACCTTACAACCATGGAGAGAGCCAGGAATAGTACACGTGTACCTATTTGACCTATGACCTTACAACCATGGAGACAGCCAGGAATAGTGCACGTGTTCCTATTTGACCTATGACCTTACAACCATTGGGACAGCCAGGAATAGTGCACATGTTCCTATTTGACCAATGGACCCGATCTATCAGGGTGTTTAAGGTCTACTAATATGGTCAATGTCTGAATAGCTCTCGCCATATAGATCTACACATTTTGAAAAAAATTTGGAACTGATTACAGCTTGAAAATCTTTCCCTTTTCTTTTAATCAGACTTTAAAATTTTTTTTAAACTAGATCGCTCTGGTGCCAGAGGGAGGGGGATGCATACATGTACACACAAAAAAAAATGACCATCTAATTTTTATTTTTGTGTATGCAAACCCAGCCCCCCGCCCCCCCCCCCCAACTTTAAAAACATTTCCCGGCTACTGCTAAAGAACAGTTGGCTCATACATAGGGGTGGGGGCAGTATACAAGGTAATCGACATAATAATATGCTCAATTATACAGCTAACAGTTGCTTTTGGAGAGATGAAAATTACTTGGTTCTTATCCAGAGCCATTGTAAACTAGACCTTCCCAGACCACAGCCGTCGGATCTCTCTGTTTTAAATTTTTCACAGCTTCTTACCTTGACATTTAAACCGAATGTCTCCGCCGAGTCCATGTATCGTCTGAAACCATCCGTCTCATTTGTTGCTACGGTAACCACCAGAAGCTCTCCATGTTTACCTGAAACAAAGATGGAATTTAAGAGTCGGACATAAGCATACAGTCATAACAGCGGCATTAGAGTCTATACATCCATTTTTTTAAAGTTGAATCTTGAAGAAAATCAAAATCTGGCCAGGCGTTATATCCACCAAGTTTCTGGCAAGATACAATTTCCCTTCCCCCCCCCCTCCAAAAAAAAATAAATAAAAAATAACAGCAAATTTATCATCAAAATAATGCAGAAATTATTCAAGTACTATTGCTCTTATAATAGACCTCTCATGAAATCTTGACTGGTTCCCATTATACAACCAACAAACAAGTTAAACAGCAACATCATCATCATCGTCATCATCAGGGTACAGTCTACAGGGAAGTCCTGCCTTGACCAGGTCTGTTCTTTATGGAAGAGTGCTCCTTTACAACAAGATAATAATAATTTGGTTGATAGGGGTGTTTTTTAGCCCTTGAGCCCTGAGCCTAACCCCCCCCCCCCCCCCACAAGAGACACATGTCATGAGAGACCAGTGCTCTGTAAATGGCCTTGAAACTTGGAGATTGTTGGGAATGCGCGTTTTTCCTTAGCTCGTACTCAATCGATAGTGAGGCTTACGCATGGGTTGGACTACTGGAGATTTACATTCGGACAGTAAGAACATGACGAAGTTGACCGAATTCAGTCAGTCAATAGCTTCAGGTTCTCGATTCCTCAATCCTTAGTTTAACGAATCTCAACGGGTCTCATTGTATAAATTCAAAGAGAGGACTTGTATAATGCTCCATTTAAAAAACAAAACATAGGTCAGATTTACTTTGGAATTCTGGTTAATTAGTCTAGCCATGAAGGATTACCTCTTGGGGGGCGTTTCACGAAACCATGGACAAGTTAGTCATATCTTTATCCGCCAACCACAGAGTTAGCTCCAATCTTACTAAGTCGGTTACACGAAGCTCTTCCAAGCTAGACAACTTGTAATATCGATATTATTGGAGATGATGTCATCGAGTAATAGCCTTAATCACGGTTTCGCTGATATTTAGAAATTGTGTTTTAGCAAAATTTTCCATATTATCAAAAATTGAAGTGATAAGATCAGTCAATAACAGTATGAAAACTCATAAAATTATGAATAATTTCTATGTGTATTAAAATGCACAATGTTCCTTACTGCATATAAACCCCTCACAAAAAGTTTCGCAAATCGACTTTGGGCCATGATAACTTTTCAGGTACGCTTTAGTTATTCCTGATATTCATACCATTGGAAAGATAATTTATTCCCCTTTTTATTGATATCATAATTGTAATGATTATGTCATGCTTCACTGAACAGAATATCAGAATATGGAGAAAAGTAAAAAGTCAAATGTTGCAAAATGCATTTATCAAAGCGAAGTTCCGCAACTCGACTTTAGGCTCTGATAACTTATAGGGTATTTTCTAATTTTTATTGAACTTTTGACCATTGTCAAGATAATTTATTCCTCTTTTCAATGATGCCCTGATTGTAACGATAGTGTTGTTCCTGCATGGACAGAACACCTGAATGTTAGGACAAGTTAGAAGTTAAATGTTCCAAATTGAATGCCTATTGTGAGTATTATTGTCTGTTGCGGGTAATAACAATGCATTTCGCAACATTTCACTTTTTACTTTGCATTATATTCGTGAGTTATGTGCATTCAAACATGATGTTACTATTGCAAATAGGGTATCAATAAAAAGAAGAATAAATGAACTTTTTAATGCTATAAAAATTGACAATGATTAAATCCCCACATTAAAATGTATCAAGGTTCAGAATTGTGTTACAGAAATTTAAACTGAAATTATCTTTCGCTTTGTCATGTATTCAGGTGGTATTCAGGGGTTCTGTGGACCCAGGCATGACATCACCATGAAAAATAAGGTATCAATCAAAAGAGGAATAAATTAACTTGACAATGGTATAAAATTCAATAAAAATGAGAAAATATCCCCAAAGTTATCAGGACCTAAAGTCAAGTTGCGGAACTTCAATGTGATCAATAAAAATGCATTTTACAACATTTGACTTTTTACTTTTCTCCATATTCTGATATTCTGTGCATTGAAGCATGATACAACCATTACAAATATGATATCAATAAAAAGGGGAATAAATTATCTTTCCAATGGTATGAATATCAGGAATAACTAAAGCGTACCTGAAAAGTTATCATGGCCCAAAGTCGACTTGCGAAACTTTTTGTGAGGGGTTTATTTAGAAGGTGTCAATTATGAAATTAAATAAGACCACGTCAGAACATGAGATGGGTACCCCCGGATGCACTTATTTGATAGTTTCGTAAATCAGACTATAAAAAGTATGCTAACTGAAAATGGAGCTAGATTGAGGTTTTTCCTAAATTTTCTGTTTGCTGACAAAAAGAAATTAATAGTGCATTGTAATTTTAAAAAAAGTCTATACAAAATTACTTATTTTAGGACTAAAAGATCGATTTTATCTACCAACGTAGTCTCTGCGGGTCTCTTTATATAGCTTTATGGTAGGCTAAATAATGCTTTTGCAATTTACTCAATATTATTTCTTGATTGGATATATTACTAGATATTATTTCTTTATTGGATATAAAAAGCACTAATTGTTAAAAACCATTTATTTTCTGCATATTAGACCAAAATCCTGAGGTTGTCACATTTTGTATGAACAAAAATGAGAAAATCGAGATTGTCGCGGCAAATACAATTCGCCCAAACCGATCGTTTGTCATAAATTGCGTTTAATTGACGTATCAGAGCTCTCCAAAAGATATGACAGGTTCGGAGCTGTCATAAGTATTTAGTCAGCTTGTTGTCCTCGATCTTGTCAGAGAGGGCTTCGTGGAACCCGCTTGTGGACAAGTTGTTTACTATCTCCGATTTAGTCAAGAAGTTAGACTTATGATGGTTTCGTGAAACGCCCCCCAGGGTCTCTTCCCTGACAAGACGCGTTATCGCTGAAGATTACATAACACCCCTCAGGCTATGCGTGCCATGTTTTTATTTCATGCGAGATAAGGTGATTTCCCCATGTTTTATCAATTATACATGTAAGTCCCTTAACATGCGATGAATAATAAGTTGGCAAAAGTTACGATTGATTTTATCTCAGTAGCCTCATTGCCAGGGCTGTAGTTATAGTAGAATGAAGATAGTGCCTACATATATGTCTGCGCACCTAAAATTTGATCTTGATTTTATTACAAAGTAAAATATTATTTTAAGATTCATCAATGTTATTCCGTTCTTCATATTCTAATGATCAATGAAATAAAAAATTTAAAGAAATTATTCACAAGAACAATGTTTTTTTTACGATTTTCAGATGGGCTTGTCATTTTGTGTAGCAAAAGGGTCATTCCATGGGGTTGGGGCAATTTTTCATGCAATGTCCCATGTAACGGAGGTATCAACTTTTGCTGTTCACCATGAAGATACATTCAGATGTGGTTAAGTTTTGAGCTGTCAATGAAAAATTGCTCTCTTTTGTCAGTAATAGACATTAAAATTGGAAATCTTTTATGGATTTCAAGCAACTGGCATACAAAAAATCTACCACCGTTACAGGGACATCATATTGCTTTTACATGGACAAGAAATTTTCATGAGTCAAATTGCAATATATATATGCCATAGTCTTTGAGAAATAATACTGGATGGGACCCCATCCAGTATTTTTCCTTATGCCATTATTGGAATATATTTGCCTGGTTTGAAAAGGATATGGATTTGGAGTTGTGGTATGTCACAAAAATTGCCCCAACCCCGTGGAATCACCCAAAACTGAATAATGCTCATGTCTGTGCACTAACTCATTTTGCATGCAATTCAAGCGCAGTGAAGTTTCGGACTTATCTTTTTTGACAATAATTGAAATTTTCAGGGTAGCAAATGAAACTTGCTGAAACTCATTTTCAATCAATTATTTTCATAGTTTTTGGTATCAAAATGGATTTTTGAGGTTAAATTGAAAATTGATGTCAGTTTGATGTTTTGTTCTATGAAAATCACGCATTTACGTGGGTGCGCAGACATGGGCACTGCACAGACTTACAGGTAGGTACTCTTACCAGTAGACTTGGATAGGCACTCTTACCATGTAACCATACAGTCATGGATTAGAATTTGGATATGACTAAGACTAGATTAGGGTTAGGGCTAGGATTAGGACACATACAGCTGCAAACCAACATCAGTCAGTACTGAAAAATAGCTGTCTGTCGCCCTCTTGGTTGCTGAGGAAACTTCTCAATAGTAATTAGCGAAACCAGCTTTAAACCTACCTCAATATAAATTAAGATAATCTATAGTCTCATTGCAATATACACCCTGTAATTCTTCCATTAGATGTTTTTAATTTTGTTTTAGTAGAATTTTTAGACCCTTTTTAGGATATGCCACCCACTTAGCTTGAGCTGCTCAAGACACTTTTCTGCATTGACTTTCCATTGGAAGAAAACTGCTGCAGTAAGGTAGGATGGGGGGTTGGGTGTCCGGACACTTAACAAATTTGAAGCCAAGTTTTTTGCCTTTGAATTGAGCCAAAAATATACTTTGAATTGTCCTTTATATCATCAATATTTGTTCTCCACTATATTTTCTCCCATTTGGTGCTAAAAAACTACAAAGATTTTGCTTCTAAACCATTTCAAATGGCTGATAAAAATGGAGTGTCCGGACACCCAACCTGTCCGGACACCCAATAACTGGGTATACTTCCCAGTGCAAAGTCAATTATTAATTGACCACTAGCAGCAGTGCCCGTAGCAGCACAGGGGGAGGCACATAATTCTATTTTATATGGTTTGTTACATTATAGAAATTTGATTCTGACGTTAAAAAAAACAAACAAATCAACAAACAAACAAAAACAAAGACACGATTTTCACCCAACCCACGCCCATTTTTTTTTTTTTTTTTTTTGAAAATATATAAATAAAGAAGGAATGTTATGTTATCATAATTACAAATAAAAATATTTCGACACCATGCCAACAGTCCACCATAGACGTTATTACCTTTCCCTTTCTCCCTCTATCTTTCCTCTATAATTTCCCTTAATTTGCTTTTTAAAAAATAAATAGTCGGCCTTCAGCCTCCAAGAAAAGAAGGTCACATTTCAGTCATAGGGGGTGTTAAATTATTTTTTTTTCCTATTTTTATTGGTGTCCCCTTCAGGTCAGTTTAGCGCCCCACTAAGGTAAATTTGGCACCCCCTCATGTTACTCATAGTTCTACTTCTGTTTTTCTTTTCCTTTCCGTATTTGGCCCCTATATAGTTTTGTTATCTTATATCAGTTTAATTGAAGACATTCATTTTCAGAAACGTATAATTAGATATGAATGCTTTATCAAAACATAATCCTTCAAGCATGCCCATCAACCCAAATATCAAAAACACCCCCCTCCCCCCCAAAAAAAACAAAAAAAAAAAAAAAAAACGAATCCAGTTAGACTGAGAGGTATATATTACAATGTGCATAATATCTGCATGAATTAAATTGTGTAAGTGACATGTAAACTATTCAATTGCTTCAAATTACATTTTTACTCGCTTGTTCTGGTCCATTGGCAGAACAATTTTCCCCTTAGTTTATTTGCTTTTCCCGTATAACGTAATATATATTCAATTTGAAATATCATAATTTGAGTGGTTTGGTTAAGTCTTTCTATTTCCCGGCTGTCCTATACTCCCTTAATATTTTAATTTATTTCTCTCGCTCGCTCGCTCTCTCTCTCTCTCTCTCTCTCTCTCTCTCTCTCTCTCTCTCCATTCCTCCTCTCCACCTCCGCTATAACATGTTTTTTTGTTTTTTTTTTCATTTTAATCCAACTTCATGACATCTGAATGGGTCGATGGAGTACTTGGAGCCCTAACTGAACTGTTAGTGGTAAACAATTCTGAGAGGTTCATGTTCTTTTGGGGCCATTGGTAGAACAATTTTCCATCGTTTTATTTTTATTTTCCCTCATATAACGAATATTATATTAATTTTGAAATATTATTTGATTTTCGATCATTATTATGAAAATTATATCGATTTTGAAATATCGTAATTTTAATATTTTGGTTTCTTTTTAAATTATATTTATTTTGAAATATCATAATTTTAATAATTTGTTTCTCTTTTAATTTTCCGGCTACCTTACTGTTTTAGTTTATATATCTCTCTGCACATCCTACCCACCTCCTCCATAACATGGATTTTATTATTATTATTTTTATATGACGCCCCTTTCTCTCTCACACTCGTTGGGTTTTTTTTTTATGACGCCTTTTTTAAAAATTTCATTCCGACATTAAAAAAAAAAAAAAAAAAAAAAAAAACGCCTTCAACCGACCCATTTCCAATTTTTAATTGCTGTTGTTGTTTAAAATATGTAAATAAAAGAGGAATATCGTGTTATTATATTACATGGAAAAATGTTTCGATACCTTGACAACCGTCCACCATAGATTGTTTATTCCTTTTCCCCTTCTCGCTATCTCTCCTTTTCTCTTTTCTTTTTTCTCTCCATATCTCCCCTCCGAGAGATTTATTTCAAGTTTCGTTCTTATACATATTTTATATTATACGATTAGACTTCTTTTCCTTCTAGATTTTGATAACTTTGCATTCGGAATTAATATCAATCATACCCCCCCCAAAAAAAACAAAAACAAAACAAAACAACAACAACAACAACAAAAAGCAAAAACAAAACAAAACAATAAAACATTTCAGGTTCTGCTGATCAACGAATCATTCAAATATAACATCGACCATTTACTTTTATCCTTTTCTCGTTCCATCCTCTTTCTATTCATAGTTTTATTTTCGTTTTTCTTTTCCTTTCCGGATTTGGCTACTATATATTTTACTCACCTTATATCGGTTTAATTGAAGACATTCCTTTTCAGGATGTATCTCAGGTATAACATATTTTATCAAAACATTATTCTTGAAGCGTGCAGCTTTTCCCTGAACGGAAATATCAAAAACAAAACTAAGAAAACCCAAGAAAAAAAGACCCGAATCAAGTTATACTGAGAGGTATATGAGATAATTAGTTTATGATTTACCCCGTAACTGGTAACGTAATATAGGCCTATAATCATTTTAACAAATTACAATTTTAGTGGTTTGATTTCTCTATCAATTTCCCGGCTGTGATCCCTTACTATTTTACTATATATATATCTCTCTCTCACTTCAATATAACATGTATATTTTATTATTTATTTTTTTATGACTCCCCTTTCTGTCTCTCTGTCTCTCTTTTTTTTTCCCTCTCTTTTTTTTTTTTTTTTTTTTGCTGTGATTAACTTTGTTTTTGCTTTCTTAAGGACACCATAGATTATAGCGATCGATCGGCAGAAATTCCTTTTCAGGATGTATATCAGGTATAGCATATTTTATCAAAACATTATTCTTGAAGCGTGCAGCTTTTCCCTGAACGGAAATATCAAAAACAAAACTAAGAAAACCCAAGAAAAAAAGACCCGAATCAAGTTATACTGAGAGGTGCAATGTATATGAGATAATTAGTTTATGATTTACCCCGTAACTGGTAACGTAATATAGGCCTATAATCATTTTAACAAATTATAATTTTAGTGGTTTGATTTCTCTATCAATTTCCCGGCTGTGATCCCTTACTATTTTACTATATATATATCTCTCTCTCACTTCAATATAACATGTATATTTTATTATTTATTTTTTTATGACTCCCCTTTCTGTCTCTCTGTCTCTCTTTTTTTTTCCCTCTCTTTTTTTTTTTTTTTTTTTTTTTTTTTTTTTTTTTTTTTTTTTTGCTGTGATTAACTTTGTTTTTGCTTTCTTAAGGACACCATAGATTATAGCGATCGATCGGCAGAAATTCCGTCTATCCTATCTCACCGAAAATGGCAAGATTACATCCAAACAGTCCTATTTCATGACTTCTGAATGTCATGATGCACTGCTTTGAATCCTAAGTGATTTGTTGAGCAAAGTGGTAAAACTGGAAGAAGCAAGGATGGTGACAAACATTCGTTCCAATGCTCGATACCCAAAGAATATGGAGAAGAAAGAGTAAGATTTGACGCGTTCATACAATGCAGTACAGATACAATCGAAATGTGTAGGGTCTCGATGCGAACTACCGGCACAATACGTGAGAACGGTACTACACATTTTCGGGCAGTAGCCGCTCTCCGTTTTGTTTTCCTTCGGCTTTTTCACAAGTTCGTCTGTCATTTTTCATCGAAAATGGCGAGATTGCATCCAAACGGTCCTATTTTATGACTTCTGAATGTCACGTTGCACTGCTTTTAGTGTTAAGTGATTTGTTCAGCAAAGTGTTGAAACTAAAAAAACAACGATGGCGACAAACATTCGTACCAAACCTCGATACCCAAAGAATATAGAGGGGGAAAGCGTTAGATTTCACGCGTTCATGCAGTACAGATACGATGGAAGCTGTGTAGGGTCTCGCTGCGCACAACCCGCACAACACGTGAGAACGGGCACTACCCATTTTCGGGCAGTGGCAGCTCCCCGTTTGCTTGTCCTTCGGCTTCGGCTTTTATTATATAGATGCCTAGATCCAAGTCAGTGTAAGTGGGATTAGAATTAAGATCAGCAACTTTGGGGCACCCTGCAGGCCTAAAAATTCGTGCCGGGTGGCGAGAATCTGTTTGGATTCTAGCAGTGGTGACCCGCGAGAATCTAGATTCTCGCAAATATCGAAGAGTCGGGAATGGTCTGGATTCTCCTCGCAAGACTTGCGAGAATCTTTTTTTTTTTCTTGTAATACATGCAGTTTCTATTGCAATAAATTAAAAAAAATTATCTTTCACATTCTCTAAAAATCATCACTCTATATACTAGTATGTTCAAATTTGTTTTTTCAAAATGGTTTTATTCACCAAACAAACAGTCTAAAGACAACAAGAGGGTTGATTCACAATAAAATTATATACATGTATAATCAATTGTGATATAAAAAGATTTATATAATAATGGAGTTATAAATATATATGAAAGACATATTAATCAATCATGATATGAAATAATACTGTAATGTAACAAAGACATGTATACACCCAGTTGTTGTATGTCCGGAACGGGTTGTTTGTCCGGACAAAGTGGCAATTTTAGGAGCATTGTGATCAATATTTCATTAATCGATTGAAAATAATATCAGACAATATAACAAAGCATAAATATTCACAAATATTTTTGCTATTTACTGCACAAATTTTGAGAAAATCAAGAGCAAAAGATGATGTTTTTATCTTCTTAAGTGTCCGGACAACGGACCCCCCATCCTACTGGCAACAAAAATATTGCACATAAATAATGTGTCAACTAACAATCATCGGCTCCGTAACAAAACGTATGTTTTCCATCGATATCGACCGGAGCGCACACACCAGAAATAGATTTACGTACCGTAAGAAAAGTAAATAGTAAGTTTGTTAGTCGCCCATAATTTTATGCTGTCCCTCCGGTGTACCATACATGTATTTTTGTGTTAGTTATAGCCGGGTTGAGGCCAGATTTAAGTTGTGTTTGCGGATAAATCGATCTAAACCCACTTTTTTGTTTGCAATTTGTAAATAAATGTGAAGCCTGTATGCATGTAGATATGGTAATCGTCGATTTTTTTTTGTTGCGCAAATCGTAAATTGAGTGATTGAATTGAAAACTTCATTTTTTTTTGTCAACCTCGACCTTCACCTCACGCGAATCCACTTGGATTCGCGCTGTACGGACCCGACGGGAATCTCCACGCTAATCGATTCGCGGATTCGCGTCGGATTTTAGGCCTGCCTGTCCATGATAATAAGCGGTTTTGGAGCACTACGGTAGCTCTCCAGAGCAAACACGACGAACTGCGCATGCGCAACTCCCTTTTTGCTACCGTCTTCTTCCCAAACAGGACGGTAGTCGAGCGATTTAGCGTACGGTGTAGAATGAGTACGGTAGGCAATATTCTTGGTATGTTTATGTACATAAAATCAAGGAAATACACTTCATGAAAAAGTGCAAATGGAAGGAACAAAGAAATACTTAGAAATAATTGAAGAGAGAGAAAAGAAGGATAAACAAAGAAATACAAAAGAATTTATAGGAGAGAAGAGGAAAGAAGGATAAACAAAGAAATACATAAGAATTATGGAGAGAAGAGGAAAGAAGGTTAAAACAAAGAAATGCATAAGAATTTATAGGAGAGAAGAGGGAAAAAGGATAAAACAAAGAAATACATAAGAATTTATAGGAGAGAAGAGGAAAGAAGGATAACAAAAAGAAATACATAAGAATTTATAGGAGAGAAGAGGAGAGAAGGATAAAACAAAGAAATACATAAGAATAATTGAAGAGAAGAGAAAAGAAGGAAAATTCAAAGAAATACATAAGAATTTAATAGGAGAGAAGAGGAAAGAAGACAAAACAAAAGAAATACATGTACATAACAGGGTTCCCAGCAGAAATTTGAAAACAGAATCCCATGACTTTTCCATGATTTTCCATGACTAAATTGCTGCTTTCCATGACTTCCTTTCTGGCACGGTTTCAAAAATCAAGACATGTTATGATGGCGTCCACCTCCCCTCACAGCTACCGTTCACCCACTATTTACTCATAGACATGTACATCTATTAATCATTAGCATATGGCCATTTGCCCAGGGTACCATTTCCGTTTCACCAACACCCGAAATTCAAAATTATCTTGAACACAAAAACTCATGTAATTTTCTTGAACTGACAGATTTTCCATGAACTAAACACAAACACAAAAAGAAAAGTTCCCCTATTTCAAATATCAAATATTTTTAAAATAGGAGGAGTTAAAAAAATCTAATTATATGTCCATGTAGGGAATTTAATTAGCTACCATGGGTGCGAATTTTAGGAAAAATCATGGAGTCATGCTTCAGTGAGCAATGGTTGAATGCATAAATGTCATTTTTTTGAAGTTCACAAGCGCTAAAATCACAACTTTGATTCAATGATATCGGACCAATTTTTTAAGACTTTAAACATTTCACAATCGAATTACACAAACGTACTTCTATACTAACGGAAAGGATATTTGCGCAAATTTTACGGTTGAGTGACATTAGCAAAAAATGTCTAAACTGCGATTTTTACTTCTTTTCCATTGTAAAATTGTTCAATATTGATGGGATTTCATTTCTAGGAAGAGTGTTTTTAAACTTTTGCAAAAGATTTAAATCAATTCATAGCTGAATGAACACCATGAAATCATGTACCATGTAAAAAAAAACACTAGGTAAGGACTCTTTTCCATTTTGTCACTAAAAATCATGTGAATATCTATTTTTCGCACGTGTGTACATGATTCATATTGCATTTATTTAAAAATTCATGCTTAGTGAGCTATTTTTTTTTTATTAGAGACCAAATTAAATGTGTTTATTTGCTTAACCATAAAATGTTTAAAAATATTCATTGATGTCATTTTCGCAAAAAATCCCGAAATTTTTATGCTTCAGTGAAACAAATATGAGAAAAAAATTTTTAAAAAGGAAGAAGGTTAGCGGCCCTGGCATGGCTTAATGCACGTCCGATTCTTAATTTGACCTAAGTTCCTGTTAGTATAATGACTTTCTAAAGATTTGTGCTAAGTTTCAAGAATTAACTCACAGTATAACAACCAAAAAATTACAATGAAAATGGACAATACATATATTTGACTTTTGTTCACATTGACTTTATAGAGTTTGAACAAAAAAGTGAACAAAAGTAAAATATTTCCCATTTTTTTAATTGTCATTTTTGTTTGTTATACTATGATTGAGTTATATTATTGAAACTTGGCACATATCTTTTAGCAAAGTAAGCAATTTAATTAGGGTTCTCTTAATAAAAAAACAGCTTTTCCAGTGCCATATGCTCACTGAAGCATGAATTTTTTAGTAAATGCAACAGGATCATGTACAACATGCAATGGTCATAAAATAAGTACGAAAACAGATATTCACATGATTTTTAGTGTACAAAATGGAAAGAATACTTATAGTGTTTTTCACATGGTATTTATGGTGTTCATTCAACTGTGAATTGATTTAAATATTTTGCAAAAGTTAAAAACATTCTTCCTAGACATGAATCCATCATATTTGATCAATTTACCTAGGCAAAGAAGCAAAAATCACAGTTTTGGGCATTTTTGCTGCATGCTCACTCACTGTGAAATTTACGCAAATGTCCTTTCCGTACGTTTGGAAGCACGTTTTGCGTACATTCTGATGCGTGAAATGTTTAAAATTAAAAATTTGTCTGCTATCAATTGATTCAAAGTTGTGCTTTTAGGCTTGTGACATCAAAAATGACATTTTGCATTAAACCATTGCTCATTGAAGCACCGACTTCATGATATTTACTAAAATGTGCTCCCAGGGTAGCTAATTAAATTCCCAACATGGACAAATAATAGATTTTCAACTCCTCGTATTTAAAATAATTGCTATTTGAAATAGGGGACTTTTCTTTTTGTGTTGTTATTAATTTCCAAATTTTCAGAACAAGCATGCAGATCTTGTCACAAAAGTGAACTATATATATATATATAATATATATGTAGTGTAAATGTCAAATTTTCCAGGCATAAATTAGATATGAATTCAAAGTTGCTAACAAACTTCAATATAAAAGTTATGGATTTTGTTTCAAATTTCTGTGGGAACCCTGATTATATGAAGACGAACACCTTTACATATGACACACATGACCGATCGTTACAAAAGAGTGACATTTCAGTTTTAACAATATGGTGACATGAAAAAAAAAGGCTAACAAGACATCCTCATCCTAAATTCTCAAACATAGTGCTGCATTTCACACTACATTACAAAAAAATGAGGCATCTGTGATACAATTCGAGGACACCAGCTAAATTAACAACTGTATTTCTCTCTATGGTCCAAAAATCATGAGGATATCTTGAAAATTTGGCATTTGATGCCTATTTTGGTAATTCATTAAACTTCATTTTAAAAGTAAATTTCCGGAGAGGACACATTAATGACATTAAAACAGCAATTGAAAATGAAAATCTTGTGTAACTAAGAGATTTAGAACTCTTTGGATGTATGATGTTCTGATAGCCATGTTGGTAGTGATTGATCAGCTGTGACTTGATATGTCAACAATTGCCATGGATGTTGAGTAAAATGTACAAACTTGGAATTTAAATTCTCCCAACAACTAAACAAGCAAAACTGGTGACAAAATGTGACATATTAAAAACATAGTGACTGATCGGCATCTAATATCATTGCAAATAGATGAAATTTGCTGTAGTCTGATTGTCCGAATTGTATTGTCAGGAGTGATCAATTTATTCATGTCCATGAGTATTTTGAGTGAGGAATGTGGATTGTGGCTGTGTTATATTCACAAAAACCTTTATTAATGTTATTTCAACCTCACTAGTCCTAACACTAAGTACCCCAGGGACAAATCATGAATCAGGAGTAGGCACTAACACTGCAATTATAGTGAAAGTGTAAATCACAAAACTGGGGAAAATGGAAATCATTAACACTAATATAATAGCAGAGTATGATCAAAGAGTATGAGGGTTGCGAGACAGGACAAACTTGGAAAGCTGCCATAACAAGAGGTAAATGCAATTCATGACTTTTCCATGACCAAAATCCCCTTTCCATGACTTTTCACAAATTTTACAAATTCCCTGACTTTTCCCTGACTTTCCAGGACCATAAATTTTTCCAGGATTTTCCAGGATTTTCCATGACCGTGGGAACCCTGACATAAGAATTTATAGGAGAGAAGAGGAAAAAAGGATAAAACAAAGAAATACATAAGAAATAATTGAAGAGAAGAGAAAAGAAGGATAAAACAAAGAAACACAAAAGAATTTATAGGAGAGAAGAGGAAAGAAGGATAAAACAAAGAAATACATAAGAATTTATAGGAGAGAAGAGGAGAAGAAATACATAAGAAATAATTGAAGAGAAGAAGAAAGAAGGAAAATTCAAAGAAATACATAAGAATTTATAAGGAGGAAGAGGAAAGAAGGACAAAACAAAGAAATAACTATGTACATAAGAATTTATAGGAGAGAAGAGGAAAGAAGGATAAAACAAAGAAATACATAAGAAATAATTGAAGAGAAGAGAAAAGAAGGATAAAACAAAGAAATACAAAAGAATTTATAGGAGAGAAGAGGAAAGAAGGATAAAACAAAGAAATACATAAGAATTTATAGGAGAGAAAGGAAAGAAGGATAAAACAAAGAAATATTATAAGAATTTATAGAGAGAGAAGAGGAAAGAAGGATAAAAAACAAAGAAAATACATAAGAATTTATAGGAGAAGAAGAGAGAAGAAGGATAAAACAAAGAAATACATAAGAATTTATAGAGAGAAGATGGAGAGAGATAAAACAAAGAAATACATAAGAATTTATAGGAGAGAGAGGAGAGAAGGATAAACAAAGAAATACATAAGAAATAATTGAAGAGAAGAGAAAGAAGGAAAATTCAAAGAGAATACATAAGAATTTATAGGGAGAGAAGAGGAAAGAAGGATATAAAACAAAGATACATAAGAATTTATAGGAGAGAAGAGGAGAGAAGGATAAAACAAAAGAAATACATAAAAAATTTATAGGAGAGAAGAGGAAAGAAGGATAAAAACAAAGAAATACATAAGAATTTATAGGGGAGAAGAGGAAAAGAAGGATAAAACAAAGAAATATATAAGAATTTATAGGAGAGAAGAGGAAAGAAAGGATAAAACAAAGAAATACATAAGAATTTATAGAGAGAAGAGGAAAGAAGGTTAAAAACAAAAGAAATGCATAAGAATTTATAGGAGAGAAGAGGGAAGAAGGATAAAACAAAGAAAATACATAAGAATTTAATAGGAGAGAAGAGGAAAGAAGGATAAACAAAGAAATACATAAAGAAAAGTACATAGGAATTGGTTAAAAGAAGAAGACATTAAAGAGGAGATAACACAGAAATGCTATTCACCGTTGTCTTCGCAGACTGCGGAAAGCGCTTAGAAGTCACGACGGTAGTG
This sequence comes from Paracentrotus lividus, assembly GCA_940671915.1. NCBI lineage: Eukaryota > Metazoa > Echinodermata > Echinoidea > Camarodonta > Echinidae > Paracentrotus > Paracentrotus lividus. The sequence goes on along the minus strand of CALNVZ010003431.1, from coordinate 4,828,471 downwards.
GCGAGTGCGAGGCCAGTACGGTCGATTAAAACCCACCGCTGTTACCTACCGTAGTGTTCCCGAAAGCTCATTAATACTACAAGAGGAACTTGATCGTAGTTTTCTATCCATCATAAGATCTACAGGGCACAGGCCCAAGTTGTGATCTATTTTATTATTTTTTTATTTTTATTTTTGCGTTAGACCACAAACCATTCAATGAGATTGAGAGGACTAGCTTTAACGTTGTCGTTAAATCTAACGTTGGCTCTCGAATCTAGGCCTAATGTTTGTCTATTTATGGCACTCTTAGTCTAAACATGCAATAAGAAGTTCTTTCATTCAAAATAAGCATGCATGCAATTTTTTCCGTTCCTTGACTTTAAAAAGTTTAAGCGTCGAGGGCAAAATTTGGGCAAATCGTGAGCTACGTGCATTCGGGACGAGGTCAATGGCCTAACGCGCAGACACGGGCGAACAACACAAACTAATTACGCTAAGAGTGAAAAAGAGCTAATTGGCCTCGGATGAAACACACCATGTTTTCATACTAACCATAGACTTTATTTATCCCCATATCAGTTTTGTAGGAATCTACTTACCTCCTCTGGCCGAATCCGAGAAAACAACTTTAGAAAAAAGTCAACAAAGTGGTGAAATGAGGACGGAAGTTAGTGCTACGTGGCAGCTCCCGCCATTTTTGGATGGGTCAGCTCGGCGTGAGCTGATTTCGCGAAATTTCTGTGACAGCTTATGAAATCGAGAGAGCATGATCATTGGTACGGTTTGTTGTCATGTTACACTTGACCAAACTTGGGTATGATCGAAAGATGGCGCTGGACTCCAAACGCTTTCGGGCACTTTGTTATTTTGATAGGAACGGGTCGATTTTTTTTTCTTTTTTTCTTCTTCTTCTTTTTTTTTTTTCCCCCCCCTTTTTCCTTTTCAGATATATCGTACGGTATGTACATTGGCGGTGATCCGGGGGAGGGGGGGGACGTGTCCCCCTCAATTTTACCGGGGGATCTTTCCCCCCCCCCTCGATTTTTTAAAAGCTTAACATTTTTTATTTAGTGGTAAGTTAGTGAAGCTAGAGAAGAGGCAAAATACAGTGTGTCCACAAAAATGCTAATGGCACTTTTATGCTAATGGCACTTTAGATGGGTATAATATTAAAATTACAATATTATATTAATTATATCTCTACACCCGTAAACTGACATTCTTTTTCTGCAACTGGATGAAATTTTATGTGATATGGTCCAATAATCACAAAGATATGAGCATTTTTTCATCACAAATCAGGAAACCTCTCCATCCAAGTTTTGTATTAAATAGTACCGGGTATATCGAATAAAAGAAACCCAAGTTTGATCATTAATAATTTGAAAAACATTTCAGTAGTGATTATGAAATTTATATCACTGTAAAGTGCAACTCATTATCATTCTAATGATATGTCCCTCAGCTCACCAATACCACGCATCGCTGAACCCCATTGTTCTGAAAAAATATTGCAAAATAATTGTGAGTGTTCACTTTCATGCTCCTTGAGATGCGTTATTCAAATGTGCCTAAAAGGAAACCCAACTTTGATCATCAATGAGCGTGAAATTTTGCAAGACATATTTAAAACAACGGGGTTCAGTGATACATGATATTAGTGAGCTGAGAGAGGGATCATTAAAAATGGTAATGAGTTGCACTTTACAGTGATATAAATTTCATAATTACTGCTGAAGGATTTTTCATTCAAACTTAGGTTTGTTTTATTCTACAAATCCGGTACTACTCAATACAAACTTGGATGGAGAGGTTTCCTGATGTGTAATGATCAAATGCTCATATCTTTGTGATTCTTGGACCATATATCATAAAAATTTCATCCAATTGTAGAAAGCGAATTGTAGTTTACGGGTGTAAATATAAACAATATAATTTTGTAATTTTAATATTATATCCATCTAAAGTGCCATTCTCATTTTTTTTTTTTTTTTTTTTTTTTTTTGTGGGACACACTGCATAATGTCAAATACAATCTTATATGTTATAAGGCAAAATTTTCTGCTCGCGCTTTGCGCTCTCAAACATAACACAAGATAATGATTAAGTGAATTGCTCTTTCCCAGGTCGCTATTATGGAATGTGTTTTATTTGTTCCGACGCTTTATTCTTTAAATTGTCATTAGTTTTTGCATAATGTGTGAAGCAGATCATTCGTAACGAATTTTGGATACACAAATACAGTGTGTCCCACAAAAAAATGCTAATGGCACTTTAGATGGGTATAATATTAAAATTACAATATCATATTAATTATATCTCTACACCCGTAAACTCCACTTCATTTCCTGCAACTAGATGAAATTTTATATGATATGGTCCATTAATTACAAAGATATGAGCATTTTTTCATCACACGTCAGGAAACCTCTCCATCCAAGCGGGTAAATCGAATAAAAGAAACGCAAGTTCGATCATTAATAATTTGAAAAATATGTCAGTATAGTGGTTATGAAATTTATATCACTGTGAAGTACAACTCATTACCATTCTAATGATACCTCTCTGAGTTCACCAATATCACGCATCGCTGAACCCCACTGCTCTGAATAAGTCTTGCAAAATTATGAGTGTTCACTTTCATGCTACTTGAGATGCGTTATTCAAAGGTTTTTCAAAGGAAACCCAACTTTGATCATCAATGAGCGTGAAAGTGAACCACTCACAATTTTGCAAGATATATTTTAAACAATGGGGTTCAGTGATACATGATATTGGTGAGCTGAGAGAGGTATCATTAAAATGGTAATGAGTTGCACTTTACAGTGATATGAATTTCATAATTACTACTGAAATATTTTTCAAAGTATTAATGATGAAACTTGGGTTTGTTCTATTCGACACATCCAATAGTACTGAATACAAACTTGGATGGAGAGTTTTCCTGACGTGTAATGAGAAAATGCTCATATCTTTGTGATTCTTGGACCATATTACATAAAATTTCATCAAGTTGTAAAAAACAAATTGTAGTTTACGGGTGTAAAGATTTAAACAATATAATTTTGTAATTTTAATATTATACTCATCTGAAGTGCCATTAGCATTTTTTGTGGGACACTGTATATTTAATCTTTGGGACCCTTTATTCCTCTTGACAGAGGACACAGTGCCACCCACTTTTTCGTTCACCCTAAAAGTGCCCCTTTGCGTGACCAAAAAGAGCCCCTTTTCTTTGCTAAAGAATGCCTTTCTTCCTCCATATTTCTTTTACAACCCTTAATTTTCGGCTCGCGCTTCGCGCTCGCGGATACTAAATCGGGTATAAAACTAAGACAATGGAACAATTCATATTTCAAATTTTCGGCTCGCGCTTCGCTCTCCCATTGCTTTTTATCATTAATAAAATACAAAGCCATTAAGATTCTTACAAATCATAAATTTAAAGGCAAATTTTCCTTTGCACCCCCTATCTATCTGAATAATTTTCTCTTTATGCCTCTGTTCTAAGTGCCCCCCCCCCTTTCCAGGAAAAGTGCCCCTTTACCATCTTGACCCCCCCCCCACTTTCAAAAATCACATGGGTGTATTAATTCCCCTTTCGGTGTTTCCGTCCCCCCCCCCCAGTCTGACATTTAATCGCCGCCCTTGGGTATGTAGTTTTCATTTTATTTTCGGTGGTACGATGCAAAGTCTTAGCTAGATTAATTTTGTTGCTCACCATTAAGGCACATTTCCTGCGTCCCTGATATTTCTCTCTTTTGGCTGGTTCCTAGTATCCACTTGGTCTAATCAGCTATTCGTCTATATGTAATTCTCTTTTTGTCTATAAAATACTACATTGCTTTGGCTAACCCCGTGTGGTCTGCTATAACAATGTACTCTAAGTTCTTCTTGGTCTAATAAATACTTGGTCTAATTTTCATTTGGTCTAATGACCTCTTAGTCTGATTACCAAATTGTCTTATTGTATTTTGGTCTAATTCCCAAATGAATATTGGGTCCAATACCAGTACTGGAAATGACTAAGTTAAGTTAAACTACGTCGACATTAGACGAAATGGACATTAGACAAAATGGGAATAAGACAAAATGGTAAATAGGCGAAATGGCATATAGATAAAAACGGTTATTAGACGAACTGTAAGTAGACGGAATGGAATTAGTCTATGTTGGATGAGACCGAATGGGCTTTACTCAAAGTGGGTTTAGACCAATTATTGGCAATTTACCGTTTATTCCTTTATTTAGGAGATTCCTTATCATATTGAGAATGTCATTTTTGCTGATAGCTGCAGAACTCATATTTTGATAATGAAAGAGATAATAAATGAAGAGTTTCGTTATGGAATTCGTTTTAAGAATGTTTATCTTGAGAGAGAGAGAGAGAGAGAGAGAGATAGACTGAAGTTTCTTTAATATTTTGTGCAACTGCACCCCCCCCCCCGGCCTTGGCTCGGCGCAGCCCCTGTACGTTGGTTTTATAATTATGGTAGCTTATGGTTTTATTTTCCGTATTAAAATAAATCAAACATACAAGATACAGAATGATATGACATAATACAGATACTTAAACTGATACGGAGGGAGCACTTTTTTTTTTCCAGAAACCATTAATACAATGGCTCTGTTCTTCCTAGAGGTTGGCAGGAGCTATAGGAAGAATTGAAGAGTTCTCGAAAGATCAGAGATATGGAAGAGAGCACATCAGGTATATGCAAATTATGATCGAGGAAAACAAAAACATAGCCTTATATTATTGTAAGATCTAATTTAATGGAATGACAGGTATAGTGACGAGCATGATCCGTAATTGTAATAATCCGTATGGGAGAGAGTAAAGTTTGCCAAAGAACAAACACACACACACACACACACACACACACACCCACACACACATACACACATACACACCCTAACAAAACAAATGACAAAAGCAATAAGTTGGCGCCATGATAGTTAAGCGGCAAAGGCCTATTATGTACACACTTTCCTTTAATATTTTCATTAACATGCCTACAATATCATGTTAGGAAATTAAATTAAAGGTTTAGACCTATATAAGCATATTATCCATGCAAGGTCAGTCTACGAACATTATGAATTATGACTATAATGAATATAAGAGAGAGAGAGAGAGAGAGAGAGAGAGAGAGATAGAGAACTTACAATTTCCCCCAATTTCGTAGCAACTATATACAGTGGCGGATACAAAACTTGAAAAAATATGGAGGGGGGGGGGGGGCGAAGCTGGAAAATTTCTGAATTTAACATGTAAAGTCAATCATTGGTTTTCAAATCATGGGGCTTCCCCTGAACCCCCCCCCCCTCCCGGATCTGCAACTTCCCTTTTATTACTAATCATTAAACAAAAAAGCTAAATAAGCTTACAACTAGTCCGGAAACAATAAAATTACTACAACATAATGTAGGTACATGCGAACGAATTGAACTATTTTACAAACACTGTCTTATGCCTTCTATATTTTTCAAAACACACAGTCGGGCAAAGAAGAACCCCCCCCCCTCCCCCTAAATATGGCTCTTTGACAAAAGCCTTCCGGAGCAAGCAGTTTTGAAATGCCGCTCTTTAGACCGACGTTGTTTGGTGAAATAATTTCCGTTTTAGAATACCATCGATCAAAATCGGATGCCAATTAAAAATATGCTACATGACTGTAGGCTATACAACTGTTGTGACAGAATTGTAAGGCATATAGTTTTTAAGAATATTTTTTGAATAAACCGGTGGAGTTTTTCTTTTATGATATCATTGTCATTGATTGTGCCTTACCAGTATGATGATAAATACAAAAATTGCCGATGTCACTATGATTATGAATGAAATGTAACAATTTTTTGTTTTTTTAGGAGGTCGCTATTTATTTATAGCCAGAAGTGTATGAAGAAAAAAAATGAGGTGAATATAATATTTCATAATAATAACTAAATAAAAAAATGAAAATTGAGTTATGATCATCAGCTTGCTTGGAATATGCATAAAACTATGCACAGAACTTTTATTTTTATATTTCATCTGGTCTTGATGAAATTTTTAGTGCTGTGATTTTTCAGATTATGTTAATTTTAGCCTTAAGTCTATATTATATATTAATCGTCAAATTTAGAGAACATGCAGACATAAAAGATCATTGCTCACTCACGATAAACGTTGTCGAATAAATATTTGTTACAAAACCGCGTTTTTATTGCAGTACTGTCGGAACATTATTTTGATGGATTGGGCTGTAAATGAACCCAGTAACTGAAATATCTAACAGAGTTCAACATCCCGAGCACGGTGTAGCGGCAGATAGCGTTTCTTGGCGGATGCCGTATCCGCCGGCGGTTATCGTTCCAAACGGCAGATATCGTTTCACTTGGGAACCATATCTGCCGTGTTTTACCATGCAGATTTTGTTCCACAGCGTATTTGGTTCCACGGCGCGGCATTGGCAGATTTTGTACACGAATTGTAGATGTATGCTCGTTTGGGAAAGGGGTATATTTTGGAGGCTCAGGTAGGGGGGAAATCCCCGAGAAATCATTTAGCATTTTTCCCCGAACTTTTTTTTAATTAGGGGGTACTTTTCATTTTTTTTTTTTTTTTTTTCCAGGACAAATCGTGAAATAGGGTCCCGAATGTGGTCCAAAAGCCTGTGAAAAGGGGGTAATTTTGACACGGATTACCCTACCAAAAGGGGATATCTCTAGGAATCCGGAACAAGCATACGTGTATATATAAACCCCATGAGTGGGGTGGGGGGGGGGAGCGAAAGAGTGATGAAATAGGTTTTGATATCCGCAAATAAACATTGTTTTAGGTTCACCATTATTTTGTGACATCAGTGATACGGTGGTTACAACAAGAAATGCAAAGTGCAACTATCTACGAGGTGCAATATTGAGGTTCACGTTTGTTTGTTTGTTTGTTTGTGTGTGTGTGTTTTTTTTTAAAATACATTGTAGACTTTTTCTGATTAAATAAAATATCATAATCAGTCACAAACAAGCAATAGGCGGGTTTTCTTATTTATTGTAATTTATAGATGTTTTTTTTTTCCCCCTGGGGACATAGTAATGAGGTATTCAAATAACCTTCTATTAAAATATGAACTGCAATATTTTGGAATCCAAGTTCGTTAGTTGATGTTCTGTCGAAGAAATAACTGGATTGTCCGATAATAAATAATGCATGAAAATATTAGTTCATTCTATTGTAATAGGTTGTTTTAATACCTCATCATTACGTCTCCAGGAAAGAGACATCCATAAATATTTTGGTAATAACTACAAGAAAACCGTCATATCTGGTTTAAAAGCATTCTTTTGGCTTGGTTTTAATTCCGCGGTCTTGGTCCGTTTGCTTTTGATTGTGACAAAGTTGTCCCTAGTGATATGGCAGTTGTTGTTGGTAACGTATTAAAAAAAAAAATTATAGACGCATTCTGTCGCGTTGTTTGCGTTCTTAACGACTTCCAACACTTGATATCATTAATGACTAGGTCATCGTGTGCTATCTGTAGGTTTTTGAAGTTGTTCGTGAGATTGCATTGGCCATAACTCGTGTTATGATTACAAATATATTGGATCAATATATGATTTTGATTTATAGAGGCATGTTATTAAATCTCATAGCCAATCCCATCACTCGCGACTGAGACGGAAACGATGAGAGAACTAGAATTTGAGAAAATTATAAAATCCGACAACACGATAAAAATGCAACGCAGGAATTGCTTCGAAGACAGTATTCTAAGATTGCCATAATATTGTTTTTTTTTATTGCATTGTATTTATTTTATTACCAACATTGCAAAAAATATACATAAACAGAATTCAATATAAATATGCATTTGGTAAATGGAGCCAACAAATAGCTAAAGCTAGTCTAGGTTGGCCCCGTCTAGTTTTCTTACTGTGATTATATATAGGCCTACATTTACATAAAGTAAAACATATGTACAAATTATTACATCATTTTTAAAACATAATTTGAAAATTATTACATCGTATTTTACAGTATTTACACTATTTACATACGAAATTAATTAAATATGAATATACTCTGCAAGAAGAATTGCCTTAATATATGATTGTCTAAAATTTTTCCGTGATTTAATTTTTCTAATATCATTTGGAAGAGCGTTCCATATGACAGCACCTGAATACGAAACAGACTGTTTTCCAAGATTTGTCTTTACTTTGATGAGTGTTATATTCTTATTTTCGTTGCTTCTTGTCTCGTAAGGGTGTTTAACAAATGAGAAATAATCAATGAAACGATGAAACGATGAAATAATATAGCTGCAGTGTTGAGTACTAGAGTGATGCTGTTTCAAACTGATAATTTTCTCGTCTTTGGCATGTTCAGACAGAATGAACAGGGATAACCATGCTCCTAGAAAAGCTACAATTATTGATGAAGCCTTATGATTAGCATGATTAAGAGAGAACAAACATCCAAACAGTCAAGGTTCGACAGTGTGAAAGGAACTCAAGCCGAACCAGCTTACATTTCTTTGAGGATGTTTTGTGATCCAATAGATATTCTTCTGATGAGGGAAGGTCTGTTGAATGTCCAATAGGTCCATTTTTATTGCAGTACTGTCGGAACATTATTTTGATGGATTGGGCTATAAATAAACCCAGTAACTGAAATATCTAACAGAGTTCAACATCCCGAGCATGGTGTAGCGGTAGATAGCGTTCTTTGGCGGATAACGTATCCGCCGGCGGTTATCGTTCCAAACGGCAGATATCGTTTCACTTGGGAACCATATCTGCATGCCGTGTTTTACCATACAGATTTTGTTCCAGAGTGTATTTGGTTTCACGGCGCGGCATTGGCAGATTTTGTACACGAATTGTACATGTATGCTCGTCCGGGAAAGGGGTATATTTTGGAGGCTCAGGTAGGGGGTAAATCCCCGATAAAATCATTGAAATAGGGGGTCTTTTAGCATTTTACCCCCGAACTTTTTTCAAATTAGGTGGTAGTTTTAAATTTTTTTTAAAGGACAAATCCTGAAAAAGGGTCCCGAATGTGGTCCAAAAGCCTGTGAAAAGAGGGTAATTTTGACACGGATTCCCTTACCAAAAGGGGTATCGTCTAAAAATCAGGAACAAGCATACGTGTAGGCCTATATATAGACCCCCTGAGTGGGGGGGGGGGGGCGAAAGAGTGATGAAATAGTTTTTGATATCCGCAAATAAACATTGTTTTAACTATACGATCACAGGCATTTTAAAATAATGACTTAATAAGGAAAAAGGTTCGCAAAAATTGTGTAAGATCAGTGATACGGTGGTGACAACAAGAAGTGTGCAACGTGCAACTATCTACCATATGCAATTCTTTAAGTCGTTGAGGCTACGGTTTTTTTTCTTTTGTTTTTTGTTTTTGTAAATGCATTGTAGACTTTTTTCGGCTTAAATAAAATATCATAAGTCAGAAACAAGCAATAGGCGGGTTTTCTTAGTTATTGTAATTTATAGATGCTTTTTTTTTCCCCTGGGGACATAGTAATATGAGGTATTCAAACAACCTTGTATTAAAATATGAACTACAATATTTTGGAATCCAGGTTCATTAAATGATGTTATATCGAACGAATAATTGTCCGATAATAACTAATACATGAAAACTGGATTCCAAATATTAGTTCATTCTATTGTAACACGTTGTTTTAATAACTCATCATTGCGTCTCCAGGAAAGAAACGTCCATAAAAATTATTGTAATAACTACAAGAAAACCGTCATATCTGGTTCAAAAGCATTCTTAGTTTTAATTCCGCGGTGTTGGTCCGTTTGCTTTTGATTGTGGCAATTAATGTTGTCCCTAGTGATATGACAGTTATTGTTAGTAACGTATGTAAAGAATTGATTTATAGACGCATTCTATATCGCGTTCTTTTGCGTTCTTAATGACTTCCAACACTTGAGATCATTAATGACGATGGACATCGGGTGCTATCTGTAGGTTTTTGAAGTGGTTCGTGAGATTGCATTGGCCATAACTCGTGTTATGATCACAAATATATTGGATCAATATATAATTTTGATTTATAGAGGCATGTTATTAAATCTCACTGCCAATCCTGTCACTCGCAACTGAGATGGAAACGATGAGATAACTAGAATTGGAGAAATTATAAAATCCGACAACACGATAAAAAATGCAACGCAGGACTTTTTAAAGCAAAATATTTGGATTGCTTCGAAGACCGTTTTCTAAGATTGTCATAGCTGCAGTGTCGAGTACTGAATTAGAGTGATGCTATTTCAAACTAATAATTTTCTCGTCTTTGGCACGTTCGGCCAAAATGAACGGGGATAACCATGCATGCTCCTAGAAAAGCTACAATTCTTGAGGAAGCCTTATGATTAGCCTGATAAGAAAGAACAAACATTCAAACAGTCAAGGTTCCACAGGGTGAAAGGAACTCAAGCAGAACCAGCTTACTTTTCTTTGAGGATGTTTTGTGATCCTATGGATATTCTTCTCTTGAGGGAAGGTCTGTTGAATGCCCAGTATGTCCATAGGCCTAATATCTGTTGCTTCCTTGCTGAACGATTCCATCATCAAGTAGGACCTAGTTTAACACATCCATTCCCGTTAGGTGGAGATTGAATGGTTGTTATCTAGCTACACATAGAAACAAATATGATTACCATTTGGTTTGCTAAGTAGCATATTCTTCATCTGTTCGTCATGCCTACCAAGAAATAGTTGACCAAAATTTACCCGAGGTAGACTGAATATAATGTGCCCGATTTTTATCAATTAATTGACTTGCTCGTTCCGCAAGCTAGCTAGCCAGGTATCTATGTCATTCGGAGTTCTAGCGTGAGTCAACACAACAACCCAAAATGGATCTAGGGATTGTAATCGCTGTCCTGGTTATTCTTACATGTCTCTCTACAGTTGGCATACTTGGGAATGGACTGATAATTACAGTGTTTGCCAGAAAACAGAGAAAGACATCGACGGATATCTTCATTCTTGCTTTGGCTACGACGGACCTGGTATCATCGTTCCTCATGATCGGGGTCATGGTTTGGACTGCGGATATCAGGTTCCAGAGCGCCAGTTACTGTCGAGCCCTCTACTTCTGTAGGCGCAGTATAGTAGTAACGTCTGTCCTCCAGACAACCGTCATAGCGTGTGACCGTTACCTCCACGTCTGCAACAACTTCAGGTTCAGATTCTCGAGGCGTAATAGCAAACTGATGGTTACTTTGACATTCACCTTTGGCTTCCTCTCTCAGGGACATTTCATCACTTATGCAGGGATCTTTCCAACAGGTGATTCCTATATCTGTGCGTACAACGGTCCGACTTGGTTAGGGATGCTGGCAGGAATTGTTATAGACGCTGTATTTTTAGCTGCTTTAATATTTTCCTCATTTGCATACGGAAGCATATTTTGGAAGATTAAGAAACAGAGAGATAGACTGACGCAAAGGAGCATCACACGCTCTTCAGGCAAAAGCGACACAAGTGAAATCTGCGGGTCGGTTACAAAAAAATGTATGCTTCAACAATGTAAAAATGTCACGCATCCTTGTAAAGACAGTCCATCGTCACTGACAGACTGGTCCCGTAATTGTATCAAGAACCACGACAGGATTTGTTCGTCCGTTGCGGTTTCCTCAAAAAATAACTCGAGGGGTGTTGTTGCGTCTGACCCGTCTCGTAGGATACCCTGTATTATTGTAGGTGATGTCCCGAGTGGCCAATGTGATGGCCAAAATGGCATGACAGATCATCCCGGTTTTCGAGTTAAACAGAATAACACTAAAGACGCGTTTACGCCTGGCTCAACAGCCGTCGATTGTATCGTAAGAGAAAACGAGCCCGGTTGTTCGAGAGGCAACTGTACGAATGCTAACCAATTTGGTGGACCAGGTGACAAACACCACCTTCGCGTTTCAGACGCCCTTTTACAAGTGCTACAGGAGAGGGACAATAGTGCGTGTTTCCTGACTGGTGGTAACCGTGATTCAGCAGGTTCTGAGGAGTCAGGGAATGAATTGGGGCCCAGTAGAAACATCACCTCTAAAGGAAAAGTCTCTCAGCATCTGACAGAAAGACCACCAGGTCGTGACGTCAAAGACCACAAAATCAAACTCCGAGTTCGAGGAGATGCCATGACAAAGGTGCTTCTCATTAATACCATTATCTTCTTCATCACCGCCCTACCAGTCACAGTCCTTGAGAACATCCCTCAAAGAACACTCTCATCTCTACAGGAGACACATCTAGGAGAATGGACAGTGTTTCTACTCTACAGATTAGAGGCTGTCAATCATGTCATCAATGGATTCGTATACTTCTTCGTAAACCGACGTTTCAGAAAGGATGCATCAGAAATATTTTGCCATCAATGATCACTTGTATTCAACATCTGATATAGGGGAGACCGGGGATGGACGTTACAAAATTCACAGTTTGGGCCAGATAATTCTAATGAAAGTACTCACGCACTCCATTTTGGGTCTGTAGTTAGCGTATTATGTTGGCTAAAACCTGAGGCACATAAAACTTGAGAACATGTAAACACTAATAACTACAGCTTAATTAATGACATTTTTTTTTGTAACAACCTACAATATTGTTACTATATGTAAACATACGGGGTAATTTGTTACAATGTGTAAATCTCTTACACCATACTTTTGTTTCAACTTTCCAGTTTCTTGGATCGTTAACAGTAGAGCAAGTAGAGCTCTAGAATAGACTAAAGTAATAATAGAAATATCAAAATATTAATACCTGAAAATTTAAACAAAATTACTTTACATGTGTAATGTTATTGGGTAGGTTGTTGTACCCCATGGGTGATTTTACACATAAAATCAACTGTAGTAAAGCCATTAGGCAGAATTACAGGGCATGTCTCAGGGGCATATTAGTGCATACATGTACTATATTCACAATACCAGACTATCATCATGTGCCTTCACTTGTAAGAACTATTATAAATTTTAATTTTGGTCAAAAATTCACTTGGAACTGTAAAAAAAATGGTTTTTGTTGATTTACTTTTTAATAAAACAACGGAGAAACCTCACGACCGGCAGTTCATCACAGCTTTTATGTGTAGGCTGTATATAGATGCCAGTTAGCACGAACTCTCTCGTTCCAACTTAGCACACTGAGAACTAGCTGTAACAACTGACCCGTGTAACTTCCATCCCCGGTCTCCCCTACTTATTTTGTCGATCAAACCGAAATAGAAATTAATAGAAATACTATTGGCTACAACTCAACAGGCCAAATGTTTGCTTGTCTGAAAATGAAAAGGGTTCATTATTTTGTTGGAAGGTTTGTGTGTCCGAACACACAATTTTTCTTTTGCCTAGATAGTCGATCGCCCCCCCCCCCCCCCCCCCCCCCCCCCGCGACCATTTGATGCAATCTTCCAAAGGATTCTTTGTCTGAAAAATGGAATACGACTCAGCAAGTCTACAATCAAAAGGCAATCGATATTCTGAATATTCGTCTGTCCGAATCTTGACCAAATAAGGTGGTATGTTGCCTCAGGAGACGTCTCCGAGACTTAGCGACTTATGCAAGTTTCGGAGATATCTTCAAGACGCTGCCGAGCCATGGGAAAATCTAATGAGACGTCACGGAGACTCAGAAGAGGCAAACTAGTCTAGTCATGGCAAGCGAGATACCACCAATAGGTTCTTTAAACCGAGGATAAAAATTGGTTCATAACATCGAACGAACTTTTGGGGCAACGAGCAGCAGCACCATTGCGTCTAAGAATAAAGTAAACCCAGCTTTGAGCTCCTCTATTATAACTGAGAATGTATATAATTTCAGATACCATCGGGTTTTTTTTTGTCATATTAAAGTAATTCATATGGGTTCCTCATTAATATGACAAAAACGAATTCTATTCAGTAATATGAGATTCATACGAGTTCATCTGCGCTTGCAAAGATCTATATCACTGAGAACATGAGTTACTCTTATTATACAGTGCGTCCCAAAAAGAACTACACACTTTTGACAAGGCTACCAAATTAAAAATATATGATTCTTGGGGGAAAAGGTTAAAATGTAAAGCTCATATGCTGAACTTTCATTATGACACAAAAAATTCCGAAAATAAAGCGTTCTTCAATGAGCAACGCCCACTTTCATGAAGGACACAAAAAATAGCCTGCGCAGGAATTCGCAATTCATTTATCACCTGGGTATGACATGCCAAGATGGATTCAAAGAAATAATGGAATGAATCAGCTAACAGAGTAGATATATCAAAAGTCAGAAATAAACAATCAATATTATGCAAAATGTAGTTTTTCACAGTTTTGTTTTCATATCATTGATTTTTGCTCTGACTTCAGTTTATTTTTGTCTTTGTTAGCCGATTTATTCCATTGTTGCTCGAATCCTACTTGGCATGCCATAAACAGGTGATTAATGAATAGCGAATTCCTGCGCAGGCTATTATTTGTGTCCTTCATAAAAGTGGGCATTGCTCACTGAAGAATTTTCGCAATTTTTGTGTCGTAATGATAGTTGAGGATATGAGCTTCATATACATCTAAACCTTTTCCCCAAGAATCATATATTTTTAATATGGTAGCCTTGTCAAAAGTGTATAGTTTTTTTTTTAGACGCACTGTACATGAACAAAAAATTAAGGTTAAGAGCCTGATCATGCAGTTAAGAGAGAGCATCCTATCCGTCCATGACATTGAACATTTAAAAGGATTTTATTGGCAACCAATATTATTGTTGCCATCATTTGGCATAACCAGTTAATTAATTAATTCACGGGCCGTCAAACTTTGACAATTAGGAGAATGTCCGCCCGTGACTAGCCGATTAGGCTCTGAACTTATATATTAATAGTAGGGATGGCCAAACAAGAGCAAAAAGCCACTAGAACGGTTTTCACTTCACTGTATGGATGTAGTCACCCATGCATTTACAATGCAAACAATGACCAATGCACTCCCTACTCAATAATACAAGGCAAGGAAATCAGCAAAATTTTCAATAAAAACAGCTTTCGAAATTGTCGTTTGGCCAGTGGTAATATCAATCATTTTTATTCTTAATTGGTCAGTTTCTTCCTTAAGAAATTACCTCAGCAGAAGATCAACTTCTCCTGTTTGGAAAAATTGATATAAATAATTACAGCGTGTTCAAAGTGATGCTTCTGTGTGATGTGTGTTATGACTGAAATTTCTCATGATTGGAATAGATTCAGATAAGGAGAAGTAGATATTTATAAAATTTCCACTATTTTGAACAAAAATGTATTGGGGTGAAAAACAAAGAACACTGTTTACCACTGGCCATTTAAGTTTTAAAATTACTCTACCCTGTCTAACACTCAGCTCTGAGCCACACCACCATGAAATAGCCCATTGTCTAGGGGTGTTCTATTGAAACATGCCCTATGGAGTATTTTTCCACGGTGGTCATATTGGATCACATACGGTAACATACATGTCAAACCATCAGTTTTTGTACTGCCATAAACTGTATCTTTGTATAATCTACTCAATTGTGTTACTATAATCTCATTTCATGTTGATACACACATAGAAAATGTTTGGTATGATTTGGTTTAATAAATCAAAGACAAAAGAACCATAAACTTGAGCTTTATTGCATTTTCTGGCTTTGTCTGAAATTTGTAAAAGTGTTCTAGCAGCTCCATTGGTAATCTGAGACACTCTTTGGGTCATATCTTTGAAACGGAACATCCAATTGTGATAATTCAAGTACCAAAATGTTTCTTTTAAAATGCTCTATCAAATAAACTAGCAAAACAACTTAAAAATAACTTAAAATTTAGTGGACATCCTATTAATAGGTAACGCTGGAGTAAATCCGGGGGGGGGGGTATATTCACTCGCTTTTCGAGGAGGGGATGACTTCATACATGACTTGTATACCCAACAAAAAAGTAAGTCCCCCCTTAATCAAAATAATGTAACTTTTGAACCAAGAGGAGTTTTTAAAAATTTTATTAGGTGTGCTTGTAGGTAATTTTATAAGCTTTCATTTTAGTGAATTTTACTGAAATTCGTTAAGTCATGATTTAATGAGCACAGACAAAAATGTCACTTTTCGAAAGACACAAGGTTAATTTTGTAACTTTAATTCAATTATATTGGAACAAATTCAAATTTTTCAACAAAAGATACGGTCAGAAGGGTTGTTGCACTTAATTTCTAATACATCAAACGACTTTTGCATTAAATTTCACGGTTGGATGAACATGACAGAGGTAAAATTTGCTAAAACTGCATTTTTTAAAAAATTTTACTTTTAAAGATTATTGATTATGACGGAATATGCAATATGGAAGAGTGTTTTAAACTATATCCATCTATTCACGGTTGAATGAACACTTAATAACAACAACAACAACAAAAGGGGATTTTCAAATTTCTTAGGTAAATTTTGTTCCATTTTAGTTATTAAAATCATTTTATCAACATTTTTGTTATATGTATGTCGAAAAAATTTCAGATGATGATAAGGCATTTCATTAAAAAAATCACGCTTCAATGAACACATGGAACGTGAAAAGCCATTTTTTGTTGTTGTTGTTTGTTTTTTTTTTCGTTTGTGGACTAAAATTCAATTGTTTACTTTGGATAATTGTCACAGACCTTCTTGGACAGTTCATTTGATTTAACGAAAATTCCAGTGTTTTATGCTTCAGTGAGCAGCAATTAGTAGAAAATATGAAAATAAGAAGAAATTTCAGAGCTTTGGCCCCACTCTGTGCCTTATCAGATTCCCAATTTAGCGTTTGTTCCTGTAAGTACCACCCTGAAAGTTGTGTGCCAAGTTTCGTGAAAAAAAAAAAAAAACTCTCGGTAGAATTAAGAAAAAATCATCAATGAAATTAAGCCGAATTTCAATTTTGTTAACATTTTTTTATTTCCTCTCCTTTGACATTGTGTACACTCTCAAGGGAAAACAAACCCAAAATCAACATGCTGGAAATTTTTAACAAAAAGATGTTGAATAATATCGTTTAGTACGTATGTTCATACACTCATCAACTAACTTGTGTGCGAAAATGAAATAAAACCGTTGCGTAATGCATGAATAAACACACGTTAAAGGCAAAATTTTCATTACAAAGGTCACAAAAGTCACCTTTAAGGTGTGCTCACTCGTCCATGACACAACGAATAGTGCTCATGTTCTCACAAAATGTTTCGATAATGTTGATGATAATATCTGATGTCAATTCTTTAAATAAAATTGGATTTTACGATTATTGGAGGCCTGAACATAATTTTTAAAATTGTGCTCACTCATCCATGAAAAATAGTGAAATGTATCGGGATGGATGTTGGATGGTCACATTTTGGATGATAACAACACTAAAACAATTAAACACAAGGTAAAAAGAAATTTTTACAAGATTGTTATTTTTACAGACCCAAAATGACCCTTGTGAGTTTTGAAAATGTCCATTTTTGCTTTAAACGTTGATCACTCATGCATGTCTCACGGGATCGATGTCATTTTTCACAGAAGGTACTCAATACGTGTAGAAAACCCCCTCCAAATCATTGTGGAATGTGCTCAAAACAAGCCCGTTCAAAAGTTACATCACTTTGATTAGGAGGGGGGACTTACTTTTTTGTTATGTATAGATACAGTGTCCCCAAAAATTATTTGTACACTTCGATGTTGGTTTGAAATTTTAACTACCATTTATATCAAATGGTAGGTAATGTCACTATCACCTAAACACTAAATCTCAAATGTTCCGTCAGTCTCGGAAGTTCTAGGCCGTCATTTGCAATTTCCATGGCCCCAAAATTATTTGTACACTTCAGAACATGGGTTTTTAAAGGAGTGTTTAACATTTTGGGGGTCTTCTTTGGTTTCCAGGGCAGTCATTAAACTTCTTGGCATACTGTCGACCAATTTAGCACTCATTTCAAGGCCAATACCATTACAAGTTCGCTGGAGCTGCTGGATGTTGGAGGGTCAGTCTAGAGGGCGCTGTCGCTTCAGATCACCTCTCATGTGCTAAATGGGGATCAAATGTGGGCTTTGAGGTACCCTTTCTTGCAGCTTAACATGTTTCTGTTGCAATATTGCGTTAATATGGTTTGCTGTGTACTGGGGGTCATTGTTATGTTGGACCGTAAATTGACGACCATTCAGACTTGAAGCATTTGGGAGCATCTGAGACATTCTGAGGGTCAAAGAATATCCTCACAGCTTCAGAATTCATGATGCCATGTTATAAACTTCATCTCTTCAACTCTACTGGCTGCCACACAACTCCAAATCATGAAACATCCTCCGCTGAGCTTCACTGTTGTGGCTCCAAGCATGACTGACTGAAAGCTTCCTACAAGACACACATGGTCCCGTGCCTCACATCGAATCACTTTTGCACTAATTAGGTCTTAGGACAGTGCTAGAACTCAGCAGGCTCGTTCACATGTTATTTTGCAAAATCATGACGCTTCTTCGTTACTGCCCCTTACATTTGGCTTCTTTTTTTGCCAATTATTCCACTTATAGTCAGTAGCCATTTAGACTGTTGCAGACACTCTTGAGGGCACCCAGTCATTCCTCAGCCTCTGTGGCCATTTTCTTTGGTCGCAAATTGCAATATTTCATTGCTTACTGTCTTTCTATCAATACCATCATGAAAACGGATGTCCACGAGACTACTTTTGCCTCTTAGAGGCTCCCACTTGCGTAAAGGCTGATGAGTTTTCAAGTTGTGTTCCAACATGACAGGGACCCCAAGCATGCTGGGAATCATATTAAACCATTATTTTAGCAGAAACTTGTTAAGAAGCTAGAAAAGGCACCTCAGATCCCAGATTTAATCCCCATTTAGCACATGAGAGGTGATCTGAAGCGACAGCGCCCTCGAGACTCACCATCAACCCTCCAGCAGCTCCAGGACACGCTACAGCGAACTTGGAATGGTATTGGCCGTGAAATGAGTGCTAAATTGGTCGATAGTATGCAAAGGAGGTTGATGACTGCACGGGAAGCCAAAGAAGGCCCCCAAAAGTTCTTAAAAATTCCTTTAAAACCCATCTTCTGAAGTGTACAAATAATTTTTGGGCCATGAAAATTGCAAATGGCGGCCTAGAACTTCCGAGACTGATGTAACATTTGAGATTTAGGGTTCAGGTGATGGTGGCATTACCTACCATCTGATATAAATAATAATTGAGATTTCAAACGAACAACGATTTCATTTTTTCAAAGTGTACAAATAATTTTTGGGGACACTGTATATCTCATTTCTTCACAGAATTTAGTCGATAGTAAAAACAACACTCATTTTAAGTTATTTTGCTCAAAAACTTTTTGAAAAAGTTATGCTACTTTGATCAGGATCGAGTTACTTTTTTTGTTGTTTCGATTTCACCTACCACTTTGGCACAAGTGGAATTTTACATGTTCGGAAACAATATATGTGCCACGTTCATCCAAGCATAAACATGGAACACAAAAAAAAAAAATGGTACCAAAGATGCAGGAGAAGTCAGTATACTCTTTCAAAAATATGCATTACTATATTTTGGGTTACATAGTTTTCTTTTAATTGACAATTTTTAGGTGTTCATTTATTTTTATTATTATTATTATTGTTTTTGTGTTTTTTTACTCACTCGGTACAAGTCAATGGAGGAAAAAGGATGGAGATTTGTGATTGGTATATTATCCGACGATTAATGCCGTCCGCCTGAAGTAGACAAAGGCCACTGCTTTTCGATAAGCTCCCTTACAATTACATAGGACTGGTCATATCAATGAATATAAATCAAATTACAAGAAAAAATGAATGACCTGACATAATCAATATTTTATAGGACCAAAAAGAAATACCACACAAAATGTTGTTTAACATGTTGAGTGTAACAGGAATAACACTGATAATTTTATTTGAAGACAAATTTTTTAAACACATTATGAATATAACATTTTCATCTTGAAAAGTATCTATAGATCTAGTATAAAATCTATAAAAGATGTACAATAGGAAAATGTAATATAATCCTTCACCACAAACAGAATAGTATTTATCATTATGAAATATATAACCAATTAATAGTTCTCCGATTAACATAAAAACTATTGAGTAATATAGAATAATCATAAAGTTTGCATAGTTTCTTTTACCACAGAACCCTACGTGCAGCAGTACAGTGCAGGCAAGTAAATTTTTGAGATAATATAAAATCCTCATATAAGCTATGTAAAAACTACACAAATCTATTTTTTTTAAAAACATGTATGTTGTGTTCTTTCCATGTCTTTATTTTTTTTTATTCAAACAACATATTGAACAAAAAACAAACATTATTGAGTTGATATCCCTGAGCTTATATTTATTGAGAATACAATTTACATTGTACATGTACATGTTTGGCTTGTTTGAATATCAATTCCATATATAAAATGTACTATGTATTTATTTCTGTTTGCAATAGATATTAATTGATATTTATCACTATTTTATAACATAGCCTAGAATATATGTGTTAAAGTTCTATTATATTTAACCCTTCATAAGCCAAGTCTTGTACAAGTCAACGTTATTCCCTCAGTCTCAACAGAATCGACTTGTGCATGCTTGACTGGAGAATCCCTGTACACATCTAATTAATACAAAAACTTTACTCAACTTTAAAGCAAATCTTGAGTTCTTACAGCCAAAATAATTTGGGATAAATCTGTAAGATTATGTCCTCATGTTGTTCCAGTAACATAAACATATGCCTACACAAGATCATATTCATGTTTTGATAATGATTTTAGAAGAAATGTTGAGAAAATATCAAAACAGCCCGTCAAATTGAGACCTGGGGTAGACTGCGATCCTGTCACAAGTCACGGCAAAACTCACACAAACAGATCCGGTGCGAATCGTGCAAATGATATACTCATAGACTTTTATAAAGATGAGTTTGTTTGGAGGCTTTGATATCAAAGTGAATTGTGCTTTTTCTCAACCAGGGTCGTGTTTCACCAAGTCATTCTTACAGTTAAGAATGACTTTATGAACAACTGGAACCTGTTCTTGAGTGATATGTACTTATCACATACTTATTCATTCAGCACAAGAACAGGGGGGTGATTCACTAACAGCTAAAATTAATCCCAAGTGGGATAAAATCAATTTTAGGATCGATATCAATCCTAAGAGCGATATCAATTTTAGTCGCTGATTCACTAAGCTAATTGAGATCAATCACCCCCTTGATCACCAGTCATTCCTAAAGTCATTCGTAACTTATGAACAGCTTGGTGAAACAAAGCCCTGGGGGGTTGATTCACTAACAGAGCCCGTGATCGTTCCTAAGAGCAATATTTGGGATTGATTTCAATCCCAGGCTAAAATTAATCCTAACTCACTGGTTCACTAAATCGCTATTAGCTTGGGATTAATTTTACGCTCAGATATATGAATATTCATGAACGCACTCAATCATCTAATCAGAAAATTTTATTTCGACAGGTTATTTTTTTGTAAAAGACTGGTGAATGAGGTTAATAGGTTAGCGCATGGGAATTGTGCTAGTCATTGTTGACGTCACAATCAAATTGTCAAATATACGCTACACGCATGCGTTTGAAATAATATTGAGGTTACGTGCGCGCTCATATTAAATTAGGGTTATGTACAAAGTCAATGCTTAAAAGCGGTGCGCAACCGCTTCTAGATTTGGAATCAATTTTAGCAGCAAAATTGATGCCAAATAGCTTAGTGAATCAGCAACTAAAATTGATATTGCTCTTAGGATTGATATTGATCCTAAAATTGACTTTATCCCATTTGGGATTAATTTTAGCTGTTAGTGAATTACCCCCCTGGGTTTTTATGTATCACTTTGTTCGAATAGCATTAATTGTACAAACATCTGATCATAAAATTATCAATAATCAAATTTACAAGTCATTAAAATTTATGCAGTAAATATACAAGTATATATGAAAATCAATAGAGAACTATGATACAAAACAAAAAAATAACATGTACAAAAGAGTTGGCTGATTATAATTTCAATAAAACAAGTCAATAGAAATGCTGATTTCTAGGAGAGGATTTCATTCCATTGCAGCCGTGACATTGTCTTCAAATGCATTACACAAATATATGGAATGAAGTGTAAACATACAAGGCATGGTATCTTTTTAATGGTTGGTACATAATATAGAATAAGCAAATAATGCCACTTATGAAAGGATTGAATATTTCTTTGGGCACACATAGTCTGTTTTAAAACTGCCCTTAAAACATTACACATCAGTGTGAGTTTGTTCAGGGTGGGTTAAACAGGCAGAAACAGGTTGAACCCATCTTTGGTCCTACCAGGGACATGATAGCCTCTGTAATGCCTATTGGATCCAATCAAAGAAACCTATAGCCTCTAGATCCTTGCGTATGAGGGTGCGTTCTTCCGGGGTAGCATTATAGAGAGGGAAACGGGCGGGGCCCATCTTTGGTCCTTCCAGAAACATGATAGCCTTGGTAAGGCCTATTGGATCCAATCAAAGAAACCTATAGCCTCTAGATCCTTGCATATGAGGGTGCGTTCTTCCGGGGTAGGATTATAGAGAGGGAAACGGGCGGGGCCCATCTTTGGTCCTTCCAGAAACATGATAGCCTTGGTAAGGCCTATTGGATCCAATCAAAGAAACCAATGTCCTCTAGATCCTTGCGTATGAGAGTGCGTTCTTCCGGGGTAGGATTGTAGAGAGGGGAACGGGCGGGGCCCATCTCTGGTCCTACCAGGGACATGATAGCCTTGTTGACGCCTACATTGCCACCTGGTGGTAAAGAGAGAACATACTATTAACATCATAGTCAGAAAAGGTAATCATGGACAGCAATTGTAACAGATTTATCTAAAGACACAAAACGTAATTTCAAAAAGTAATTGTGTAATGAAGAATTTATCTTGCCAACCCGACGAATCGCTTATGAATCAAACAAAGTTATACTGAATACAATACAAATTGCACAATTTTATGCAATTTGTAATATCTCTTTGAATCTGTTATTTTGGTATAGTTTATCGGAATTGAAAATAAATAAAGTGAAATGAAAAAATACAGACAGACTGTATGAGTCCACTCCCGCATTTATATCAAGGTGCTTGATGGCAAGCTAATTACCTTGTGTACTGATTACATATATTTGCAATAATTGCTTGAAATTGCCCAAATTACATGTATCTGCCAAGTACATTCTCATTCTCTAAGACTGTTGGGCTGTTAGTACCATTCAAGGGATAGCAGTTACCACTATAGCCTAACAAAGTGTACATGTAATACAATGCAGTACCCAAAAGCCTCAATGTCGTAAAAAGTGACTGGTTTTAATCTGTTGGGAGGTGAGCTGATTTGGCTATAACAAACACTTCCCATAGATCTTGGCACAAGTATATTTGGGCTCAGTCCTCACTGGGTTAAAGAAATGTACTTTCTATCGACACTATCAAATTAAATGAACCTCTTTTGAGGACTTCATAATAAAAGTACTGCATTCGCTGTTATTTTCGTACAAAAAATATTTCGCGCTTAGCGGCCTCAAAGCAGTTTTACAGGTTCTTGAATTCGCGCTGCATTTTTGTAAGCACGCAACTTAACGCTCCCAATACATGCATAAGAAAGCATGCCAATATATATTCGTTCCTGCTAAATCCGTGAAAATTAATGTACCGCGAATATTTCCACGAGTAAAGTACTACTTTTTAAAGGGTATACAGCTTCCAACACCTGAGGGATCAGGGAGGCATTTCATCAAGGGACTTTTATCCGACAAATTTGCTCTCAGCCAATCAGATGCAAGCATTTCAGTAGCTTATAACAGTTTGTCGGATAAAACGTCCGACAAGTCCTTTCAAGAAACGCCCTCCTATTGTTGTTGTTGGTTGAGCAGTAAAGCTCATTGTCAACTCTCTGCATTAGCCTACAACTGACATGGAGTAGACCCAGGTTCCAAACCCAGTCACGTCTCTAAGATGGTGACGTTAAAGATCGGTCCCAGACGTAACTGATTGATATATATATATATATATATATATAGGCATACCTTTCTGTTTTCTGCTACCACTGGTTTCACGCTGGGGCGATCTTCAGGCAGAATGATATATATATATATTTGCGGGTTTTTTAATTCGCGCCTGCTGATGTTCCTGCTAAATCCGCGAAAATTAATGTACCGCGAATATTTCCACGAGTAAAGTACTACTTTTTAAAGGGTATACAGCTTTCAACACCTGAGGGATCAGGGAGGCACTTCATCAAAGGACTTTTATCCGACAAATTTGCTCTCAGCCAATCAGATGCAAGCATTTCAGTAGCTTATAACAGTTTGTCGGATAAAACGTCCGACAAGTCCTTGCATGAAATGCCCTATTGTTGTTGGTTGAGCAGTAACGCTCATTGTCAACTCTCTGCATCAGCCTACAACTGACATGGAGTAGACCCAGGTTCAAAACCCTGTCACGTCTCTAAGATGGTGACGTTAAAGATCGGTCCCAGACGTAACTGATTGATACATGTCTGTCAAAACCCAATACCTCCCCCCCCCCCTCCCTGCCCAACACTACAAAGGCCCTATGGTGTTGATATGCTCTATACTTACCATATTTTTGAAGTACAGACACCATTGCTTGAATTCGGTACTGGAATAGGAAAAAAAAAGTGAACAAAGCATAAACATTAGAGGCATGGACGGACATTACTCTGTAGGCTTCACTTTGGATTGTGAACAAGGAAAGTACAATAACTTCACAATAGTTCAAGTATAAAAAGATATTTTTACTGAACTCGCATTGTGTCTGATCGGATGTTTGATCTGCATATGAATGCAAAATAAAGTCTGAATAATTCTTGGACCCAGGACAGATTTGAATCCGCACCATCTGCTTTTATCCCGGAAGCGACTTAACAAATGTGCCATCTCTAGTCTGTGGAGACGTCACAATGATATATCCCCTGGCTCTTAATCTCTTGATCTAACACAATCTTAACTCCTCCCATAAAGCTTATCAACTTTCCTAATATATTTTTGTATTACATACAAGTTGACCTATTACATTCCAATCATCAAGTGCTGGGCTATATTATACGGTCACCATTGCCACTGTCCATTAACCCTAAAAGGGCCGGAGGGGGGGGGGGCCTAATCAGCCCCCCCCTCGACATTTCGCGCGGTCATGTCGCTGAAAAAAAATTCGTGCTCCGCGCATTTATGACTAACATCTTACGCAACTTTTAAAACTATTTTGAAAAAAATTGAGCTTACGGTTTGGAAGTTGCGCAACATTATGTAATGCAGCGCAGACTCTATTTTCTGTATTTGTGTACAAAACATATGGGAAATGGCTTTTCATGCTAAAATCACATTTCTGTATTTAAAATATGGTTATTCGCCATTATTTTAGTTGATATTGCTCTAATCATTAGAGATAATCAATGTTCAAAGTATTCCAAACAAAAAAACAATAAAATACATAAGTCGAAAAACAAAGAAATACATAAGAAATTCCCAAAACAATAAAATACATAAGAAATTGAATTAGATACCAGAATTTTTTCATGTACAATTGTTAGGAATGCTACAAAAAATAATTACACCAAGAATTAGCATTCTAGGAGCCTTATTTAATGATTTAGAGCATAAAGTATGATTTCATGCATAAATTAGCATAATTAATTAATATAAATTAAAAAGACATTATTTGGGAAAAACGAACTATACAGTCTTGTAGATTACATCTCACACTACAATTGTGCAAATTTTTGCGGCGATCGCGGGATCGGCGGCCGAGATCTGAAGGGGGGGCCTAATCAGCCCCCCCTTGGCTGTGAGATGGCAAAAATAACCCGGCCTTTTTAGGGTTAACATTAGATGGCATAGGTTCAGTGGGCTAGTTTTTCTTCAGGCTTATCACTACAAAAACTTTTATGTAGATCATCATACATGTACACATAACAAGTATTGTTATTTCTATTCTAATCATAAAGAGCATAAACATTCTGCCAAATACTGGGAAACAGCAATTAATCCTGTACAAGCCAAAGTTTTTGCATACATGTACAAATATTTTTCGCAATTTCTTTCGGTTGAAATAATTGTGAGGGTGTAATTTCATTAATGATGTTTTATTAAATAAATATAAATATCCTTGTATTGAAGCGGAAACTTCACCTGGGCTCCGTAACACAAAGATTTGCAATCAATCGCAAAATGGCAAAAGCCAATCAGGATCATTATTGCATGCGCCTTTTGTTGAGAAGATTGACTAGTAACCAATTAGAATTGTTCTTTCAGAAATGATGGCAGATCTTTGTGTTACAGGGCCTTGGACTTACTCATGTAAAAAAATATCTGCAGGTAACATACCCATATTACTGAACTGAACTGAAACCATCTGATAAATGCTAGTAAATTTTCAAAGCTCACAAAAACAAAACAATGATATACAAAGTACAAAAGACAATCGGTTGTAAAAACAAAATGGAAACAGGAGTATGTACAAGCGTACAAGTGTTCTTGTAGACAAAAACATTTTAAATAAAGTAATGTCTAACTATGCATAAAAACACAAAATTCAGAGAGGACATTTTTGGGGGGACAGATATGGCACCCCATTTTTGGTTAATGGTCAAAGAAAAAAATTTAAAAAAAATAAAATAAAATAAAAAATAATCAAATTTACTGTAGCTTCTAGGGTGTTCACTTTTTAAACAATTGTGTTTTAATTATTGATTCTCATTGATAAAATAATGCCTAATGATTGCTAATAATGAAGATGTGTAGGTTCGAAATTGGAAGCAACAAAGTGAGATGGTAATATTGGCCCTAAAATGCCAAATATGGTCAATTTTGAAAAGTAAACATGTATTTCTATTTTTCTCTTGTAGGTTGCTTTAACAGTGCCCAATAGCTTACCATCGTAGATTTGAGATTACGGTACTCATATTTCTTTTTATAGTGCTAGAAGGCCATTTTCTGACGGTGTACCCTGATTGTAAAGCAACCCTTATGAGGGTGTATTACTAGGTTACTTTTTATAAAATAAAATCATGCATCTACAATGTATATTCAAATGGAGAGAAACTTACCTGTTCCTTTCTTGCACTAGGCATATCACCAGCATTGAAAGCCTTGACTAACCTATCAGCTGATCGGCCTAGATAATTGTATGTGCTAAAAAGAAACAAACACTGATAAATATAATAATAATGTGATAATAATGGGTCTATTCATTCAAAAATCAAACTCGTAGCCACACAGCTAAATTGCATATGATTTCGTACAAAGTTTGTATTAGTATAACATAAATATTTTTAAAACTGGCATCCAAATCAGATAAGGAAGGTATGAGAGTCAAATGAGCATACTTTATGAGATCAATTAAGAGAGTAAACTGAGTCAATTCCGTAGGTTTAAATATACAATGTACAGACTAACAACATATTAATTAGAAGAAACAAAATTTACTGAGAAAAGATGAGAAGAGTAACAGAAGAACAACTGGAAGTAGGACATAAGGCAGAGGAACAAGAGAGAAATCAAGGAGAATAAGAAATGAGATGAAAGAGTACACAACAGAGTAATAAAGAGAGATTGAGAGTGGAAACAATTAGAAATTACATGAAGTGTAACAATTCTTATTCGACATAATGAAATAGATAAACAGTAATATATATTAAACATAATTGATACCTTTCATATAAACAGTTTGGTAACTAATAACTGTGTAAGTTTAGAATCAGAAACACAATCAATGGATTGAAAAAAGAAAAAAGCACCCCAAAATACAAACAGTCCATGAATAAAATTACAATGTAGTTACATGAGCAAATTACAAATTGACTGAAATTAACTGTACATGTAGCTACATGTATATTTTATCTAGCACTTTTCGAATCCCTAGCTATTTCTCAAAGCCCTTTACAGTATATTACTGCATACTAGATAAATATCTAGACAAGAGAAAATGAAATAGAGAGCAAGAAACAAAATAAGAAAACCAAATATACCTTCCAATGAAAGCCTCGCCACCTAGAGTCAATGCTGGTAGGAGTTGCTATATCAAAGTAAAGAAATAAAAATGATTATCAGGATGATCATCTTAATAAAAAGGTTAGCAAATAACGACATGGCATACACATTCCCAGATATATTCATACTACAGTCCATATATCAATGCTCATATTTTAGCAATACTGCACACATAAAGATAACATTTATACTCTTTATTGTCCATCTCAATGCTTGAAGTGTTATTATTACCTGGTTACTTGTACCTAGGCTACATATTTAAAAAAAAAAAAAAAAAAAAAAAAAAAAAAAAAAAAAAAAAAAAAAAAAAAAAAAAAAAAAAAATCATCATTTTTTTCTAGTAAAGAAAAAAAAGAAGTACAAATTAAAGTACACGGTACTACAATTATTTTCTTTAAAAGAGAGAGAGGGGATGGGGGGGGGGTGGTGGTTAACACTACTGCCAGCCACACACAAAAAAAATTGTTCTGACTTGTTAGTTTAAGGAAAGGGAGGAGTGTCCTGAACTGAGTGTCATAATTTTACCTGGTCACAGCCATACATGAATTGGCAAGAACTGGAGTGCTTTGCATTACATAGTCCATACTGATGAAGGTCTGTGCTGGAATACTTCACACCGCAAAGTGTTGGAATCCGATTTGACGAAAATATTTCTTGGACAAGGCTCGCCATAGAGACTACAAAAAAAAAAGGATAATAAGAGGGTCTTATAAAGTTTAAAGATCCTGAAAGGAGTAAATATAACCTTGCATCGATAGATAGCTCAGTAGGCAAAGAATATAAATACACAAAAATAAAACTCAGGTTTGATATCAGTATTCATAAAAAGATGATAGAACCTCAACCTGGCCGCCCCTCCCTAATATTTGAAAATAGCTCATAGGAGAAGGTGAGTGACGTCAAAGGTTGTGGATGGAATGCTATATAGCCGTCCGGCAGCCAGGCACAATTGGGTTGGCGCTTTGCACCAACAAAATCCATGACAAAAGACCCACCTGTGTGCGGAGGGTCTATTGTTATGAAATAAAAGGGCACACCTAATCATGCCAGGCTGCCAGACTGACATAGCATTCAGCACCGCTTTTTGCATCGCTGTTCCGACGGGAGTTCTTAACCCCAGCTTTCATGCCTTAGCACCGCAATTGCCCAACTAACCCTACTATTTTACAGGGCCAGAGAATCCCGTACTATAGGTGGGGTTACCCTACTTTGCCAAAACGCCGTGGGAACAGAAAGTGGAATAAGCTTTACCCCGTACTATAGGTGGGGATAAATGGCAAGTTAGTACTACATATAGGGGTCTTCCCATGAGTCCTCGGTCCCACGAGTCCTACGTCCCACGAGACCTCGGTCCCACGAGTCCTACGTCCCACGAGGCCGAGTATTTTTCCCACGAGTCCTACGTCCCACGAGTCCTACGATACCCACGAAGACCTAACGTCCCACGAGACTACGTCCCACGAGACCTACGTCCCACGAGTCCTACGTCCCACGAGGCCGAGTATTTTCCCACGAGTCCTACGTCCAACGCGTCCTACCGTCCCACGAGACCTACGTCCCACGAGTCCTACGTCCCACGAGTCCTCCGGTCCCACGAGGCCGGATTTTCTCATATCGCATATTTTAATCATTGTGATGTTTGGCTGCGTCAAAAATTGACTAAATTTATGATGGAAATGTCTCAAATGTATACTAGATTCATGATCTTGTAAGTTTTGATTAGTACAACGGGCATTGGGTTGCTGCAGGTTTTGTAAATCGGGGAAATATTATGATTTATACTTGAGTAGCATCATATGCTATTCTGAGGGGGGTCCACGGGGCACTGGCCCCGGATAGGGCAAAAGGGGCGCCACAAAGGATGAAAGGAAATAGGAAGAGAGAGAGAGAGAGAGAGAGAGAGAGAGAGAGAAGGAAGGAAAGGGGAGAAAGGGGGGGGAGTAAGAAGACAAGAGGAAAAGGAAAAAGACAAAGAACAAAAAAAGGGGGGAAAGGAAAGAAGAGCCGGAGAGAGAGAGAGAGAGGAATAATAATGATTTAAAAAATAAATAAAAAGTTATACGTGGCGCAAAATTGACGTATATTTTAGGGGTTCAAATTAAACGCTGGTTAGGGGGCGCCAATTAATCCAAAATCCTGGGGCATCAAATTAACCTTAAATAAGAGGTACCAGAAACTGAGGGGGTGCCAAATTGATTTTAAATTTAGGGGTACCACATCGACTGTATGTAGGGGCGCTAAATCGATCTTCAACATAGGGCGCTAAACTGATCTAAAACTTAGGGCAACAAATTGATCTTAACTTAGGGGGGGGGGTATTGGGTTTGACAGACGTGTATCAATCAGATATGTTATTTACGTCTGGGACCGACCTTTAACGTCACTATCCGAGAGACGTGACTGGGTTTCGAAGCAGGGTCCACTCCATGTCAATTTGTAGGCTGATCACAGAGCACATGAGGGGGTACTTGATGGGGGCGGCGGTAATTTAATTTGTTTTTGAATGGGCAGGGGAGGCGGGGGGGGGTTAAGAGAAACCCAATGAGCAGTGTGTTTCTGAGTAGGGTTGGAATATATGTTTATTATGAACAAAGAATTGGGCGTTTAAAATCTGAAACAAGGTGAGTGAGTTTTCTGATTTTTATTGGATGATAAGTTTTCAAACACCTCCCCGACGGCCCAAGATTATAACAAAATTGGATGTGTTAAGGTTCACATACGCAAGGCGTCACTGCAATGTTGCAGTTTAAAACAAATGATGAATTTACATACATAGATACGGGAGGGGCTTGAAGGTGCCCGCCCTCGTAAAAATAGAAAGCCCCCCCCCCCCCGACGACAAAAAAAAATAAATAAATAATAAATGGTTGGGTAGGCCTTTTTTCCATCCCGCATGAAATGTTTTATTGAAATTTTCTTCTTGAACTTATTAGGGTTTTGTTGTGTTTTGGTGTCAGACAGTCATAGATCCAGGGGAAAGGGGGCCGCCCCTGAATAAAAAAAAAACAATGAAAAAGTGCCCTAGAATGGGTATACCACCGCCACCCCAACATGTAACCACATGTAACCAAAATGTTTTAGTAGGGTACACGCAGTTTGATGAAAAGGAATACATTAGAAAAGTGCCATACATTATTTTGGTGCTTCACTTTTATTTCTGTTTAACAATTGTGATGTTCATACCTTTGTTTTTTCAAGGAGCAATGCCATATCTTATTGGCAACGAGTCTAGACTAGTTCGCGATTTGAGTCTCGAGAGTCGTGGAGATGTCTCCTGAGTCTCCGGAGAGGTGCGGGGATATTGATTTAAAAGTCTTTCCAGTTGCTAGCTGCAAGCAACCTGACATCGCCGATACTCCAGTCTCTGTAGGCTTGCAGATGTCGCCGTGACATCTTCTGGGTCTCCAGGGAATCGCCCCCCCCCCCAAAAAAAAAAATCAAACATCTCTGGCATTTTTTCAAAGTCTTTTAATTGATTTTTGGGCAGATTTGAGGGTTGTGCAGAATTTACTCAGCAAATATACAAAGCGAGCGCGAAGCGGAGCGGAAATGTTTGAGGTTAAATGAACCGAATCTTGCTAATAAAAAAATAAAATACTGCATTGATTACCAATGAATTTAAAAACATGCCGTACCAGTAGGCTAGGGTATGTGCCAATTTTTATTTCATTTAATCCTATAAGGCCTATTTAAATCTAAGCGAGCAAGACGCGCAAGCTAAAAAACAAAAACAAACAAACAAAACAACAAAACAAAACAAAAACAAAAACAAAAACAAAAACAAAACCAATTTGGGGGCCTGAGCCCGATTTCGTCTCCACAAATCTAAATACCATGCGAGCAGAAAGTTTTTAGGCTAAATGAACAGAATCTTGCAATATAAGAATCATGATAAATGCTCAATTATTAACGAAGGTTAACAAAACAACACGTGGGACCCGAAGGGAATGGGATGGGGAGGGGAGGGTTAATTCTGCAGAATATAGTCAGGCGCAGATCCAAGAAAATCGAATTGAACTCATTTCGGTGGCCCAATTGTCTGGGGACAAAGCGGCTCTATTATGTTTACGCATGGGTTTACGCCCTGTAAGTTCATTGTGTGACTCTGGTCTGCGTCCGCTACTGTTATAGCGAGAACTGCATACACCTCTAGTAGATAAAAGTAATTTAAGCTAATTTATTTATGTCAAAGATTTGTGTACTCTGCAAATTTTTTGCAATTATAAGTATAAATACACTTAAAATAGGCTTAAACATATTAAAATATAATAAAAAGCAAATAATGGAGACTATGCATTTACGCCAAGTTTTTTATTCATTTCTTCTCCATTTTTTAAGGACCTCCGTCTTCGGAGAGTATAATTTTACAAAAATTATATTCCTGATGAAGACGCAGGTCCGTCGAAAATTTGACATGAAATGAATAAAGAACTTGGTGTAAATGCATTATCCCGACTATTTGCTTTTTGTTTGATGACTGCCAAAATGTGAAACTCTATGTTGCTTAAAGATATAATAGATAATATAAATAATTAATCTGGATTTTAATAATGAAAAAATAATGATAAATAAATAAAAATAATAACAATAATAAGCGCGAGCGAAAATTGTTAGAGTTCCGTGGACATGATGGAAGAAACACGAGTGTGGAAAGCCCATTTCAGCTTTAAAAAAAATACATATCACCCCGCGTAAATTCGGGAAGGGGGTGATTGTACATGCCATCCCCCATCTTTTTAATTGAGGGATGCACCCCCCCCCCCCCCCCCGGTGTCTACGCCCTGTTCGGGATTCATGAATTATGATCTCTCAAATTCGAGATTAGATTTAAATGTAAATCATTTGATAAATATGTAATTAGGATTTCTCAAGGATGTAAATCTTAATTTTTCATGTAAAACCAAAGAACTACATTCATTAAAAATATATCCGCAACTAATGGTGGAAGCTAATTTCGCGGACATGGATTTGAGACGGATTTGGGACTACTTTTAGACTTGTTAGACGAGTTGTGAGACGGTTTTGAAACTTGTCGCGGAGACGTCTCCGATACTCTTTTTCCGTCGCGGAGAAGCCTCCTATAATTTTTTTTTTTTTTTTATTGTCGCGGCGACGTCTCTGCGACGCAGAGGCGGATCCGGGGTGGGGTGGGGGGGGGGGGGGGGAGGGACGCGCCCCTAATATTTGAAAACCACTCATTGACCGTACATTTTAAACCGAAAATTTTGGAGCCCCCCCCTCCAGTAATCCTGGATCCGTCACTACTGAGAAGGATTAGGGACGTCTTTAGACATAGTCCAAATCAGTCTCAAACCCGCCTCCGCGAAATGAGATGCCACCATTATTCGCCATGCTAGTGCCTATGGTATTAACCACAACTAAATTAATTCATGTTGTATAATTCAGCTTACAAAATGTTTCATTGATGTTAAAAACATTCTGATAAAAGAAAATACGATATGAGAAAAATCGGCCTCGTGGGACGTAGGACTCGTGGAAATACTCGGCCTCTGGGACGTAGGACTCGTGGGACGTAGGTCTCGTGGGACGTAGACTCGTGGGACGTAGGTCTCGTGGGACGTAGGACTCGTGGGAAAATACTCAGCCTCGTGGGACGTAGGACTCGTGGGACGTAGGTCTCGTGGGACGTAGGACTCGTGGGACGTAGGTCTCGTGGGACGTAGGACTCGTGGGACGTAGGACTCGTGGAAAAATACTCGGCCTCGTGGGACGTAGGACTCGTGGGACGTAGGTCTCGTGGGACGTAGGACTCGTGGGAAAATATTCGGCCTCGTGGGACGTAGGACTCGTGGGACCGAGGTCTCGTGGGACGTAGGACTCGTGGGACCGAGGACTCGTGGACCCTCCCCTACATATAGTACGGGGTTAAGGAAAATTTGGCCCGGGAGAAAAGGGTACTAGTTTAATGTTCATATCACTTGACCCAGGATGCAGAGGTCATTGGTTTGTTCCCCAACATGGCACTATGTCCATGGACAAGGCATTCTATCGACATCTGCTTCACTGCACTTAGGTGTAAATGAGTTCCTATACGTTAAAGCCAAGCTTTAGTACTTACAGCCAAAATAATTTGAGATAAATCGGTAAGATATGTCCTCACATTGTTCCATTAACATATACATATGCCTACACAAGATTACATTCACGTTTCGATAATGATTTCAGGAGAAATGTTGAAAAAATATCGAAACAGTCCGTCAAATTGAGACTTGGAGTAGACCGCTATATCGCCACAAGTCACGGCACAACATACACACACAGATCCGGTGCGAATCACGTGCACATGATATACCCGTAGACTTTCCACGTGGCCGTGTTAATCACGCATGTGCTTGGACGGGCCCTCCAAGTACAGAAATTATGCTTATTTTGCTCTTTTCTCAGCAAATATGCAATTTTATGTAAATTCCTTTGGTGTGTAGTATTTATTTACTATGCTTTAGATTCTGGTATGAACAAGAATGTTTTGATTTATTTCATTATGACTACTGCTCTAGATTATCTTTAATGCGCTACATATTTGGCCACAAAGTAAGCTGGGACCGGAGTAAGAATTTGCACAGCACCATGAGCGTCATGCTTGACACACCTGAGTACTATATATAACAAGCCACAATTATTATTATTACTATGTGTATGTACTTGATCCAACAACTAAATAAACCAAAATGAATGGAATTATACAAACTTACATGCAGCGTCACCGACCATTGAAGGATTGTGGTAGTAAAAGAAGGGAGTTTTGGGAGCAGCGGCTGCTACCTGTTCCAAGAAATGTACCATATCCTCTGTGAACAAATACGAGGTATAAACATAGAATTAATAAGTGTCATCACTGGTGTAAATCCGTAAAGAATGTTTTTCATCAGGGGGGGATATTACATAATAATACAATGCGTCATCCCCCCCCCCCTGATGAATAGAAGCGCGAGCAGATTTATGCCAGTGAGTGTCATCGTCATCATCATTATCACATTATTCAATATGTCTTCTCTACATAATAAGTGTTATGTATTTTTTAAGCAGATGAAAATAATAGTTAAAGGATATATTCTTTTATCAACAAAATGATTACAAATAAAAAACAAACAATGGCAAAAATTGAAAGGTCCAATAAAACTATCATACAGCTATCATACAGGAATCATAAGTAAAAAAAAAAAAGAAAACAAAAGCAAACCTCAAAATCCATGTCAAACTATTTTTGACAGCAATTGTTGTGCAAAAAGAAAAATAAATAGTGCGAATCACATGACTGACTACAGCATCCCTTATTAACAAATGCTACAAATGACAGCAATTATTTGATTGATAACAACGCATTCATTTGACCATAAACAGTGCAAACAATATCACACATGACAGATTTAATTGAATGGTCATGTCTATGGGAAATATCTATACAGCAAATAATGTATACATGTACATGACAATTTTACAGATCATACCATGGGTATTGAAGAAAATGTCTTTATTGAATTTGTCTGCTACAGAATTCGCAGATATTTTCGCACAATTCATTTTTTGTGCCGAGCGGCCTCAAAGAATGTTCATAGGCTCTTGACTTTGCGCTGGATGTTCGTAAGCATTCAATTGAACCCTACCAATACATGCATAGAAAATTATGCTCATATATATTCGCGGTTTTTTAATTTGCACCTGCCGATCTTTGCGCAAAATCCGTGAAAATTAATGTACCGCGAATACTTCCACGATTACACTATCAAGAACGTACACCGTACAATAAAATTTGAAAATCAGGAATATAAATCAGACTCGTTTAATTGTGCCATCACAAGAGTTACATACACATGTAGTTGATGTGCTAAAAAGCATGGAATAGAATCAAATGAACGGGGTAATAATATATTGTAAAGCGCTTTGGGCCGCTATTGGAAAAGCGCTTAATAAATAATAATATTAGTATTATTATTATTATTAACCTCTCATATTTGACCTTAGCCGCAATCATGCATAAAATTGACTAAAAATATTTTGTTTAATAATCAATTTTCTGTATGATGCTGGTACTAGCCAATTCAACAAATAACAATATGCTGCTCAATTCCTCTCTGTTAGATACTTTGATATATTGACTGGCCTGGAGGGAGATACCGCATATATTTCCCAAATAAGTCTCATATTGCCATGAGTCGAAGACGAGGGCAATGCGTCTTGTAAGGGAAATGTAGGAGGTATCTCCCGAAAGTAAAGCCAGTCAATATTATTATTATTATGTGTTCACCTAAATTAGCTATAATTTAGAGACAATACAATAAGTTTGATTGATTTAAAATGGGTTTTGCTTGTGGTATGTTTTTGTTCCCCCATCATTCTGAGCTAAACCATTGTGACGTATAATGTTTCTGTGCGTATCCATTGTCTTACTCCTTGTATTTTAACACGGATCATCTTACAACTACGCGTAGGACCCCTACCAGACAAAATATTGATATTATGGACCGGTAATTTTGTACAAAGGCGCAATAGGAAATTAACAAATTTGGCGGAGAAGGGGTGTATGAATATTACGGCCCCTTGTCAGACAACTGAGCCATTATGACGTAATGTGTGTCAACCAAATGAATAAGGAAGACAGAATACACACTTATATCTTGTCTCTAAAATTCCTTATTCAGGTAATAGTTTCCAGGATTCATGCTACACAATTTATTTTCCATATCATTACAAAAATCGAAAGAAAAAAGTCTGTTTTGTGCTGCAAATTAAAGTTGATAGATAATTAAACAGTTTATACATTTTACTCTTTTACACAGTGCATAGACATTAATAAATTAAATTTCTATTTCTTACAGCTAGCTGTATTGGTAGACAGTTATTTGATTGTTTTGTTTTCACGAATATCAGGAGTCTGTCCTTGCAAAAGTTTTGACATTACATTTGTAGCAATGAAAACATCCTAAAGGTCAATAAATTAAGCTTGTGCAAATTTCCCCCAATGAGTCCAAAATCCCGACAATACTTGTACGCGAAAAATTTTGGCTTGTAGACAACTTGTCTAATATAAGTACCTTTACTGTACAGTACATACCAACATTAGAGGGTTTAAAGAAGAGAGGGGTTAGTGTTGATATAGCATGTAGCATCAGTACTTACCAACGTTAGAGGGTGTGAAGAAGAGAGAGGGGAGTGTTGATATAGCATGTAGCATCAGTACTTACCAACGTTACAGAGTTTGAAAAGAGGGGGTTGTGTATAGCATCTTCAGTACATAGCAACATTAGAGGGTTTGAAGGAGAGAGAGGGTAGTGTAATAGCATCAGTACATACCAATATTAGAGAGTTTGAAGAATAGAGAGGGGAGTGTTGATATAACATGTAGCATCAGTACTTACCAACATTACAGAGTTTGAAAAGAGGGGGTAGTGTATAGCATCAGTACATACCAACATTAGAGGGTTTGAAGAAGAGAGAGGGTAGTGTAATAGCATCAGTACATACCAACATTAGAGGGTTTAAAGAAGAGAGAGGGGAGTGTTGATATAGCATGTAGCATCAGTACTTACCAACATTACAGAGTTTGAAAAGAGGGGGTAGTGTATAGCATCAGTACATACAAACATTAGAGGGTTTGAAGAAGAGAGAGGGTAGTGTAATAGCATCAGTACATACCAACATTAGAGGGTTTAAAGAAGAGAGAGGGGAGTGTTGATATAGGCATGTAGCATCAGTACTTACCACATTACAGATTTGAAAAGAGGGGTAGTGTATAGCATCAGTACATACCAACATTAGAGGGTTTGAAAGAAGAGAGAGGGTAGTGTAATAGCATCAGTACATACCAACATTAGAGGGTTTAAAGAAGAGAGAGGGGAGTGTTGATATAGCATGTAGCATCAGTACTTACCAACATTACAGAGTTTGAAAAGAGGGGGTAGTTGTAATGCATCAGTACACACAACATTAGAAGGGTTTTGAAGAAGAGAGAGGGTAGTGTTAATAGCATCAGTACATACCAACATTAGAGGGTTTAAAGAAGAGAGAGGGGAGTGTTGATATAGCATGTAGCATCAGTACTTACCAACATTACAGATTTTGAAAAGAGGGGGTAGTGTATAGCATCAGTACATACCAACATTAGAGGGTTTAAAGAAGAGAGGGGGTAGTGTTGATATAGCATGTAGCATCAGTACATACCAACGTTAGAGGGTTTGAAGAAGAGAGGAGGTAGTGTTGATATCGCATGTGTTCCGTGTAATTCTGCATGCCTTGCCTTCAAAGATAAAATCATACACATTCATTCTAATTAACATAGCGCTTGTTTGTTTGTTTGAAGTGACTACATTATCAAATTAAAAACATGTATAATATGATATTACTACCCTACATGTAGCTGCAATCCATTTAATTTTACAACAGCATGTAGCGGAAGGAAGGGCTGTAAAATTAATCCTCAAGATGTTATTTATAGTGAAGTTTATTGTTGTTTGTTTGTTTTGTTTTTTCTATGCAGGAACATAACTAGTTTGACTCCCAAAACCCCTTAAAGATGCATAGAAAACATCCTAATAACAGAATAACTTGTTCACAAACTGTATTGTCTGACTTTGCAGGGGATATTGTCATTAATGCGTATTAATGATAAAAATGATTGAGTTCATTGTTATTAAGTTGAGTTTAATCAATAAATCATGATCCAAGGACCGACTTCAGTTATGCAGGAACATAACTAGTTTGACTCCCACAACTCCAGAAAGATGCATAGAAAACATACTAATAACAGAATAACTTGTTCACAGACTGTATTGTCTGACTTTGCAGGGGATATTGATATTAATGCGTACTAATGATAAAAATGATTGAGTTCATTGTTATTAAGTTGAGTTTAATCAATAAATCATGATCCAAGGAATAAATACGTATCAGGGACATTATTATCACGGTAAATAACCGGAGGTGATTCTATTTAATAGCTCACTCTATAGACCAATCCGACTTCAGAGCAATGTAACTTATGGCTGCCATAGCTGGGGGGCTTCCAATAGGCTATGCAATGAGCCATGTCGCATGTCTGCATTTTCTTTTTGTTACGCCGGTAAGCCCCCCAGTTAGAAATAACCATAAAAAACAGCATCCAAACCAAATTGGTCTATTAAATTGTATTGTATTTGCCAAAGACAAATGTAAAACTAACATTGTACATGTGCATTGTATGCTCAAATACAATATGCACATACATGTATTTTATTAATTGGTGATTTAAAAGATTAGAAATGAAATAATTAGACCGAGCACTACATTGTCAAGAGACAACGTTTTGTACTTAAATCAGTATTTACAGTACTAATTATGGCTGACCTTGTAGGAAATTTTATCAATTGCAAAAAACTATAGAATCAAATTACTTTTATTAGAGATAATTAAAGTGAATTGTTGTTTTTTTTTTCTATGCAAGAACATAACTAGTTTGACTCCCATGTCCCCATAAAGATGCATTGAAAACATACTTATAACAGAATAATGTGTTCACAAACTGTTGTCTGACTTTGCAGGGAATATTGTTATTAATGCGTATTAGTGATAAACATTATTAAGTTCATTGTAATAAGTTAAGTTGAGTTTAATCAAGAAGTCATGATCCATGGAATAAATACCTATCAGGGACATTATTATCACGCTAAATAACCAGAGGGGATTCTATTTAATAGCTCACTCTATAGATAAATCCGACTTCAGAGCAATGTAACTAATGGCTGCCATAGCTGGGGGGCTTCCAATAGGCTATGCAATGAGCCATGTCGCGTATGTCTGCATTTTCTTTTTGTTACCCAGGTAAGCCCCCCAGTTAGAGATTACCATGAAAAAAAAGCATCAAAACCGAATTGGTCTCAATCAAATAAAATTGTATTGTATTTGCCAAAGATAAATGTAAAATTATGTAAATACAATATGCAATTATGCATTCAATAAACTAATTAAACCGTGCATGAGATTGCCAAAAGACAGACTTTTTGTACTTAAATCAGTATTTACAGTACTAACTATGGCTGACCTTGTAGGGAATTTTATAAATCGCAAATATCTATAGAATCAAATTACTTTTCTGAGAGATAATTAAAGTACATTTATATTCTAGGTACATGTTTGTGATCAGATATTAGATGAAGAGTTTGATTCTAAAAGGTTAATGCACTTTTGATGAAAATTGAGTTTAATGACACCCGACCATTGTTCAGACTAGTACCTGTCAATGAACGAAAGTTGAAACCTAACTTCAGAGAGTAATCATTACAAAATGTACGTTTAAATATCACTTTTTCATAAACACCTGTACAAAATTTTGCAAACAAATGCCTTTTTCTCAGAAGTGACAAATTTGGATTTAGTGCCTTTGAGAATCAAACTTTTCATATGTAGACATACAATCAGACTTATTAAACCATGCAGTAATGTCTTGAAAGAGACTTTTGCAATCGGTAGCCGATGTTGAACTTTAGTCAGGGTGGTATCTCACTTGGCAGAGACATCTCTGTGACAGAATAGAAAATTTTGTCTCCCCGACGGATAAAATGTATTAGAGACGTCTCCGCAACAATTTATGAAGAAAAAAAAAAGTCTGAAGTAGTCCCAAATCCGTCTCCAGGTCGTCTCCGAGACGTCACCGCAATAACGGAGACGTCTCTAATACTTTTTATCCTTTGTGGAGACGAAATTTTCTATTCTGTCGCGGAGACGTCTCCGCGAAGTGAGATACCACCCTCAGTATGCAGGGATATAACTACATTTAGTTTGACTCCCATGTCCCCATAAAGATGCATAGAAAACATACTTATAACAGAATAACTTGTTCACAAACTGTATTGTCTGACTTTGCAGGGGATATTGTTATTAATGCGTATTAGTGATAAACATTACTGAGTTCATTGTAATTAACTTCAGTTTAATCAATAAATCATGATCCAAGGAATAAATACCTATCAGGGACATTATTATCACGCTAAATAACTGGAGGGGATTCCATTTGATAGCTCACTCTATTAGACCAATCCGACTTCAGAGCAATCTAACTAACAGCGGTCATGGCTGGGGGCCTCCAATGGGCTATGCAAATGCAATGAGCCATGTACACATACATGTATGTCTGCATTTTCTTTTGTAAATACAAAATAAGTGAACTGCTGAAACTGCTTATCCAATAAAGGAGAGCTAATGGTGTAAAATGAAGTCAAAAGGAGCCTGAGCTTTTGATCCTAGCAGAATCTTCGTCAGAGACAAAATGACTTATTTTTGTCTCTGACGAAGAATCTACTAGGATCAAAAGCTCAGGCTCCTTTTAACTTCATTTTCTTTTGTTACGCATACTGGAAGCCCCCCAGTTAGAAATTACCATAAAAAACAGCATCGAAACCAAATTGGTCTAAATCAAATAAAATTGTATTGTATTTGCCAAAGACAAATGTAAAACTAACATTGCTGTTCATTGTATGCTCAAATACAATATGCACATACATATATTTTATATATCTGGTGATTTAAAAGATTAGAAATGAAATAATTAAACCGAGCAATACATTGTCAAGAGACAGCTCTTTGTACTTAAATCAGTATTTACAGTACTAATTATGGCTGGTCTTGTAGGGAATTTTATAAATCGCAAAATCTATAGAATCAAATTACTTTTATGAGAGATAATCAAAGTGAATTAATATTCTAGGTACATGTACATGTATGTGATCAGATATTAGATGAAGAGTTTGATTCTAAAAGGTTAATCCACTTTTGACGAAAATTGAGTTAATGACACCCGACCATTGTTCAGAATATACCTGTCTATGAACGAAAGTTGAAACCTAACTTAAGAGAGTAATCATTACAAAATGTACATTTAAATATCACTTTTTTATAGACACTTGTACAAAATTTTGCAAACAAATGCCTTTTTCTCAGAAGTGACAAATTTGGATTTAGCATCTTTTGGAATCAATCTTTTCATATGTAGGCATACAATAGACTTATTAAACCATGCAGTAATGTTTTGAAAGAGACTTTTGCATCGGTAGCCGATGTTGAACTTTAGTCAGGGTGGTATCTCACTTCGGGGAGACATCTCCGCGACAGAATAGAAATTTCGTCTCCGCGACGGATAAAAAGTATTAGAGACGTCTCCGCAACAATTTATGGAAAAATTAAAAGTCTGAAGTAGTCCCAAATCTGTCTCCGAGACGTCTCTAATAATTTTTTATCCGTCGCGGAGACAAAATTTTCTATTCTGTCTCCGCGAAGTGAGATACCACCCTCAGTACTTACTAATTCTTGAGTGTCCTTCAGATTAGCAGTTCCCACATGAACAATAACTGCTTCAAATCTATAGAAATAGAGATTTATATAAATCAGTATCCTTGAATAACCAATGATGCATGTATGCATAACAGTTCTTTTTTTTGCGATGTTTTAACACAACAATTCAGCAGCACAATATGGGGAGACAGAGCTTTCTACATCTCAGGAGCTAAGCTGTGGAATAGCCTTCCACATTTTATCAGGAAGGCCGAATCATTTTCAACTTTCTTATCCACACTGAAAACCTACCTGTTCCCTACTGTGTCACAATAGCTACATCTAGAAGAATAATGGAAAGACATTTTACATTTACTAAAGCACCGACTATGACAGTTTGAATTTTGTGAGACATTGTTTAGAGCAAGTGCCGTGAGCGCCCATCATAGGCGGAAATCGACGCTATACAAGAAGCCATCATCATCATCATCATCTTTACCATCAAATTTACAACAATACATTTATCATATATTAGAAACACCAAGGTGGATGTACATGCAAATAACTATTATGATACATGTATGTAGTTTAAAAATATATTGCATACAAGTTATGCTTATCAGCTACACTATCCACACCAACATTATTAGGTCTCAAAATTGAGCAGATTTCTTTAATATAGATAGCAAATGGACAGTACATGTCTCCAGTGCAGGGGGGGGGGGGGGTGGTAGTCGTTTCTTTAAAATTAAAAAATAAAATAAAAAGGGATTTATATAGTGCCTCATACACAGTTAGACTACGTCTCTAAGCGCTGTACAGACATAATATTACCCTGGTCATCGGATTCAGGCTTGCCCACACACAATGTATGCATATTCTCCACTCCCTGAGTAGCATTCCAGCTAGGCACCATCAAATGAGGTGCTCACAGTACTGATCAAACTACAATGACGTTGTACATACCTTGTTTTGCCGAGTGATATCCATTTTTCAGCCAGTGCTTTCCTCTCATCTACAGTCATAGACATACCTTCTCCTGTTGTACCATTCACTGTTAAATACATAAGCATATCAAACTAAACTTAAATAACATACCGGTAACTTCAGGTGAAAAGAGTATGATCTTGATGATAAATTTTATGATGGAGCCAGGCTTGACTAACTCCACTAGTGCTTTATGTAAATGTACGTATATTTTCTGAATCTAATAAACAAATGTTCTTTAAGGCGGCTTACCAAAAGGTAAAGCCCTCGTGTCAGTTGTGTGCAGACCACATCGTGGGAATATATCAGTAGAGGATCAATTAAAGCTGGTGTATAGTTTCAGGAGAAGGAAAAAATTAATTTGGATTCACATTTAGATAATATGAAAGATTTAATCCAATAACTATAATAAAGCAAATTATAGTACTTGAAATCTTGTTTTAGTGTCTTTATTTCATAACGTGGAAAGACGGGGACTCGTTTCAGCGTTCACGTGGAAAACCAATAGGGATTCTCTTGTGTCGGTGTTACACACAGATCATTACGCACCATTCACGTCATAACCTCCGGCGTGCGAACCTCCCAGCAGAGGTTTAAAACAGCGGCTACATTATGTTTCTTTCAACAACAAAAATGAAATTCATCGGAAATCATGAAAGGAATGTCACAAGATCTCTTACACATATCTTTTAGTACATGGACAACATGAGATTACATTTGATCAGTTTTGTGCCGATTCCTTTTTTGTTACCGAAACTTTACATTAGGTTTAAGCCTCATTAAGTACACATAAAAGATTGTATCGGCCCATGCCCAAACATATAAGAGCTGCTTTTGTTCCCAGACAATTGGGTCTGCACAATCTTTCTTGAGAGTTAATACTGGATTCTTACCGGTATTCAGGACGTAATAATCCCCCAC
The DNA here is from genome assembly GCA_940671915.1 of Paracentrotus lividus. NCBI lineage: Eukaryota > Metazoa > Echinodermata > Echinoidea > Camarodonta > Echinidae > Paracentrotus > Paracentrotus lividus. The sequence goes on along the minus strand of CALNVZ010003431.1, from coordinate 4,784,249 downwards.
CCCCCCCCCCCCTGGCCCCCAGTCTATTGAAGAAAAAGTACAAGTCATGTTTATACATGTACCTTTTCTACAACACTGTTATTGTAATTACAGTATTAGATTATTTTATTTTTTTCAGTAATGCAAATTTCATCTGAACTCCCTCAAATAAAATAGCTTATTCAGTAATATATTCAGCCTTGTATTTCATACATTCCTTACAAATGAATGGAGGATTACAATCCGTATGTCATCGAGGTTTGTTGTGGCGTTTTCCAATCAATTTGACTTCCATATGGTTTGTAACCTTGGTTTTTATTTTGCTAGTTAAAACAACCAACATACAATATGATAATGATTTCAGAATTAATTTGAGCCTGGTTCTTTTTATTTGATAGTCCACTGCCTGGACCATCCTGTATGTTATACACCATACATGAACACACAGTACTAATTTAGCACATCAGCATGATCAGAGTTGGGTTTGGCAAGGAGCTTCTTGGTTTTGTGATAGAAAGAGAAATGGTGTGAAGGTCGAGTCAATAGAGGAAGGTGAAAGTTTCTAATGACCAGTTGGTTTTGGCAAAGAGCTTCTTGGTTTTGGCATGGATGTAGGGAAGTGGATTTGTGATAGAAAGAGAAATGGTGTGAAGGTCGAGTCAATAGAGGAAGGTGAAAGTTTCTAACGACCAGAGCCTGGTCTATTTATTTGACTGCAAGAGCTGAAGATAAATGTTTGGAGGTTATAATATCCAGTATTGGAAACCAGCTTATAGTGTGACTTACCAAATACACATGGAACATTATTGGAAACCAGTTTGTCCGCATATTCTTCCATGACGTCAAAGTTAACATCCCTGTCAAAAAACCAAAAAAAAGAAAGGAATTTAACGCCATAAAAGAAAAAGAGAAACATTATTGAAAAGCTAGGAATGGGCTTATTGGCACGGATGATGTTCAAACCTAATCTTACTTGAAGAAAAAAAAAAAAAGAGTGAAAATTTGCAAGATTGTATAAAGTTTTTGGCAGACTAAAATTACATATAGAATATTCAGGGCTGCAACAGGCATGGTACAATAATGTACAAGTAACTGATTTATTTATTCATTTATTTAGTTTTCTTTACCCAGGGTAACCCTGTCAGTGGATTAAACACTGTTTTACTAGGGGGCACTGTATTGAAGAAGATCATACATAAGAAATTTATGTGAAACTTTAGGCAAAATATTGCTGAAAGTATATTACTATGAATGCATTTACATTTGGATGTGTGACCATCTTTTTATGAAATCTGGCAAATTTAAGTGTCTTTTTCCGAAAGGAGCACAATATCAATCAAACTCTGTGATAGACTCACTATACTTCCACACCAACGAGCTTTTATTTTGTACGATGGGCAAATGGAAATCCCATTGTATTTACAAGTGTGCTGGTATTTGATGTAAAATTAATAATGCCCATGTCAATTGAAACATTGTAAGTTTTTTTTTTTCTTTTCTTTTTTCCTTTTTTTTTGGGGGGGGGGAGGGGGGTAAATTTGCCCAAATAAACAGTGAATATATTCCAAATTAGTAGACCTAATCTAAGATCGTATTATGAGCTAAATTTTATTCCACCTCCAGGGTTCCCAGCATTTCAAGAAAACAAAATTCCCTGATTTTTCCCTGATTTTTCCTTGATGAAGTTTCAAAATTCCCTGATAAATGTTTAAACCCATTTCCAGTTTTCGAAAGTTTTGCTACACTAAAAAACCACCATAGCCAGTCATTCAATGGATGTTGTTTTGATATGCAACAAAATATAACAGAGTCTGACTGACTACCGTACTTTCAATTTTGGGCCAATCAAAATTCCCTGACTTTCCCTTACTGGAAAAAAGTTTTAAAAATTTCCCTGATTTCTCTGATGGGCTGGGAACCCTGATCTCTCTAATAATAATAATAATATCGTTTTATTTACCCAGGGTAGTCACTTCAGTTCTGACAACTGTTCTCCCAGAGGGCCCTGCATGATGTTATTATTACCCCTAAGCTCCTTGTTAAAAGGCAACTTTTAGGTACCATTTTTGTAAGTCTTTGGTACATGTATGACTCGGCCGGGTTTCGAACTCACGACCTCCCGTTCATGAAAGCAAGAAAGGCTACCGTTTTACGGGCGCTCTAACCGATTGAGCTATCATGTCCGGTCATCAATTAAAATCTTTTAGAGGTTAACCCACCAACTTCTCTTATTCTCACTAGTGTTTACTACAGGAAACACTCGATTCACATTGTAAATAATAACTTACCTATTCTGTTTGAATGGTGTGAAAGGTGCTGCAATGGCTCCTTTCAGTTTCAGCTGAGGTCTCGAGGCCTAGAAGAGGAAAACAAAAAATTTGAATTCTTCATATTTACTAGTCGCTACAACGTACATGTATATTTACACATATATGTACGTGTATTACAGCAAGTACAGTTGTATATTTCAATCCTTTTCATTTGTATAAATTGATAATGTACATACTTCTTGTCTTTAAACGTTATACTGGCATTCCAACATTTAACACAGTTCTTTAGAATATTATATCTTAAATGCAAAAATTATATGAATATAGATTTACATGTATAATCATATTTCATTTTTCACTTGTCTAAATTTGTATAAAAAATTTTAAATCTAAAGTACAGTATGTTTCAAATTCGCTGTTCATGTAATGCAGTATCAGCTCTCCTTTTACATTGTACATAGTAACTTATATTTTGGTATTGTGTCAATTTGAATTTGAAGGAAATCATGTGTCAGTAACTTTTCATTACAATGTACATGTATGGTACATTAATCATGGAAATGTTCGCGGTACATTAATTTTCACAGATTTCGCGCGAAGATCGGCTGCCAAGAATTTAAAATTATGAGCATGCCTTTTCATGCATGTATTGGGTGCATTCAATTGCGTGCTTACTTAAATGCATGGCGAATTCAAGAACCTGTGAACATTATTTGAGGCCGCTCACCGCGAAAAATTAATCATGCGAAAATAACAGCGAATACAGTATATGGTTGTAACCAATAACATACATTATCATGGGTCTCCTTTTCAAATAAATAACGATCAGATTTTACTTGCCTTATCAGTAGAAGCCATTTTCTCTTCTGTGAGCATCGATTGTTTTGCAAACAATAAGCAACCTCTTTTATATTCGTTCTGATGAATCCTGGTAGGCCAACCTGAATGTATTTAAGAACAGACCATAACAAAAGAATCATGCAGTAATTTTCAAGGACTCTATATAAGCATGCAATTCTAGTGAATAGTTAATCGTTTCTACCTTATAAATGCAAAAGCCATGAAAAAATAGTTTGGGATGGCGATCAATAAAGATGAATTTAAGAGAAAAAAATTGTAGTGAGCGCATAAATTCCATCATTTCATTATATTTGATGCAAATTCAGACGCATACGTCCATTATTATTGGAGTGATCTGTATCAAGTTTCACCAAATGATAAACAAAGCTACCACCATGCCAAATTCCTTACAGTTCATAAAAAATAAATCAGTAGAATATATTGCCTTCTGGTCCTCACGAATGAGTAAATTAGGATTTCGACGATCAAAAATAGAAATTCAGTTGCAAGCCATCGATGGGCGTATCCATAACTTGACATCGACACACTAGCCCTCTAATCCTAACTAATTCTAATCCTAACCTAATCCAGCAATCTAACTCGAATCATAATTCAATCCTAAGGGATAGGGTTAGGATGTCTAGGTAATTAGAGGCGTTGGAAGGGTATGAGAAAACAAAGCATTGGAAGGGCAAGCCATTGTTAACACACAATGGCTTGCCCCCCCCCCTCCATCCTTTCTTTCCGCAGAGCTTTCCGTTGCCTCTGTGGGTAATAGGGGTGTCATGTTATGGAAGAGCCATTTTCTTTGATTGACAATGTATTGTTCAGGCGCAGTCACGGAATGAAGCACAGTTATTTATTTGCGCATCAGAGTATATTTGTAGAGAGCCCTGGTAGTCAAGAAATAACAAATAGTGCAACAGTATGAATAGAATATGAATACAGAAGCAAAGCAAAGCAAAGCTTGAATATACCCAAACAGACCTAATACCTGATCTTTGCATTGTCTTGAAAGAGAAAAAGGAAATGCTCATTCTTGAATTTACCGTTCCTTTTGAAACGTATATCGACAATGCTCACACATACAAAAGCAACAAATACGCCCCCTTGATTGCAGACATAGAAGCAAATAAGATGAATCCTCGACCGCGCGCGGTCGAAATATATGCCTTCGCCATTGCCAGATCAGAAAAATATCGCACATCATCTATTCATTTTGCTTTATAGAATGACATTTTTACTTTGACCTTTGACCTTGTGACCCCAAACCTAATCAGACCATATTCCTCTGGTGATGGATACTACCCTTAAATTTGAAGTTTATTTCTTAATTGGTTCCCGAGATATCGCGATGACAAACTCAATACATGGATTTTCACATCTTGACCTTGGTGACCCTTGACCTTTGACCTATATAATCCATAATCTAATCAGATCATCTTCCTATGGCGGTACATACTACACCTAAGTTTGAAGCTCATACCTCAAATGGTTCTTAAGATAGCGCGATAACAAAATCAATACATATAAATTCACTATTTGACCTCTGTGACCTTGACCTTTGACCTACATTGTACATACTCCAAAATCTAATCAGATCATCTTCCTATTGTGGTACATACTATCCCCAAGTTTGAAGCTCATATCTCAAATGGTTCTTGAGATATCGCGATAACGAACTCAAAACATAGAATTTCACTATTTTTGACCTCCGTGACCTTGACCTTTGACCTACATACTCCAAAATCTAATCAGATCATCTTCCTATGATGGTACATACTATCCCCAAGTTTGAAGTTGATATCTCAAGTGGTTCTTGAGATATCGCGATAACGAGCAAGCGGGACGTACGGACGTACGGACGTACGGACGGACGTACAGACGCACGGACGGATGGACGGACGGACAACCCGAAAACATGATGCCTCCGGCACCACCTTCGGTGGCGGAGGCATAAAAACGTGAAGGTCGCTTTCTTGCCGATAGAAATCGGCTCCCGTGGATTCATCTCGAACGAAAATGTGGGAAGGTTGAAACAACTGCTCTCTGTAACCCAAACACTGTCTCAATCAAGACGTTTTGCAAAGAACTATAAAGCTAGCCATCATTTCTTCCTTTGTCATTTATAAAGCAAAGGAAGAGCCCCGATGGAAATGCTGTCTGCCTCTGAACTGATGTCACCGTAATTTTGTTATTTGTATAGGAAATGTATTAATCTTGTTCACTCTGCCATTATACTTGCCGAAATGTTCCTACATGTAATATTATAATACTGTGATTTTTGTAGTATCATGAAGTTTACATTATCCGAGCATAAGCCGTATATAAATCTTGATTATTATGAATATTGTTAAATGATAACCAAAAGGAACATGATATTTCTTAATACATCTAAATAGCTATATAAAACATATACTATAACTCATGATAAAAGGAAAATATGCAATGTTATGGGGATAAACTGAAACTTTTCAAATGTAAACAAAAAGAAAGAAAGTAAGAATATGTGATACGTCTTGTCGAAATGAGAGAGAAGTCGCAGATCAAAGATCCGAGTAAATCGACAAACTAATAAAAAAGTCAAAGTTTGAGGAAATTTTTTTTTTTGATTTTCTGGTTTCTACCATGCTTCATCTTTGCTCGTTAAAAAAATGAGTGAAAATGGTAACGGAAAGTGGTAAAAAGCAGTTTTTCGCGAGTGTTTTTTAGGTCATAATTTTTTTTTCCGGACATACAAGCGAACGTCACGCTCATTTCCCCTCTCCGTTTAGCTCCGCCCTTAGCAACGCATGGCTTGTCATGTGATGTGTGATTTCAACTGGATTTTTGTTCGTTTTTGTGAGCGAATAGCGACACTAAAACTCTCTTTAGCTGCACTAGAATATTGCGGCGATACCACAACCTGCTGTGCAATAAAGCTGTTTCATCCGGGATAGCGGAGCACGCAAACGAATGTCAAATCTAACAATCGGTGGGGAAGAGGGGGGGTGTTATGTGGGGGAAAAGCTACTTATTGCTTGACTTAGCTACTGGATCCAAATGAATGTTAATTCAGCATTTTATTTAAGGGCCGCGATATCTGTGTTCCTGATGGGAAATTAAAACCTCCCTATTAACAAATTTGGTTCCATCAGGAAACATGAGCATACAAAAGAGTGACGTGATAATACTCTGATTCAAGTATTATTAAGTCTTCTGCAGTTTATTTTACAAAAAAGTAAGTGTTTAAAAAGTAGCGTTTACTAACACGACAAAAAAATACGATTTTACTCTTAAAATAATTATTTCAAAAATTATTAATATCTTCTTATTACTGGTAACAAGTTTATCAATAAAAGACGAGATCGAGCAAATCATTTACATTTTTATTTTCATTGTCTTAAGCTAACCTAGCCACTCGTAAAACGTGATCAGAGAAATTCTAACCATTCTGAGGCGCAAATATTATTAAAACATTTTTGGAGGCTTATCTCTATCATATACTATTCAAAGAATATAAACAAAATGCACTAAGCCCCTGTACAAGAATAATTTAGACTATAGACCTATTATGTTCGAAATTTCCAACAGAGTTCAGATCAAAATGACTCGCTTTATAATGAGTAAGAGTATACGCGATTGACATTCAAAGACGCACGCAAACATCGGAATAAAACCCCAAAAGTTTAAATAGTTTTGTTTCTAACTAATTTAGCGCCAGGATTGGTAAAACTTTTCTTAAAAAGCGGACTTTTTTCTTAAACAATTAGAAGAGCATTGACTTTTTATTTATTTGACGAAGATATAAAACAACTAACCAAATTAGTTTCTTTTTTTGAGAAGATTGAATGTTATTAGACAACATCGCTTGCCTCGTTGCCTCGATCATGCGTGACGGACGAGTATTTTCTCTGTATACCTGAATGCAGCCTCCTCATTGGTCAATCGTTTCACCTTTGTTAACAAGTGTTGCTAGGGCATTCGGTGAGTAGAGCGGTACAAAATGGTCTTATTTTTGGCTCGGAGTCAAACGGAAGTCAAACTTCGCAGACGTTTTTCTCTTGATTTTGATTTCCAAGAGCACAATTCTCCTCGCGTTCAGAAGCTAATATCTCCACTTCTATACTCTTACAGTCAGGTTATATATCAATTCAAGCAAGAACAGGATCAATAATATCAAATAAAATGGATTTCAAAAATCGCGAGTAGTCTCTCCTTTCGACGTGACGCATCACATATGCTATATATAAACCACACGTTTATCCTCGCAATAATTTAACTAAACTATCTCATTATTCTTCTAACTTGAACTTTTCTTTTGATGCTTTGTGCATTATGTTTGTATTAATTGTTATTGTTAAGTAATATGTATTATCTGTTATATGTTATTATGTTGCCCTGCATGTACATGTATGTTAATTTCTCATGACCTGGGCGTAATCTATGTTCCTTTGTTCAATATTTTATTTGTAATAAAGTGATGAATCCCCCGACAATTAATCTAGGAGCTTTTCATAATTTGTATTATAAATCATAACCATTTATTTTTGGTATTTTTAATATAAACTCTGCATTCTGGTATAAAACAATAAATAACAAAGTGCAATTAACTGCATTATATGATACAGGAACAATTAGTTTCTAATCAAATGCTGATAATTTTCCAAAATGAATAACATAGAAAAATAAAAGCTTCCACATAAATCTTACAATCAATACAAGTCTCTATATGTGAAGTATTCACTAAAAGACAATAAAACACTGTGTTTACGTATTTTATTTTGACAATCTAGGTCCCAAAGTGCACGCTTGTGACAGTGCATGGATGAACCCTAATCCCTACCCCAGATTACAATAATGATCATAAATCATCAATCAAAGTGCAAAGTACGTATTATAATCTTGATTTGATACAAATTATCTAAAGAATTTAGGTTCAAGCAGATTACATTTCAAAATATCTTTTAAAATCGAATAAATATTAGAATAAAGGAAATTCTTTTGTCATCTGTAAGTCAATATTGATGATAAATCCACAAGGACTTCTTATCTCTAAACTGTCATGAGACACTCAATAGGCGCTACTACACTAGCTCGAGCTAGAAAATAGCGCGCTAATTAGTGGATCGGGAAAAAAGCCTGAAAAAAGAAACCGGTCCTGCACTAGCTCAAGCTATTTTAAAATTTCGCTTTAACGACCAGACCCGACCTTGAACAAACGAGCCCGATGTGTATTGCACAACTGGTAACTACCGCTACCTTCTATACACGCACAGGTGCACGATTTCGAAATTAGCTCGAGCTAGTGCAGCCCCGCGCAAAATAGCACGCTATTTCGTGCTTAAACCGCTAACCAGCTCGAGTTTTTTTTTAAAAACCTAAGATGACCCAGGTTTGAATTTCCTCCAAATTAGCGCGCTATTTGACCACAAAGTCGGATCTACTCTGATCGAGCAAATTCATCAGATCACAAATAGCGCGCTATTTGAAATAGCTCGAGCTAGTGCAGCAGCGCCTAATAGTTGACCTTATTTTGCCCAGGTTATCTATTACAAGTACACTGTGTACCAAGATTCAAACAACAATGACCATAACCTCAAAATTGGCAAAATTTTGACAATTTAAACTCTTCAAAATTAACATATAAACCCTTTTTTTTAAAGGACCAGCCTAATGCATGTGGTTGAAATTTACCTTTAACATCATGTTTACATGTAGAAGTGGGCATATTAAAATTTATGTAAAATATTCTAGTATGATTTTAGCAATCATTTTAAAGGAGGAATTCACCCTGAAATTGAGTTAATGTACTACTTGAATAATTTTGGTGTAAAACATACATGTGCATTGTCAAGACCAAGTCTATCTTTTTATCAACCGTACAAAATGTAAGTCTTTGTGTTACAGGGCACTGATTGTCCCGTACATCACACAGTCACATGCACTGGGAAATATGATGAAATAGATTGATATCGCCTAGGTTCTTGTCTCCCTTTAATTTATCAGTACCAGTACAATATTCTTATTAAACTTAAAGATCAACATGAACAGATCTATACAATGGTCATTGTTCTCCAGTCTATCCGACCTTCATAAACATTGAGGTGAACACATTGATTGCCTATTTCCTCTTCCTGTTTTGAACCAGACTACCAGGAAGGGCATGAATATGTAGATTAACATAGACTTCTCAAATGTAGATACTGTAGGTGCTGGCGGTAGGCATCCCCCAGTCGTCACCCGTCCCCCCTAGTTTACAGGCACAAACTCATGTTGTTCACTAACTAGGGTCTGAAGTTAAGAACTAGATTCACTCGTGTACTATAGCTTCTTTGACACAGACAGTGAGTTTGAAGGCTAATCTTTGTTTAAGTGTCAAATTGAGTCTGCGCTTGCAGAATACCTCCCCCCCCCCCACCCCCACTTGTGTCAGGGGTGTGAGTGACCATAAATAAAGATATCTAGTCTAAAAAAGCTGAATCTAAAAAACTTGTATACTTTATTTCAAGTAGTTCCTGAGGTCTTCCAATAAAGGAACAATACTGATACCCCAGCAAATAGATGAATCATCCCCCTCCCCCCCCCCAACTCAGGTGGTCAACCATACACGTATGCTCATTCCCAATTTCTCCGGAAAAGGGGTATATTTTAGGGATACAGGTAGGGGGGAAAAATCTTGAGAAATCATAGAAATAGGAGTCTCAAAAAGCATTCCGCCCAACCTATTTTTAATCTGGGGTAGACCTAGTTTTCAATTCTTTGAGGGCAAATCTTGAAACAGGGTCCCCAATATGGTCCAAAAACCAGTGAAAATTTTGCTGGCTCGATCCCCCTCCAAAAGCCTGTAATAGGGTCCCATGATGTTGACATGGTTTCCCCTACTGATAGGGGGTATCTCTTCCAGAACGTTGGGGGGGGGGGTAGCGGCGTCATGCGCAATTGCGATTGCAATGTTTTGAAATCGGCAGTGAATTTATAACGTGTGAAGAATTGGGCACGAGTTTTAAATCACCGATTTTGAGACCGATAGAACCATGAAAAAGGAGTGAACGATTTACTTAAATCGCTCGAGTACATCTTATAGATACCTGGTAAGTTAATTTTTGCATCAATTATAAAGTTTATTCAGGGCGCGACAAACCCGCTTGCCCGCTTGCCCGGGGCAAGTGAAAACAACGGGCGGGCAAGCAAAGTTCAAAGTCACTTTCCCGATCGGGCAAGTGATGATTTGAGAGGCTGAAGGCACCTTTGCAGCCAGCCCCAGCGGCCCAGGCAATCGCCGGTGCTGGGTATCAGCATCATCGATTTCCCCATAACATTTCATCTAAAAAACACAATAAAAGACGTGTTTATAAACACAAACTAGACAAAATACTGGCACAGGGCTCTCGTTCTGTAGAAAACATTACCTTACAATTGAAATAAAATCCCTAAAACTTGTGAAATAAGCCAATTTGTTATTCTAAACATCTCGCCGATCTGCAGAGCTTCCGATGTATGGTGTGCTAGTCTTAACATACAGACTCATTGTAATATTTATAGATGAGAAAATAATTTTTTTTAAATTCGGATATATTTTCTTTCTTACCTTTTGTTAATGTTCATTTCAATGCTTTTTTTTTCTGTTTGTTACATGTAGAAATAAAGATAATTTGGCATGAAAATGATTTCATTAATTTTTTAATTAATATTTTTTTAATAATTTTTTTTCAATTTTTTTTCAATTTTTTTTTTTTTTTTTTTTTTAGATCCAAATTTAGTGGTGCTTTTGTCTTTTAGGCTCTTTGTTTGTGGACATTTATGAGATGATATTGCTACTCAAAAATATCTTTAAACAAAGAAAATGAAAATAAAATTTGGGCAAGTGTTTTTTCCTTTTGGGCAAGCAAAAAAAAATTTCACTTGCCCAATAGGGCAAGTGAAAAATAAATTTTTTTGTAGCGGCCTGTTTATTTTTAAAAAAATCATACAAAAATGTACATCGACGGTCGAATACCTATGGACTCTACCTGATGGTTCATGCAGTGTAGTGTAGCATAGAGCAGGCTGCACAATGATATCTAGCGATCTTTTACGGCCTGAAATTCTTAGCCTCTGATCAAGGCGGTTCTTGTACTTGCACTGATTGGCTTATCGCACGAAGCTCATTGAACTTTGACAGAAACTATAGCCGGGCTAGGGGGCGGGGCTTAGCACGAACACTCTGGTCTTTTGAACCAAAATGGAGACCATTATTGGGCAAGCAAAACAGCAAGACTCGCCTTCATAAAATATATGGCTCTTGGCCGCTGTTAAAACAATTTTTAGTATTAAGGTACCATGATATCAATATGAACAACGGATCAAATGGTGCAATTCCGCCATGGAGAAGTACATGTCAGACGTAGCGAAAATAAGGACTTACCAAAGATTAAAGTGACGAGTCTAAAATTTGTCATGAGTATCACTTAATGTATGTGAAGCAGCGCTCGTTTACTTAGTTTCACTTGGTTACATATATCAATAGTTGGTTACATTCATAGTAATATGAATGATTGAGAGTCACTTGAAATATGGATGATTGAGAGTCACTTGAAACTAAATGATGCAAAGACAGAATTCATTTTACTTGGTAACAGAATACAGCTTGGTAAAATTCATATATCTCATGTCCAAATTGGCTCTGCCCGTGTAACTCCTGTACACCAAGCTAAGAATCTTGGAGTACTATTTGATTCTGCCATGTCACTTGAATCCCATGTTTCGAATTGTGTGAAACTAGCTCATTGTAATCTTCGAAATATCCGTACAATTAGACAATATCTCTCATCTCAATCCACCCAACAGTTAGTGCATGCTTTCGTTACCTCACATCTTGACAATTGCAATTCTTTACTCTTTCGTTTACCCGCCAACCAAGTTACCAGACTGCAAAAAGTCCAAAATGCTGCTGCTCGCCTTGTGACCAAATCAAGAAGATCCTCACGTATCACTCCTATCCTAAAATCTCTCCACTGGCTCCCTGTTCAACAGCGTGTAATCTACAAAATTCTTCTCTTAACCTATCGTGCACAAAATAATCTGGCTCCCGATTACATTTCATCACTTCTGTTAACCCATTCCTCAGGTCGTTCTGGTTTGCGTTCTTCAAATAATGTAAGGCTCAAAGAAATACGTACCAAACGAAGTTGGGGGGACAGAGCATTTTCATCTGCTGCGCCTTTTTTGTGGAACAGATTACCGCTCTCTATTCAGACAGCTACTACTCTTTCTACATTTAAGGCAGCGCTTAAAACTCACCTAATGCTTAATGCATACTGCTAAATCATACCAGCAGTTTATAGTCTAGTTCTTTATTCTTATGTTTAGTTTGTTAATTTTTTGCTATCTGTATGCGCCTTGAGCATCTCTTGAGATGGATATGTTGCGCTTTATAAATATTGTCATTATTATTATTATATTAATATTATATACAACAACAGTTATCAATTTCTTACATAAATGGGTGCAAAATACTGGTAGTGAAGAATACAGGTGCTCAGGTTCAGTTCTCAGGTTTCGTCTGCCAAATCTCCCGCGGTCAGATCAGCTCCTCAGGCGATGGGATCAGGAGGGTGCGCGCACGCACGCACCAGTAGAAAGGCAACTATATTTCCAGGCAATTTCTACTACATATGCAAATAAAGCTCGTTCATATGAACAATAGTGCGTCTTTGGTATGCACACGAGGTTGCTGGAGTAGGCTGCTTATAGATTATGGTTAGGCCCTAGGGCTATAATGGAGTTAAAAATTATTGTGGGCTGCACAGTCTGTTCAAATTTCTCAGCTTGCAGTGCACATCACATTCATTCCTGTCGTGGTTTTCTCTTTAAATTCTAAAAAAAAATGTTCCTCAGAAATTTATACCATTTAAATGGGTGAATAAGCTTTGATAAAGATAAAGACCCAGAATTTCTTTTTCTTTCTAACAAAAGTTAGCCGTTGAAAACAAAGTGATACCTACCCACAATATCACCGGGTCAAGAGATCAAACTTCCCCTAAGCTCTGGCGTCGAAAACTGCTCGAATAGCCTCCTCTCTAGCGAGCCGTTGTCAGTGTCACTAGCTAGCTTCTGTGATGATGACGGTTATTGCAGTAAGTACGGTAACCCGTATTGTCAAAAGAAATACGGGTACTGGTGTTTCTCTAGATCTATTTGCAAACTCGAAGTTGTTAACTAGGATAGATAAAAGGAAATTGGAATATAAATCTGACAATGTCTGCCATGTCTGTGGCCGTGGCGATTCTCGAGCTATTGGGGCGCGGGCGGAAGCGAGCTAGCTAGCTGCGTGTAATTTTTGTTGACAAATTTAGTCTTTTTACCGTACCGCACTATACCGTGTATAATCAGGGTTGTCTGAGTCATAGACTAGCACTTTAAACTTTCAACCAATCAAATCGCTCAATACAATGGAAATTACTACAAAATCTCCTTAAAAATAAAATAAATGAATAAATAATAAAAATATATAAAGGCTCAACTCCAAAGGCGTAAATCCGTGTCGAGGAGTGGGGGGGATGAGCGAAATAATTTACCAACTTGTCGCGATCTTGTTCATTTTAGTAAAGGAAAAACAAATGCGAGCGCGAAGCGCGAGCCGAAAATTTTAAGCTATAAAAGGTTGGTGATATTTGTGCATTATAGTTCCTATTTAATATTAGCGAGCGCGAAGCTGATTTCAAGCTGAAATTTGATATGTTTCTGCATTAAAGGTCATAATAGTATATGCGAGGGCGAAAAGGAAAAAACAAACATGAAAAAAAAAAATAATAATAAAAATATATGGTAGAGGCGGCGGAACGGATTTGAAAGTAGGGGTCTCGATAAAAAAGGGCATCTTTTCTGAAAGTGGGGACACTTTAGATCAGAAGCCGCTAAAGAGAAATGTATTCGGAGAGCGAGGGGATACGAAAAAAAATTGTCTTTGAATATATATGCTTTTAAGAATCATAATGGCCGTCTTGATTACTGTTTATTTTAGTAATTTAAAAAGTAATGCGAGCGCGAAGCGCGAGCCGCAAATTTTAAGGTAAAAGTTTAAGACATTTTTGCATTGTAGTCCTATTTGGTATCTTTTTTTAGTTGAAATTGAATATGTTTGTGCGTTAAAGGTCCTGTATAGTATCCGTGAGCACGAAAAAAAATGATGAAACAAACAAAACAAAACAAAAAACTTATAATAGAGGTGGAGGAAGCTAAATTTTAAAGGACTCATCCGGGCTGGAGTTTGCAATATAAGAAAAATAAAGTAAAATCGAAAAAAGCACAACACTGAAAATTTCATCAAAATCGATAAGAAATAGCAAAGTTTAATATTTCTTAGGTTTTTGAATTTTTTAGGAACAGTTCTTCAAATTTGGCAAACTGATGATGTCTCAGCTCCCCCTACTTCTTTGCATTTTTAGTATGAAATACCAATTATCAAGATTTTCTGGCCCAAGGACATAAAAACACGGATTAATCCTTGTGGAATGTTCAAGTCACAAGTGCTTTTACTTATTTCAGTATGAGGGAAAGATTTCTGTATACGCAAATATGAAAAAATGAGATAAATAGGATTTATATAATAAATACAAAAGAAGTAGGGGGACTGGACACATCAAGTTTGCTCATTTGAATATTCAAATATTCAAATGAGACAATGAGACATTGCCAAGAACTGTTTTACAAAAAAAATCAAGACCTAAAAAAAGCATAAACTTTGTTATTTTTCATCCGATTTTGATGAAATTTTCTGTGTTGTGCTTGATGAATTTTACTTAATTTATCAAAACTTTTTCATTTCATCCCGGACTCCTCTTTAAACTAAGAAATGGGGGATATTGTTGTGAGCAGTATAGATCCTATTTAAGTATCAGCGAGAGGGAAGGGCGAGCCGAAAATTAGTATCCACTTAGAAGATACATTTAAATGCTTTATTAAATAACAGTGATAGAAAACAAATCCACAATCTTTGCTACCGGTATAAACATTTTGTGGGCTGCAGGCCCCAAGCCCTCCACCAACCTATGTTAGCCCGCGGCGCACAAACTACATCATATTTTTTTGATTGTCAAGACACACCCTTCCTAAGGTTTGTCCCTAGACGAGGGCTTTGGATCCAACCTTTTGATACTTAAGCTCCTGTTCATTACATAGTGCGAGCAGGAATATTTTGGGATTCTGGAGTGAAAAAAGAAGCATTTACTATTGAAAAGCGATATTTAAACCAATAACACAGTTATCTAGTGTATTTTTTTTCATTTCTCTCTCTTGAAAAATGGGGGGGGGATGTTTGGCCATCCCCCCCCCTCTAAAATCTGGGGGGGGATGCCCCCCCATCCCCGGGATATTACGCAGTGCTCAACTCCCTTTAGGAGATCCTAAATTTGGCTGACCGGGTTGAGAGGGGAATTGTGGGGTTTAGGCTACCACGCCACACCCCCCCCCAACCTAGCCGATTCTCCTGGAAAGGAATATTTAGGGCTTCAGGTAAGGGAAAATCCCTAAAAATATAAACATGGATCTTTTAGCACTTTTTCTCCCAACCACGAAAATTACAATCATGCCTTCCGTCAACCCAAGGCACATCCTTCATATTTTATAAAAAAAGTAGAATTTCGGATATTGGACACCAAATTAATTTTTTTTCAGCGTCACACGAGCAAAAGGTAGTCCAAAAAAATTCAAGTCACGCTGGCCTTGCGATTAAGCTGGGGGGGGGCAGGAGCCTCATTTTGGCCTTCAGTCTCAAAGAGGTCATAATGTATCATCAATAGGGTAGGGGTTCGGGGTCAATTAATCGCCCGCCTGTCATTTCCTCCTTTTTTTTCTCTCTTTTTTTTTTTGGGGGGGGTTGGGGCCAGGACCCGCCGCCCCCCCCCCCCACACCCCCTGGACCCGTGCCTGAAATTATATGACCAAGTAAAGCCCACAGTTTGAAGAATGTCGTTATGAACACTAATAATTTTTAAGGATTTGTTTTCAAATCTAAATTTTAACACACGGGGTCTATTGGAGAGTCAATAACATGTGTGGGCTCTTTGGTTGTTTGGTTGGTTATACGTAGATGGCGCTCGTCTATCTCGAAGATACTTTGGCGTAGACTTCAAAAGTTTAGCCAAAGAGCGTTTTTCCTTGACGAAGTGTAATTAATTAACAGGCCCGTAACTATTTTCACGAGAGGGGGGAGGGGGGGGGGGTCGATATCTGGAAAGTGTAATTTTGCAGGAATGAAATTTTGGAGCGCGAAGCGCGAGCTGGAAATTTTGACTCATAACGACTTGAAGGGGAGACTGGGGTAATTGTGGCTCCCTTTTTCACATTTCCTATTTCCAGGCGCGGATCCAAGAAAATCGAATTGAATGCATTTCGGGGGCCCAATTGTCTGGGGACAAAGAGCCGCTTTTGTTCCCAGACAATTGGACCCCCGAAATGCATTCAATTCGATTTTCTTCGATCCGCGCCTGCTATTACTATGCCATTAGATTAAAAAGTTAAATAATATTCTAAATTATGTAAATATACACTCAGTCTATATACTTATAATATACAAAGGAAAGTATAAACCTGTTACTTCTCATTTGCATATTAATTACCATTATGTTAACAACTTTGTGGGGCCATAATTACCCCCAATGGGTTCGGGTATTTGTGGCCCCTATTGTCATGACTGTATGAATTTAAAAATATTATGCTCATTAATAATGGTAATGCATAATAAATGCTGTTGGGTATTCCTAATACACTTATCAACCACCAAGAATGTAAGGATAATTGTTAAATCTGTTTCTTTTGTATCTTCTAGCTAGGTCAGGCAGTGTTTGGTATGTAGTTAAACACTCCAGTGAACAGAGTAATTCAGGTGTCTCAAGTACCAGACTCTTTGTCCTGACATAACTCTATTATGTGTGTACCTGGAATTGGGCAGAGCAATTAAGTCACTCTGACATTTGATTTTGGAAGGGAGAGTCACATTTTTGGGGGGAGCAGCTTTGCTGTTGGCTTCCAGGCAGGCAAGCAGGACGTGGCCGTTAACCCTATCAAGACCAAGGGGGGGCACAATGTGCCCCCCCCTACCAAACTTTTATACGCCATTTCTATACGCTTGGATCTTTTTCCACCAAACTTGGTGACTTTTCCTAAAATTTATTCACGAACATTTTGATACATATTTTGCGGGGGTATGATGTTCCGTGTTGCCATGGCAACCACATATTGGCAACCATGTTTCTCCATTTTTTGAAAATTTTCGATATCCATTGTTTTAAACAATATTATGGAGGTTTCTTTATTCAAATTGAATTGGAATAACATTCTAAACTGAATACCACTCTTCTCCTTTTGTTTATATTACATTTCATGTGCAAAATGGCGCCAAAACAATAGATATAAAAGAAAATATTGAAATATCAATTTTTTTTCACATTTCTAATCTTTTGAATTAGTCTATCCCTTGAAATTCACAGAATATGATTATTTCTTATTGTATAATCACTTTGCATACCTAAACAGTGAAAATTATTACAAAAACTATTAAAATTAGATTATTTTAGTTAATTACCTGAAGCGCCCTCTAGTGGCGAAAATGCATTTTTCTGATTTCAGAGAATAAAGCGCCCCCATTTGGCAACTATGGACATTTTAAATAGATGAATAAACAATGAATGAATCATTAAACATATCTGAACCAATCTCAATCATCAAACTGTGATTTTAGAGAGTCAAAATGATTTAATTCGAATTTTGTGCGTTTTTCTATGTATTTCTTTATTTAATTGTAAATAGCGCCCCCATATGGTGACCTTGAGAAATTTTTTTTTTACCAAGTTGTAAAGCTTGAGTTGCTCTATCATCATGCCAAATATGAAAGTGATCGGTCAAATAATAAAAAAATTATGGAGGGGGGGCACAATGTGCCCCCCCCCTTGGGCCTATGAACCATCAAAATACCTTGGTCTTGATAGGGTTAATGGAGCAGACCCAATGTCCCGTGTCCAGTGCCCAGTGCTGAGTGCCCAGTGCTATCGTCCAAGTCTTCATTCAGTTAGAAAGCCGTAATTGTAAGTAATTCTCTTTTATGTGATTATTTAATTCAAATAATAAATATTTTGATGTATGTTATAACCGAAAAAGAACATGTATTTCTATTTCAATATCTCATTTTAAAGACATGCAGATATTTAATGTGAAGTAAAGGAAGTCTATTTTACAATATTAATTCATGTCATTTAGGAACCTGTTCAGAAGAAGTTATTTGATATCAATTATCTAAATATATATTCACTGTAAAGCTTATGTTGGTAAGGATTGAATATTTATGACATGCTAATTTGAGAATGTTACTCAATGTCATGTTTATGTCTAAGAATCATAATAGATTCTCAAAGTCTTATAGTTAATCTCTTGATATAATCCAATATCATTGTTATATACGTCTAGAATGTAATACTGATTTAAATGAGATGCATTGTATTTGATAGGACATACCGTTAAGTCTTCGGTATTCAGAAGCGGACACAGCCGGATTTCATACAATGAATGTATCGGGTTCATGCGTAAAAATAATAGAGCCGCTTTTGTCCCCAGACCGTTGAACCCCAGAAATGTAGGGGAGACCGGGGACAATTGTAACAGTTTTTTCCAAATCTATCAACTTTATTAAAGCTAAATACTTGCTTAAAACTAAATAAAATGAAATATGCATATCTTAGCTTGACATATTTATAGGTTTGGGCTGAGTACAGCAACTTTGAAGCCATTACCATTTCAAAACAAGAGGTCGAGTGTTACAATTGCCCAGTGTCCAGGGCGTACGGGGCAATTGTAACACATGAAATTGTAACATTTTGTTTTTCTTTATCAAAGCTATGCACTTGACAGATCCAAGATTTAAACCACTTAAGCTAATTATGATATAACCTGACAATGCTTGACTCATTTATATTATATTTTCCGCTTGTTATATTCATGATATGGGGCAAAAGTTAAGATATGTATTTTTTTTTTTTTTTTTTTTTTTTTTTTTTTTTTTTTTTTTTTTTTTTTTTAGGTTGTTCGGGCTTCACCCTTTAACTGTAGAACTATACATGTAGAACCTTCATCAATTCATATTTTGGTTCTTTATCTACTTTGTGCCTACCCAATAATATAATATATCTTTAAACTGACAACTGTGGTATTAAACATTATATTAGACTTTAACAAATAAAGTAATACATTTCAGATAAGATGTAAAAAATGACAGCTTTTTTTTTTTTTTGTAAAATCAATCTTCAAAATTTACGCCACTTTTTTTCTGGCAAAATCAATATTTCTTTGCCCTGTTAACAAAACGTATTGGACTTATATTTTCAGGTATCATATTGATAAATATATTTTAATGTTTTATGGGGGCTCCCATCTCTCCCTCTCTCTCTCTCTCCTCTTCTTTTTATTTCTTTTTTCTTCTTTCACTCCATCTTTACCTTTTTACTTTCCTATCTGCCCTTCCCTCTCTCTCTCTCCTTCTCCTCCTCTCCATTTCCCTCCCTTCCTCTCTCTTCTTTCTCTCTTTTAATGTGTGTGTTTTTTTCTAATAAGAAAAAGCAAATCAGGGGGGGGGGGGTTCCGTAATCTCTTTCTCATTTTATAGGACCATATATTTTCGGATATCATGGGCTATCCTGTCAGTGTTTCTTTTATGTTTCATACCATGTACACTCGACATATAAAATCAAATCAAATCAAATCAAATTATATGTTCACAGCTATCTAATATCTAATTCTCATGTTTGAGCTCATAGATAAGGTTACCTTTTGTAATAGTAAACAAAGCACTATAATTGACTATACATTCAAACTTATGAAGTTCTGAAGTTCTCTAGTAAAGTGATATAAATTATTAAAACAACAAGAATAAAAAAAAAACTTGAGGCTCTGATTACAATGAAACAAATGATTTTGCAAAGTATCTAATACTTGGAATATTTTCGTATATTGTATTTTGTGACGTTACCAATGTGTAGTTAAATTTAGCTGCATGTTTTTTGGTCATATGTCTTCTCAGTTGTGAAATCTGTTTTACCAAGTTTTCACTCTTCGCCCCTCACTCTCTCTCTCTCTCTCTCTCTCTCTCCGTCTCTCCCTCTCTCTCCTCCTCCTCCTCCTTCTATCCACTCTATCTTTTCACTCCAATTTCTCTTCCTCAGAATAGTTTATACAATATATATGTGCACACTTGAATATGATAAACTAATGTTAGTATTATGAAATAGATCTTTGAAATATATAGCATAATTTATTATTGCTGTATTATTATTGCTGTATGACCAATGTATATATTACAAGTAAATCTTTGTAGATTTAAGCAGAAATTTGTTATTATTATAATTACATATTCGTTAACTGATTTATTATGATTGTAAACTGATTCTTTCAGCTTGTGCTGCGTATCAGTGGATATTATACACCAATCATGCCAATAAATAAATAAAGGCACTTTTTCGGACAAAATCAATATTTCTAATATTTCAAAACGTATTGGACAGATATGTTCAAAGTTATTTAATTCTCATGTCTGAGCTTATATATATGGTTACCTTTTGTTTTTGTAAAGCATTATAATAGACAATTCATTCAAAGTTATGAAGTTCTGATGCTTGAGCTTATCGACGAGGCTACTCTTTGCTGTTTTTCTTTATTTACAAGTCTACTCCTATTAACAATTTTGGCATTAAAAGAACCTAATGTTCACTCTCTTCATATTTGTTTACTTTTTTGTTTCTATTAAAGTGATATAAATTATTAAAAAAACAGAAATAAAAAACTTGAGGCACTGATTACAATGAAACAAATGATAAACAAACTAAAGACACCTTTTTCGGACTAAATCAATATTTCTTTGCCTTTTCAACAAAACGTTTTGGACAAATATGTTCAAAGTAATTTAATTCTCATGTCTGAGCTTTTAAATAAGGCAATTTTTTCCTTGTGAAGAAAAAATAAATGACTGACGGATACGTTCAACGTTATGCAATTTTCTTTTCTAAGCCCCCCCCCCCACTTTCGTCAGGAAACGTGTACAAAAACGGACAAATGACCATACATTTGTGATTTTTAGCTTGTTCAGCCCCCCACCCACCCCACCCCCTTGCTGCTCACCCCCTCCACTTTCAAAAACGCTCCGTGGCCCCTGATTGGTTATGGCCATGTGTCACAAGTTGGGGTATTGTAAAAGGGTGGAGACGTTACATTTTGGAGGGAAAATCATCACATTTTTTCACATAGTATGAAAATGATGTACAGTCATAAGCTGTGCAATAATTCATATTGTAGATAATTTATCAGGCTACATGTCGGTGATGTTTCCGATTCATCATGCTGATAGTTTTAATACAAACATACTTTTAGTGGAGTAGGGTAAGGGGTGGAGGATCCTACGGTGGCGGCACGTGTTAAAGCATAGGGAATTCCCATTTTTGTTACTTTCTTATTGTTTGCTGCGTTATATCTTTGCAGCCAATTGGTCTTATGGGTTGATTGATATATCATTCTCTTGGGAATTTATGTGGTTCTACATTAATGTGAAGAAGATTTTTCAAAAGTAATTTAATTTATTAATTAATCAATTAAAACAAACTTAATGCACACATCCTCATAGACAATGCATTGCAGACATCAAAAATTGTCACATGCAATTTTATAACAATAATTGTCATTTTTTCGCCATTTTCTTTGCATGCTTGTAAAAACACAATTAAGTGGAAACATAGTACTTGCAATAAACTTTGTTTGAGTTGTAATCCAAGTGTAAAAGACATGATTTCTGCCCTTTTTGCACTATTTTTTCTTCTTTATTGACACCCTGTAGCGCGGTTAGAAAAAATAATTTTGTATTACAAGTTTATATTTTTTAGAAGCATAGCGTCTTATTTACACAATCCACGATTATTCATTTCATTTGGTGAAAAGATTAAGAAATTATTCGCCGGTAAAATTGTGAAGTTTTTCAAACCATTTTTTCCTGTAACACTCTGTATAGCTTTTATGACACACCTTATACAGGTACAAAAATATGTTAATCATCTTCCTTTCAATCTCTGTTTTCAAGACATATATACTTTTATACGTGTCTGACTTACTACTAATAAACTAGAGATGTTTGATTGTGAAAATGTACATTTCTACAATTTTTTTGACATGTAACGCATTTTCCACCCAACTCATGACATGTGGCCTTATATATTAGCTTGGTGTTGATGCAGCGGAAATCTGCTTAATAACGCGCGAGTTCCTACGGGAGTTACTTTAACAGAAACAGTCCTTCAGGGGCAATTGTAACAGCTTGTTACAACTGCCCCTGACAGAGGCGACCATATTTGGAGAGATTTTTTTTCTATCTTAGCTTAGGTATTCATCGTTGAAACGTTAGCAAAATATGGCCTAAGAACATAATTTCTAAATATATAAAAAATGACAGCCGTAGCTCATTTACATATTTGTCCAGAAGAAAAATAATGGGTAATGTGAAGTATTACTTTCCTGCTCAAAAAACGGTTTTTCTGCTGTAGAAAGTTCCACGAACCGTTAAATCTGCTAACATTCATACAGCATGTGGAGCGATGAAATGCGCATGCTCTCTACAAATTTTAAGTTTATAGTGTGTTTCTGCTAGGAATGGGAGCCTCTGTTACAATTGCCCCGTGTTACAATCATGGGTGTCGATTGTGGGGGGGGGGGATGGGGGGATGTATCCCCCCAATAATTTTGGTGGGGGGGATGGTGTGTACAATCATCCCCCCCCCCCCAATATTTTGATATCAAGAAATAAAAAATATCATATTATGTGCATATAAATCTATCTTTTACAAATTCGTTATCATATAAAAAACTTTTATGACATTATTATAATATTTTGCAGTCTAAAATGCATATTTCTGACATCCAAAAATCCCAAATTTTCTCACTCTTTCGTTAAATTTCCTCGTGTGTGCCTGATATACTATAGTAATCATGTATAATACACCGTGTAGATAACATGGATAATGGAAGCGCAGATATTTCACTATTTACAATTAAAAAACAAACAAACAAACATTCTAATTTATGATGATCAGGGGCACCGATCCCTGGGTGCATAGGGGACAGGTGCCTCGATAAGTAAAACTGAAGGCATAACTATTCCCCCTCAAAAATCCACGATGGTTTTGATAAAATTAATGAATATTGAAGAGTCTGTAACACTTATATCGGCTTTTCATCGACAAGGTAACATTTTTGGACTCGGACCATTTATTATATAGTGCACTTCCACTATTCTCCGGGGGCTAAATACCCTCTTTTCAAATAAGTCGCCACTTTGCTCTCAATTTAACTGTTAAAATTGCCTGAAAATTTTTCATCTCGCGCTTCGCGCTCGCATAATATAAGATAGTACAAACTGCACTTGTCTTTGTTCATCTTTTATGCATGTAATAACGTCACGATGGTACGTTTAAAACACCAACTCCCTCGAGGCTGCAAGTATTTTGTTTCATCAGGTCATTAATTGAGAAAATTTTCAGCTCGCGCTTGGCGCTCTCACAATATTGCCCCAACTGGAATTCGTCGATATTTATATAGATTTGTGTTTGTTGGCATTACTTCATGATGTTCCGCTTCTAATCACCAGTTAGAGCCCCTAGCCCTCCATCAATTTCGCGTTTATAGTCATGTAATGGTACAAATACCATGTTTCAGTTCAATATTACTGAGAAAATTTTAAGCTCGCGCTTCGCGCTCGCATTACAGCCCTATTATTCAACGATATACTAGTACTCATATGCGTAATAATGTGCATTTGTGTATTTATCTATAGAAATTTCATCATGATGGCCCCCTTTAATAAACCAGATAAAGCTCCTTCCTCGTTTCGCGTTTGCATTATTCTACAATATATGTCCCATTTCATGTCACTAATATTGAGAAAATTTTTAGCTCGCACTTCGCGCTCGCATAATGAATTTGAAAGTATGTATTAGTAGATACACACTTGCATGCATGTGCGTATTATCTTTAGCCATTACATCATCGTGGTCCCCCTTTAACAAACCAGTTAAAGAACCTCCCTCGCTTCGCGCTCAAAATATGCTACACTTCCCCACTTTATGTCACTATTAATGAGAAAATTTTCAGCTCGCACTTCGCGCTCGCATTATACAATACATTTTTTCATATGTATATGCATGTGTGTATACAAGCATTACCCCACCCCCCAACAATGGAACTGCATATACTATCGTATGTGTCACATTGAGGAATAGAATGAAAATATCGGACGATCATCCCCCCCCCCCCCCCACCAATCGCCAAAACAAATCGACACCGTGGTTACAATGTCCCCGGTCTCCCCTATTCAATTCGGATCTCTGTGGATCCGCGCCTGGTATTTTCTTATTTTAGAGCGCCTGTAAAATGCGGGTGTCTATGTCACCGTCAAGAGTCGTCGACATTCCAGAGGAATGACTTCATGACGAGTTTGCAGAATACCAAGTTGGTAGTTCTCCACATCGGGTCGTCGAGACCAATTTAACTTCAGTCTTCGAAGTCGTTGTCGAGTCATCGAGGCGTTGAAGTCTTCATCTTCGTATAGTCGCAAACATATAGCTTCGGAGATCGTCATCTTCGCAATTATCCACGTGGACTGTTTTGTGTCGCGTTGGCCACACCGTCCGTCCGCGTTTGGTTTGATATGAACATTGAACTCTTTTTGTTTGATCTACTTTGATAAACTTAGAGAGTCAAACTTTGATTTCGATACTTTTGATTAATGTAAGTTGTTATTTTATAATGTGTTGAATATCATGTGGAAATGTAATATTTAATCAAGATTAAATTGTGTTCATTTCATTTATATTCATGAGTCTTTAAGTCTAATTATTTGGGGTGGTTAAATAGCTTATATAATTATCTAAACAGAGGCGTACCTAGCCTGATAAGACACAATACTTACGGGGGCGCACTATAAACAATAGTGCGCCCCGCGTAAGTATTGTGTCTAATCAGGCTAGGTATACGCCACTGTTAAACGTAGTCAATAACAAGTTACAGCAAATAGTGGTAGAAAAATACGCGTTGGGATTGGATACAATTAAAGTAGACATATGGATAGACTAATAGAAATATAGCTCCAGGAAGAAAAACGAAAGAATTCCCTGCAAATAACTTCTATCACTATCGACAGGTGTTTTCCCGGATGTTTTAAAAATTGCAAAAGTGATTCCAATATTTAAAAAAAAAAGATGATTCTTCGTTGGTTTCAAATTGCAGACCAGTCTCCATCCTTCCAAGTATTTCTAAAGTCATGGAAAGACTTGTTTATAATAGATAGTATGACTTTCTAGCAAAAAGGGAATTATTATATGGTAACCAGTATGGCTTTAGAAAATTTCAATCCACAGAATTGGCAGTATCACAACTATTTGATAGAGTGTCAAACAGCGGCGTAAATCCGTGTCGAGGAGTGGGGGGGGGGGGGATGAGCGAAATAATTTGCCAACTTGTCTCGATCTTGTTTGGTATTCACAAGCACTAAAACACATGGAACGTTATTAATTGCCATACAGCAGTGGCAGTGGCGGATTTGAGAGGAAGGGAGTGTGAATAGAATTTGTCTTTGAATGTATGCTTCTAGCTTCAGTGGCTGCATTGATTACTGTTCATATTAGTAATGGAAAAAAACTAATGCGAGCGCGAAGTGGGAGCCGAAAATTTAAGCTAAAAGTTGGAGTTATTTGTGCATTATAGTTCTTTTTTAGTATCAGCGAGCGCGAAGCGCGAGCCGAAAATTTTAAGCTGAAATTGGATATGTTTGTGCATTAAAGGTCCTATATAGTATTTGCCAGCGGGAAAAAATAAAAACGAAAAACAAAATTATGTAGTAGAGGCAGAATGGATTTGAAAGTGGGATCTCGATAAAAAAAAGTGCACTCTTTCTGAAAAGGGGGACACTTTAGATCAGAGGCAAAGATCTAAAGAGAAATTTATTCAGAGAGCGAGGAGATACGAAGAAAAGTTATCTTAAATGTATACTTTAAAGAATAATAATGGCTGCCTTGATTCCAGTTTATTTTATTAATTGAAAAAGAAATGCGAGCGCGAAGCTCAAGCCGAAAATTTTGAGGTAAAGGTTTGAGATATTTGTGCATTGTAGTTCCTATTTACTATCAGCGAGCGCGAAGCGCGAGCCGAAAATTTTAAGCTGGAATTGAATATATTTTGTGCTTTAAAGGTGTTTTATAGTATCCGCGAGCGGGAAAAAAAACCCCCAACAAAACAGAACAAAAACACACAGTAGAGTCGGCGTCACGAATTTGAAAGTGGGGTCTCGATGGAAAAAAAGGCACTTTTTCTATAAAAGGGGACACTTTCAGAGGCCTATATAAACCTAAAGAGAAATGTATTAGAAGAGGCAGGGTGTACGAAGAAAACGGTCTTTGAATGTTAGCCTTGATTCCTGTTCATTTTAGTAATGGAAAAAGAAATGCGAGCGCGAAGCGCGAGCCCAAATGGTTAAGCTAAAAATTGGAGATTATAAATCCTATTTAATATCAGCGAGAGCTAAGTGCGAGCAGAAAATAATTATCCATTTAGAAGATACATTTTACATATTTTGTTTTTAAAAAACAGCGATAGAAAATGAATCCACAATCTTTGCTACGAAAATATTGGGGGCTGCAGGCCCCAATTAAACCCTCCACACAACTACATTAATGTTTTTGATTGTCAACAACACCCTTTCCTAAGGTTTGTCCCTAGACGAGGAGAGGGGGTGTATTGGGATTTGGCAGACGTGTATCAATCAAATACATTGGATCGAACCTTTTTATACTTAGGTTATTGTTTGTTACTTAGTGCGAGGTCGCATAGCGACCGAGCAGAAAAAATTTGGGGTTTTGGGAGTAAAAAAGAGGCATTTTAGAGTATTTAGAGCGCTATTTTAACCAATAAAACAATTATCTAGTGTAATTTTTTTTTTCATTTCTTTCTTGAAAACTGGGGGGGGGGGAGATGTTTGTACAGGGCATCCCCCCCTCCCCAAAATCTGGGGGGTGTATCCCCCCCCCCTCCATCCCCCCGGGATTTACGCCCGTGGTGTCAAAGGCCCTAGCTGAAAGAGAACATGTTATTGGGGGTGTTTATGGATCTAAGCAAGGCATTTGACACTCTTTACCACGCAATACTTATACGCAAGTTGGAATATTATGGATTGAGGGGTGTTCCAATACAATGGTTCAAAAACTATTTAACAAATGGGAAACAATATGTGTACTATGGGTGGTATCTCACTTCGCGGAGATGTCTCCCCGACAGAATAGAAAATTTCGTCTCCGCGACGGATAAAAAGTATTAGAGATGTCTCCGCGATAATTTTGGAAACGGATTTTTTTACAAATAAATTGTCGCGGAGACGTCTCGAAGACGTCCGCGATATTGGAGACGTCTCTAATACTTTTTATCCGTCGCGGAGACGAAATTTTCTATTCCGTCGCGGAGACGTCTCCGCGAAGTGAGATACCACCCTATGACTCAAAATCAGAATTGTTACCAATAGAATGCGGAGTGCCACAAGGTTCAATTCTTGGTCTATTGTTTTTTATTTATGTCAATGTTATTTTCATATTCACCAAATGCATTACAATATATCCTATTTGCTGATGACACCAATGTATTATGTTCCAACTCAGATTTGAATTCCCTTTTGAGTACAATAAATAGCGAACTACCCAAGTTATCAAAGTGGTTTAAAAGTTTAATCCCACAAAACTAAAAGTCCATGCGAGCAGAACATTTTAAGGCTCAATGAACAGAATCTTGCATTATAAGAATCCTTATACTCAATAATTATTAAACGAAGCTAAACAAACATTTCGGACCCGAAGGAGGGGGGGTCGAGGGGAGGGGATATCATGAAAAGTAATATGAGAGCTGCCTACACCTCTAGTAATTAATGGTAATTTTAGATCATTTATTTTATGTTAATAATTGGTTTACTCTGCAAATAATATAATATTACAACTACAATTATTAATATAAATACAATTAAAGTAAACATATAAATAGACTAATAGAAATATAGCTCTAGGAAGAAAAACAAAAGAATTCCCTGCAAATAACACCTATCACTAACGACAGGTGTTTTCCCGGATGTTTTAAAAATTGCAAAAATTATTCCAATATACAAAAAAAGATGATTCTTCGTTGGTTTCACATTACACACCAATCTCCATCCTTCCAAGTATTTCTAAAGTCATGGAAAGACTTGTTTATAATAGATTATAGGACTTTCTAGCGAAAAATTAATTATTATATGGTAACCAGTATGGCTTTAGAAAATTTCATTTCACAGAAACGGCAGTATC
>CALNVZ010003431.1:4727792-4741118 GCA_940671915.1 Paracentrotus lividus | reverse complement strand
CGCTCATCATCGCTGATTATTTCGCTGTAAATGGAGGTGGTGGAAGTACAGCCCCGTCGCCTTCGGCAACGGGGCTGTGTATAGTTATAGGACGCCCAGCCCAGGAAAATATTTTGTGTGAATTGTGAAATGGACTATTAAGTTAGATGACTAAAGTTAGCACTGAATGAACAACAACTTCAACGTCTGTGTCGGTGACCAGGATTGGATTTTATGCAGACTAGAGCCTGGGCCTAGAGGCCCCCGCCTAACGTTAGAGGCGGATCGACGGGAGGGTCTAACTGTTAGAGACCCCAGCCTAGAGGCTGATCGACTAGGACAGATGTGGACAAGCCTGGCCCTGGATCCGGATCATGTTCTGATGGACGTTTTCAGCTGGTACGATCTGAGACGGAGGGAAACTCATTGAAATTAGAGTCCACATTTGATGTCATGATTGAGATTGGACTCGGAGTCGGACGTAATCTTACTTAGATTAGATGAAGAGACTCAAGTTGATTTAATTGATTTTGCATGCAAGATAGTGTGATATAGTTTAGATTCTACAGATCTAAGTTAGGAGTCTATCGAGTCTGAATATAAAAGTTCCGTTCACATATGGTGTAGTCAGAATGTGTTGTATACATGATATGATGGTTCTGTTCACATATGTTCACATATGGTTAATGAAAATACTCTGTATTTATCATACATGTATATTTGGAAGTTATAGGAAGTTCCCTGTTCACTATTGGACATTTGTATGACATGCAAGTTTCTAGTGAATGTCAGTAACAGGGTAGTCACCATGGCAGTGGATCCATTCGCAATCTTAGAATGGCTGGTCACCAGACGCGTCGCACACTGGTCGAGAGTTTAACCAAGTCTGCCAATGTGGTTCAGGATTAAATGATGATCTATGAGGACAACCCATAGTGTGTACTGTGGTCGGGTGAAGGAGAGGGATTTCAAGTACATGGAGATTACGGAGGAGAATCAGCGATCCAAGAACATTGTGGGACGCCTTTTCAACTCAGCTGCACAAGAGAAGTTTCGTATCCAATAGGCGGGAATTTCAGACGATTACAGAACAGGGGCGATCAGAGACGATCGAACGACTTATATGAGTATGTCGCACAAAGCCGTAAGTGCAATTTCAAGACGACAGAACTGTCGAGGAGAGAGTTATTGAGAGGTTTCTGATTGCAGGTATTCAATACCCAAGGTTAAAAGGCCTGCTGAGCAGGAGAGCACTGAAGCTGGATGAGCTGCGTGGCTTTCAAGGACACACGAGGCCAGTATGTGGATCATGAGCGCAGCGAATAGCTGGATCGAGCTGCAGTGAGTGATGTGCACCAGTCTAAATGCTTGTTGGAATTGCGGTCTGGAACCCCGAAAGAGTGTCCGCTTCAAGTCAACAAGTCAGAATGTGGCGAAAGGGTCACTTGGAGAAAGTACGATATCGTGGAAGAACAGAGACCCGTTCGCCATCGAGAGAAGAGATCATAGAGAAGGGAACCAGAAATACCACGGATCACGCCCCAACAAGAATGTCCATCGAAGTACATAACAAGGAAGGGATGCGACCCAAAGAGAGTTTGGTGACTTTAGTATAGATCGTCTGATGTTGGACATGTTGCATATGATGGTCGATAGGTACGAGGATGATGAAAGAAAGCTCTTTGCAACATTGAATTTCACATAAAGAGACAGCAGGAAACCACAACTTTGAAGCAAGTGGACACAGGATAGCCCAAGGAAGACGTGTTGCTCTTGAGAGTTTTAGAAAGGATCGCCCTGCTGGATATAAGGGGTTCTGTTGAAATCGTCTGTCAGATGAACGTTGAGATTTTTGATATGATGAGACGAGATACAGCAGCGATGCGTTTTTTGGATCTCCCTGCCTAGTACAAGTGGGAAGTGGTTCCACAGCTCTTATGTAGAGCCTCGAGGAATCGCCATTCTGGTTGCAGAGTTCAGTCAAATGTAAGTATAGTTGACGAACTGTGAGCATAGAGAAGTGACCACGAGGATTGAGAGTAACAGAATTGTAGGATGAATACCACAGCTCGATTCAAGGGCATTGGGGAAATTCCAGGTGAATCACAATCACTTCTCGGAAATGCTGATGTCTGTCCATAACCTCGAGAAGTTTCCAATCTCTTCAAGAAGAGTTGAGGAATGGATAGAATGAGATCAATGGATGTATCGCAGAAGGTAACAAGCTACGATGGGTTTGCTGCTTGCTGTTCAGTGTGGAGACGAATGGAAGCTCGGGTTGTCTGGACCAAGCCTCATGGGTAGTAGAGGAAGTACACAAGACCCTACGCTTGAAGAAGTACATGGCTAACATGGTGCTCAGTGTATTCTCCAAGCAGATGGCAGACACGTTATTGGACTATTGCCC
Source organism: Paracentrotus lividus (assembly GCA_940671915.1). Lineage (NCBI taxonomy): Eukaryota > Metazoa > Echinodermata > Echinoidea > Camarodonta > Echinidae > Paracentrotus > Paracentrotus lividus. Next base: position 4,738,732 of record CALNVZ010003431.1, on the reverse strand, counting down.
ATGATAGTCTAGTACCTGACAACACTTCAACCACCTTTGGTAATATTGTTTAGCGATTTCGGCATCAGAGTGGCTTCAAGACAATCCAGGAAAATATGGACAAATCTGAGCAGTGCCCAGGCACTATTGGCTACGCGATGACAGAGGTGCTATGGAGAGGAACGATGGTATGAGCATGACAACAGCTCTGTCATACGACCATCTGTGGGAACGAGAGGTAATGGACTTAGCTTCACAGGAAAATGCGATGTTGAAGATTCTCACAAAGTGAGGTTTTTCGATTCTCACACAACGGAAGGGTGGCTCCGATGCCGCCAAGGATGCAGAGTATCAGAGGTCTTCCAGCACAGATGTGTAGAGGTCTCACAAGTTTTGGGGATGGTCAATACATGTTTTCTTCCGATCTAAGTGAGAAGAAGAGAAGTCTTCGTGCACTGGATAGAAACGTGATTGGCAGTGGACAGCCATCAGCATCAGGAAGCATTTGCATTTGAAGAATGGTGTGTATGTGTGCCTTACGCTACCTTTGACCGCTTCGAAGCCACACCATCCAAGTAGCATGCGTCTAGTGAGTAGGATCGGGGGCGGATTAACCGAAGAGGGTAAGCAGTTGCATTCGCAACAGGTCAGATCACGGAAAGGAAAGGCTACATCGAAGGGAGATGCTGGCGAGTATGCGATTGCACGGATTCACAGAGTTTATGGGCGTTACTGTGGATCGGATCATAACCGCTGAGTACATCCGGCTGAAAGAAACTAGCGACACGTCCGACAAGTTGAGCGGATGTTACTCGTTTTGCAGCAGTGATGATTCGACGTCGTATACAGAGATAGAGAGGGTTGCCCTAGGCGTGGAATTGTCGAGAATCAGTACTGAGAAACAAAACTATGGAGTTTGTACAAACATTCTTCAATCTAAATATCTCCTAAAAAGAAAGGCAATTGCGCAAGAGATAAAAGAAGCTAACGAAGTAAAGATGCTCAGGAAGTAAATCCTCAATGGTTGGCCTGGAAGACGTGAAGAAGGTTCCCAAGGATGTGCACAACCCTGGGTTTGCAGAGATTATGGACAGGTTAAGAGATGGTCATTATCATGAAGGAGAAGACTTCGATACTGGAAGACTATGTCGCGAGAAGTGTACTATCAGTCTTACTGCAGGTCACAGGCAGAAACTCAATCAAGGCAGAGGAATGTGTCAGCTGGATGCGCGTGTACAAAGATATTAGCAAATGACAGATCTGCAGCATGGCAAGAGCTACAGAACGCTCAACAGAAAGTACTCTCTTCAAGCATGAATCCGCAATCATCCCGTGGGAAACAGTTTGAACAGACCGTTTACTTTGATGGTGGAGGAATATTTGCATCATGGAGATAGTACTGGCTGCAAGTTCTCAGTCGAAAAATGTCCGAGGTAGTTTGAACGCAGCTTCAGGAAGCATGTCATTATACAAGACATGTTTCAGTCGAGCAGGTCATACCTTCAAGATCAAGGCGACAGGCAATCTCAAGTCGAGAATAAAGAGTTACTGAGCATGGAACTTGAACATGTGCGTCGAATACCATATCCCAGTGAATGGACTTGTAAGAGAGGCAATCGCAGACATCAAATCACTCTCAGAGAGGTGAAGATTTGCTGGGGGACCCTTAATTAGTCCTGTCTGGTGTTGAGACAACACCAGTGATAGGTAGTTTTGTCATCACTAGCTGACATATTGCAAGGTAAGAAGGTACACGGATTATCGCCCTGAGTGACCGAACGGCTCTCAAGCGAAATTCACGAAGACTACAAGAAGACAAGAAGGCAGAAAGAAGATTCGATGGTAAGATGGGGTCAAAGATTTCCCCTCTGACACATGGTAAAAGGTAACGACTCGGAATGAAGGCACGTGAACCCAGCCACGGCGTCGTTGTGTGGAAAGTGCTGGAACTGAAGATATACACGATACAAAACCTACAAGCATGTACGCCGCTATAGAGGAAGATGACTTGCGTAGTCTTGGACGCAAAGCATGTGAGTTACCTACAAACAGAGACGAATAAGTCCTGACGCGACGAATACCCACTAGACAGAAGGATGAAATCTAGCAGGAATTGGGACGAGTACTCACACAGATTGGACGATTGTCAAGAACAGCCGACTAAATTGAAAATTTAATAATTTGTTATGCAGTAGCAATGAATTAAAAATAAGGGAATCGATCTACAGTAGGCTTTCGATAAGTAAAACACAAAATATAGGTTGCACGATATCACAAGGACGGTAAAGATTGAGATATAGGAATTGATAGCTGGGATAGGCGCTATTTAATAGGAAGCTGAGTGTGGCGACTTTTGGTTAGATAAAAAAGGAGGTAGAAAGTGCTTTGTCACCTGATCTTTTAAACTTGTATAGTGGAAATTACCAGAGGATAGATGGTATGCCTGGACTGGTGTGGAGGAAACTACATCAATTTAATATAGGTTGCTGAGATACGGTTATTACTAGCATCTTCAAGATTGCACATTAAGAACATCAACAAAGTAATTCAGAATGAGAAAGAGGGTTATAGTAAGACTGTAAAAAGACTGAATTTATGGTTGTAACAAAAAGAAAAGAATCCACTTGTGACATCTGGTAATGAAACAAAATAAACAAGTGAAACAGTTTAATAGTTGGGACAGCTATCTTTCGAGATGGAAAAGTGATAGGAATTCTCGAAGATTGCTATGCAGCGAAAGACAGTTCTAAGATGAGAGGTGTCGTTGTGTATTCCCAAAGATCGGACTTTGGCACAAAAAGAGTTTGACATGTGTTATGTAGCCTCAATATTGAAATAATGCATGTGAAGTAGCTGGACAATATCAAAGAGCATGGAAAAAACCGGCATAATGCTATGAGAGATGTGGTTTTTCCGAAGACATGATAAGAATAGATTGGTACAAGCACCTACATCAAGATGAGAATGTCTTGATCAGGGCAAATCTGAAAGGAAATCGCTTAACTATAGAACGCTCAGCTCAGTGTTCTTGGTCACTTTCCGCAAAGCGGGGTATTGAAAGATTGACCTGACGGAGACGAGCAAGAGGAGACAGAGAATAGATATCTTAGAAGAAAAGGCCGATGAGTGGAAAGTCAACTCGACTCATAACAAACCAAACAAGAGAGGAGTGGGCATAGAATGGTCGCTTATTGTCTATCTAGATAATGTCACCCAAAGAAGAGAAGGGAATCGGATATACACTATATGTCATTGCATTAATTTAACTCTGAATATTTTAAGGTGCATTCAGATGCAACTCTCAAACGTATATGTCTATGGAAAGATCGTAGTATGTACACATAATAGTACGATTGATGCTTGGTTGTATAGGATTATTTTTGATACGATGCTGTACAAGGAAATATGGTCTTATATTCATTTGCTTAATACATTATGGCCAGGTTAACAGAGTGCTTCATGTTTGTTTTCTTTTAATAATCTGAATGATGGAGAAACATGTTATATACAGATACATTGTCAATATATTGTAGAGCAGAATTTAAGAGAATGATTAATGTACAGTTATCATGTGGTAACGAAAAACAAGAAGTTACGATTCATTTACATTTGTTTAAGGAATTTTATCTCAAGGTGTTCCACATTTCAGTTTTTTACAATCGGTGTGAGTAGTTAATAGTTTGTGTTTGGCCAGAATATTTCTAAGGGTTGAGTGATACATTTGGGCAGCTAGACACTGTGCTTTCTTTTGTTTTATAAGAAAGGGGGATGTTAATGATACGAATTAATCGATACATGATGACGTTCAGACAATTTCACTTGCCGAATAATATCAATGGCGGTGCCGGCCAACTTTGTTGCGGTGATTTTGGACTAATAACAGATACTTGATGACTTAAACAAGATCAACCGTGAATTTTACGAAAACGTCTTTGCGTAGTTGGAAGCAAGTTTGCGATCATTTCTGATGCGTGAAGTGTTTAAATCTAAAATGGTGCGATATGCCTTGAGAGTAGAAGTGTGATTTTGGCTTGCGAACTTCAAAAATGAACATTTTGATTAAAGCCGATGCTATGATAGCATGAAATGATTTTCCTAAAAGCACTACACGGGTTGCTATTGAATTTCTAAGCATGGGACATATTGAGATTTTTTGACGGAACTCTCTAATTAAAATGATTCGATATTTGATAGGGGAACTTCTTTTTTGGTGTTGTTTTACTTTGATAAACTTTGATTTCCATACTTTTAAATGAATGTAGTTGTTATTTTGTTGGTTGAGATATCATGTGATGTAATATTTAATCAAGATTAATTGTGTCATTTCATTTAATTTCAGTGAGTTTAAGGTCTAATTATTTGGGGTGTTGAAATAGCTATATTAACAGAGGAGCTTCGCTACGTGATAAGTACACAAGTACTTGTACGGGGGCGCGCTAATTAGCAGCAACAATAGTGGGCCCGCGCTAAGTATTGTGTCTATCAGGCTAGGTATACGCCATGTTAAAACGCTAGTCAATACAAGTTATAGTAAATGTGGTAGAAAAATGCGTTGGATGGTATAGATCATTAACAACGTGACTACTTCAATGTTGTTATATTGTACATAATTTATGTACATATTAACCTTCGTTTTTGGACAGGGTAGCCCGTGTTGAATTGAATGGGGAGTGTATCGAGTTTATTTGATTGCCAGTGCGTTTGCCCTTCATTGAAAGCGCATAATAACAGGAATGTCGCCACAGGAGGTTATACACAATGATACGCGGAGCAACAATCTACGTCATAGTAGAAATAGACTGCAAAATTTGGCACAGATAAAACCAGATTAGGTTCATCAACTATTCGGGTCTTATTTACTCAGGGCGTAATCAGTTCGAGGAGTGGGGATCGAGCGAATAATTGTGCCAACTATCGGATCGTTGTTTGGCATGAAAGCAGAAGTGACACAGAACGTTATTAAAACATTACAAGGGTAGTGGGGAATTGCGAGGAAGGGGATGTGAATAGAAATTGTCTTTGAATGGTATGCTCTAGCTATGCTGCGTGTTTGACTGGTTCAGTATTTTAGTAATAGGAAAACAATGCGAAGCGTAAGCGAAGCCGAGAAAATGTAAGCTAAAAGTTGAGAAGATTTTGCAGTATAGTTCCTAATTAGTATCAGCGAAGCGCCGAAGCGCGAGCCGAAAATTTAAAGCTGAATTGGATATGTTGTGATTAAAGGTTATATAGTTGCGAGCGCGAAAAAAATGAATAATGTATCTTATAGTGAGGCAGATGGATTTAAACAATGGGGGACCTATAAATGAAAAGGACTTTTGTCTGAAGGGGGTAAACTTTAGATCTAGGAGGTCATAGATATAAGAGAATTTATCGGAGAGCGAGGAGAACGAAGAGAATTGTACTTGAAGTTGCTTTAAAGAAATAATGGTGCTTCTGATTCAGTTTTTATTTTAGTAATGAAAAAGTAGTGCGAGCGCGATAGCCAAGCCGAAATTTTGAGGTGAAAGATGTTGAGGTATATATGTGCAATTGTTGTAGTTTCCTGATGTAGCTATCAGTCGAGCGCGAACCGCTAAGCAGAATTTTAAGCAAATGAATATAAATTGTGCATTAAGAAGGTCTGTTGAGACCCGAGGCGGAGAAAAAAACACAAGTAGAGCGGCGTAACGGATTGAAAGGGGGTACTGAATGAAAAAGGGCCTTTCTTTAAAAAAGGGGATCATTTTTAGATCAGATGCAATACAGTGGTTTCTAAAAAAGGGTAATCGAAGTTCAAAGGTCATTTTTCAAAGATACAGTTATTTTTTGTGATTTGGTTTAGGCTAAAATACTAGATTAATCATACAGCTTATTGTGAGACATAGGCTTACGTCAAACTGCAATGGGTCACAGAGTAGGGTCCTTGCAGGTGATGAGGTACACAAACCCATTTTTTACCTAAGTTTTGTCGTTTTAAGGTATGAACTACTTTTTTAATTTTGGTTCATAGTTGGGGTTTGTCACAAAGTTTAACCATTGAAATGCAGATCTCATATAAGACTATCTACTGGCAATGAATGGTGTCTCGTTAGATGAGAGTCTGGAGTTCGAAGAGGTCGCCCAATGCGTCTCTTGACTCTGCGAGGAAGTCGCTGAGAAAAGTCATATAATTCAAACATGTCACAATCTTGTAGTAGAACTTTTAAACGAGCAAGTATCTGTGACATCGTTGCGATCGGTTGCGGCGATCCTTAGGTATCCACGACGTGCAGAGAAGGTTGGACTTGCTATACAATTAAAGTGAATCGATCTGGCCTAAGTAATGTTGTTACTTCTGGGGTTTAAAGAAGTTCTACTAAAAAGGATGAAGCATGTTGCTTTTGTTGCATTTACCCTCAGTTATGCCTGAGTCTCAGGAGAGGTCAACACGATGTCTCCGAGGACTTCAAGAGACCATAATTGCGATCTCCGCTCTGATTGCCATTGAGATAGGCTTGACATATTGAATGCGATTTCATAAGAACTTGTGTGTGACAAACGCCCCCCAAAAAAATATGAAACCAAAATTTATAAGAAGTTGGTTTCATACCGCTAAACGAAAAACTTGGAAGAATGGTTTTGTACTAGTTCCAACGTTCAGAGGACGTCTTATGCTGTGACCGCATTACTGTTTGGACGTCAAGCAATGTTAAATTAAAGCTAATGAGTTATTTTATATTTAGTAAACAATTACAAAAGTAAACAGTATACTTTTGAATATGACTACTTTGAAAGCTTATGCCTTTTTAGGACACACTGTTGTATAGACTAACGAGAAATGTAGTCCAAAGAGGGAGGGGTCGAAGAAATTTTCTGAGTGTATGTGCTTTAAGAACGATATATGGCGCTTAATCGTGTTCATGCTAGTAACGGAAAAAGTAATTGGCGAGCCGCGAAGGCGGGCCAATGTTTTAAGTAAAATTGGAGGATTTTGAGTAATCAGCGAGAGCTAAGGCGCGGAGGCAGAAAATATTTAGTATCATTTTAGGAAGGATCGATTTTACCATGCTTTTTTTTTTAAAAAGCATGCGATAGAAACGAAGTAATAGTCTTGGCTATGACAGAAATGCAATTTTGTGGGCTGCAGGCGCAGATTAGCCATCCACGTCGAACTATGCCCCACACTAACTAGCATAATGTTTGTTGTCATCTAACATCTTTCCTATATAGGTTTTGCCCTCAGGAGGGAGGAGGGGGTGTATTGGTTTTGGCGAGCTTATGAACCAGATACATTGGGATCCAAACCTTTTAATACTTACGTTACTGTTTGTACTTGGTGCGAGTCCATAAAATTTGGATTTTGGAGTAGAAAAAAGCAGGCCATTTTTTAAGTATTGAAGAGCTGCTGATTTAAGCCAATAAACAATTAACTTAGTATTATTTTTTCTCCCATTTTTTCTGAACGGGGGGGGGGGGTGTGTGGTGTCGATAGGCTCATCCCATCCTCAAAATCGGGAGTGTCCCGTCGCCCCACGTGCCGCACCCCAATCCATCCGGATTTCCACCCTGCTATTTACTATATATAAATATGAAACGCCCTTCTGTGGCAACATTACTGGAACTATATGAACTCCAATACTAAACTTTCCCGTCGTGCATCTATTTCACTCGGCCTGCTGCGGTCGGAGAAACAATTCTGCTCTCGGATAGATTTTGTATTGTCGTACTTGTAATGCCAGTATACATGTTATTGCGCGATAGATTGTAAGCTAACTAATAGTGGCATGCTCTACATATGCATACATACTAGGATTAGTAGTGCGAGCGACAAATACTAAATTATGCCCGAGGGGATTTATTTCACCGAGGGCCGTAGGCCGGAGTTGAAAAACGAGATGTGGCGGGAAATTAGTATTTTGGAGTTCAATAGTCATGTAAATGTTGCAGTTAATAGAGCATGCACTATTTATTATAGTAATAGACCCCTAAATCTTTGACATTGCTAATCTGGTTTTTAAAGTCTTTGTAAGTTGTCAAACTTTGGTGCTAATAAGCTAGTTGTACGTATACTTCGTTATCCCTGCGGGCGTAATCTATGGGTTTGCGACCCATTTTACGTGTATTACGCGCTGACGCAATAAGCAAGTCGAATTTCACCATTTCGAATTTTAACATCAGGTAAGAAACGGTGCAAGTATAACAGAAAAAAATACCGTTCAATATAAAAAACGGTTCAATATAAAAAAAGCGTGATGACAACGTGACATCATTTCAAGCAATCAACTCTTTAAAGTACGACCGATTTTAACTATTATATAATATATTTTCATTTTATTATACGTCGTTACAAGAATGATTAATAATAACTTCACAGAATGTGGAATGTTGCCATCTGAGCAATACGGTAGTACATATATACAAAGTTAATGCTTCATCTGCGTTTATGACAGTTGTATGCTTTGGGCAATACTTCGATGAACATTTGCAATTTAATCCTCTTAAGCCTACATTGAAGGATATTCGGGGCAGTTGTTTCTGTTGTGTTGTTAGTTTCTTATTGGTTTCTGTTTGATTCAAAATTTTCAGTAATGATTTAGTTAGTGATATCCGACACTCCAAATAAAAAGCGACTTGCCGACTTTATGAACAGAGATTGATTGCGGTACTTTTAGGCTAGCCGTAAGCAGCACAAGTTTGAAGTAAATTGTTGGGGGGTTTTTTTATCATGATAGGAGGCATAGTTTTAGTAAAGAGTGTAAAAAATTATGTTACAGTGTGTTGCAGCAAAGATTATAAAGCTCTCAGAGAAAGAGTGGCCATAAGTATCGGGCACAATTAGCCATCTCCCTTTTGTATTCGGTAACATTTTACCTCTTACTCTATCGTATTTGTTTTATTTTTAAAAACTGAGTGACAACTCTCTTTTTAAAGATGCGATTGGAAGAAATGCAATAAAATATATTATAATCAATTCGTATATTGACCCAAACAGTGATGGTCGTAATCTGCATGGGTGAACCTGGCGAGCGCGAAGCGGAACCGGAAAAATTCGCGTGTAATACATAAAATATGGAGAGTTGTTTTTCACATCTTGCCCAATATTTATTTGTTTATAGATTTTCCAGTCTGACGATCACATAAAAAAAGAGAAAATAAATAAATAATAAAGAAGAAATACGAATGCTAGGTGGGAATTATTTTTTTTATTATTTTTCTTATGAAATATTGAATGAGTATGTATACATGGCAGGATGCTGAGTAAAAAATTATTCTGCAAGGATCTCGAAGGACATGCCAGTTTTTTGGACATTTTTTTTATCAAATTCTATCTATTCGTGGACGTTATGAGTGGCCGTATCTCCCTCATTATATGATCCTGAAGGCAGGCAAATTAAACCATCATTGCAAGAGAGCCTTGATTTCGTTGTTAGCATGGTGATCAAATTGATGATAGCTCATTAAAAAAAAACAGATTGCAAGTATGAGAAGAGAAATCATTCATGTAGTATTCATTGTTGTATGATTTTTCTGAAAGGAATGAAGGACTTCATCCTATAATAAGATAGCGGGTCATGAGGGGGGGGGTGGTTCTTAGATACCGCCGACCCCCCCCCCGCATTCTGGCTGTTACACCATGGAGTTGAGTTTTTCATAGGCGCTATACCGATTATTTTAAAAGATAGACGGTGTTAATAATGGAGTTTTTCTTGCGCAGAGTGAAAGATCTTTCCTTGCTGCCGTTCTATACTGCTCTTACATGTAGGGGGAGAGTGGGTGGATGAGGCCAAGGTCTTGTCTTTTGGCTCCTGACATACAATAGTGGTAATTTGGGCTTAGCGCTTGCATTCAGTAATGAAGTCAACTGCTGTTCCAGCCTTTTCCCTATATCTGAGGCTGTGAAGTCAGGTATGCATTTATTATTGACTAATTCCGTCAATAATGTTGTTCGAAGGGATCATTACCCGGAGCATGGAGGAAGATGAACAGAGGCCTGGGTGAGTTAATCTAAATATGTACTAAATGTGTGTATTAATGAAATCTGATAAATAGAAGTGAAAATAAAGAAAATATAAAATAATAAACTTTTCATTCTCTTGTAAAACTTTATTCTAGAGAAAAAAACCGAAAGGACATCAATAAAAACTAGCATAGAAAAACAACTTAAAAAAATAAATTGGGATTCGAGCAATTAGAAGTTACAGGTTATGAATGGCTCAACTTTCCCCACAAAATGACATTACCCATCAGATTTGAAACTTTTATATATGGCTGCAGTGTCCACATAGTGGGGTAATTGTAAAGGGGGGGGTGGGGGGGGGGGTGGGGGGGGGGGGTGGGGGGGGGGGGTGGGGTGGGGGGGGGGGGGGGGAGGTTTTGTGAAAAAATTTCGGCTCGGCAAGCCCAGGTCATTTTGGGCTGTAGGGTAAAGTTCAGAGGTCAAGCGGCTCAATATGCATATGTTTCGTTTTTTTTTTTTTTTGTTTTTTTTTTTTTTTTTACAGTTTGGCTCGATTTCGGCGCCCTCTAAGGTCAATTTGGGCGCCCCTCTCAGGGTATTTGGCGCCTTCGGGCGCTACCGGGCAGGCCGTAAAGCCCTAAATATCGCCATAATACAAAGATATTTTTAGTGGAGTGGGTAAGGGGTGGAGGATCCTACGGGGTGAGCATGTAAAGCATAGGGAGATATCCCATTTTGTTACTTTATGGTGCTGGTGATGATCGTTGCAGCTATTGTCTTATGGGTTAAGTTGATTAGTACATACTGTGGGAATTTATGTCTTCTAGGGATAAAGTGTGAAGGAAGATTTTTCAAAGTAATTTAATTCAATTATTGAATCTATTAAAGATAACTAATGCACACATCCTTTATAGCAGATGCATGCAATGACATGCTAGAAATTGTCACATGGAATTTTGATAAACTACAAACGGTCATTATTTTTTGTTTTTCGTCCATTTTCTGTGATGCATGTATAAGGAACACAAGTTTAAGTTGGAAG
>CALNVZ010003431.1:4697580-4721201 GCA_940671915.1 Paracentrotus lividus | reverse complement strand
CAAAGCGCGGAATGTTACTTCCGTTTTGCAAGCAGTATGATTTCGACCTCGTATACAAGCCAGATAGAGAGGTTGCCCTAGCAGATGGATTGTCGAGAATCAATCCTGAGAAACAACCAACTATGGAGTTTGACAAAACCATTCATTCAATCTACATATCTCCTAACAAGATGAGGCAATTGCAAGAAGATACAGAAGCTAACAAAAGCTTAAAGATGCTCAGGAAGTAATCCTCACTGGTTGGCCTGAAGACGTGAAGAAGGTTCCCAAGGATGTGCACCACTACTGGTCTTGCAGAGATTCATTGACAGTAGAAGATGGTATCATCATGAAGGGAGAAAGAATCTTCATACCCGAGACTATGCAGCGAGAAGTCTACACAGTCTTCATGCAGTCATCAGGGCACGACAAAGACTCAACTCAAGGCAAGGAGATGTGTCTACTGGGATGGCTTATCAAAAGATATTGAGCAAATGATCAGATCTTGCCAAGCATGCAACGACGACAGAACGCTCAACAGAAAGAACCTCTTCTTCAGCATGATGTCCCCAATCATCCGGGGAAACAGTTTGAACAGACCTGTTTCACTTTGATGGTGACGAATATCTTGTCATCATAGACTACTGGTCCAAGTTTCCAGTCGTGAAGAAAGTCCGAGGTAGTTGCACCAGCTCAACCATTGTTCATATCACCAAGAACATTTTCAGTGAGCAAGGCATACCCTTCAAGATCATGAGCGACAACGGACCGCAATTCTCAAGTCGAGAATACAAGAGTTTCACTGAGCAGTGGAACATTGAACATGTGACCTCAAGTTCCCACTATCCGCAGAGTAATGGACTTGTAGAGAGGCAATCCAGACAATCAAATCAACTCTCAAGAAAGTGAAGATTGCTGGAGGCGACCCTTACTTAGCCCTTCTGTGTTTGAGAACAACACCCATTGATAGTAGTTTGTCATCACCAGCTGAACTATTGCAAGGAAGAAGGTACAGGAGTAATCTGCCATGAAAGTGAACCGCAACACCTTCTCAGAGCGAAATTCACGAAAGACTACAAGAACGACAAGAAGGGCAGAAAGAAGATTACGATGGTAGAGGGGTCAAAGATTCTTCCCCCTCTGACACCTGGTCAGAAGGTAACGACTCGGGACCATGGAACGGGCACGTGGAACCCAGCCACGTCGTTGGAAAGTGCCTGGAACCAAGATCATACACGATACAAACACCTAACGGAAGCATCGTACGCCGCAATAGAAGAGACTTGCGTAGTCTTGGACCGCAGAAGCATGTGAGGTTCACCCTACAACAAAGAGACAGAATACCCGTATCTCCTGACGACAATACCCCACCTGACACGAGTGATGAGAATCTACCAGGAATTGACGGATATCACACCAGATCTGGACGATTAGTCAAGACACCCAACCGACTAATTGAAAATTAATAATTTGTTATTGCAGTAAGCTAATGAATTATAAAAACCTAAGGGAATCGATCTACAGTAAGGCTTTCGATAAGTAAAACACAAAACACTCATAGATATGCTACAAGATATCAACATAGACGGTAAAGATTTGAGAATCATAAGGAATTTATACTGGGACAATCGGCAGCTATTAAGATAGAAGCTGAAGTTGGCGACTTTGTTCAGATAAAAAAAAGGAGTAAGACAAGGTTGCGTACTGTCACCTGATCTTTTTAACCTTTATAGTGAAATTATCCTCAGAGAGATAGATGGTATGCCTGGACTGGTGGTTGGAGGAACTACATCAATAATATACGGTATGCTGACGATACGGTTATTATAGCATCTTCAAAGATTCACTTCAAGAAACCCTCAACAAAGTAATCTCAGAAAGTGAGAAAAAGGGTCTATTATAAACTGTAAAAAGACTGAATGTATGGTTGTAACAAAAGAGAAAGAAATCCCAACTTGTGACATCTGGGTACATGAAAACAAAAATCAAACAAGTGAAACAGTTTAATTACTTGGGAAGCTATATTATTTCAGATGAAAAAGTGATAAGGAAATTTCTCGAAGGATTGCTATGGCGAAAGACACGTTTTCTAAGATGAGAGGTGTCTTGTGTAACCCAAAGATCACTTTGGCAACAAGAACCAGAGTATTACAATGTTATGTACTGCCAATATTGAAATATGCATGTGAAAGCTGGACAATATCAAAAGAGATGGAAAAACGCCATCAATGCATGAGAGATGTGGTTTTTCCGAAGAATGCTAAGAATAAGTTGGAACAAGCCACACATCAAATGAGAATGTCTTGATCAGGGCAAATACTGAAAGGAAACTCCTTGCAACAATTAGAACCCATCAGCTCAAGTTTCTTGGTCACTGTCTCCGCAAAGCGGGTATTGAAAGATTGACCTTGACGGGAAAGACGAGCAAGAGGAAGACAGAGAATGACATATCTTAGAAGAATAGCCCGAATGGAGTGGAAAGTCAACTCTAGAACTCATAAAAATCTCCCAAAACAGAGAGGATTGGCATAGAATGGTCGCTTATGTCATATCTAGATAATGGCACCAGAAGAAGAAGAAGGAATCGATCATAACACTATATTCATTGCATATATATTTAACTCTGAATATGTGTCTCAAGTGCATATTCATGCAACTCTCAACGTATTATTGTCTTATGGAAAATCGTATGTAATTACACATAATTATTAACATTATGCCTGTTGTTTATAGATTTATTTTGATAACATGCATGTACGAGGAAAATATGTCTTATATTATTTGCTTAATACATTATGCCAGGTTACAGAATATGCTTCATGTTTGTTTCTTTTAATAATACATGCATGGAGAGAACATGTTTAAATAACTAGATACAATTGTCAATATTATTGTAGACAGGATATTAAAGAATGATTAATGTACAGTTACAGTGTGGTAACGAAAACAAGAACAGTTACTGATTCACATTTACATTTGTTAAAGAAATTTTCCATAATTCAGAGTATGTTACTCATGTCAATTTAGTTTTTTACTGCGTCAGTTAAGCATATAAGTCTTACATAGGTTCTTTGGACAAATTTGTGGGAATGATATGATGATGATTCTGCGGCACTACACCACTGTAGTCTTCTGTTTATAAGAACAAGGGATGTACTATGATATCCGAATTATCGATACATTGATGACGTTCACAATTTTCACTTGCCGAACTATCATCATGGCGGTCCCGGCCAGCCAACTTTGTTGCGGTGATTTGGACTAATAAACTAGATACTTGAGTTGAACTTAAACCAATGTACTCAACCGTGAAATTTTACGAAAACGTCCTTTGCGTATGTTTGGAAGCACGTTCGCGTCATTTGATGCGTGAAATGTTTAAAATCTAAAATTGGTGCCGATATCATTGAATAAGTTGTGATTTTAGGCTTGCGAACTTCAAAAAATGAGCATTTGGGCCCATTTCCCAAAAAACCATTTCTTCCCACTGGAAGCACTGAAGCATGACAACATGATTTTTCCTAAAATTCACTCCCACGGTTGCTAATTAAATTTCCTACATGGACATATAATTAGATTTTTTGACGAACTCCTCCTATTCAAAAAATTATTGATATTTGAAATAGGGGGAACTTTCTTTTTGTGTTGTGTTTACTTTGATAAACTTTGATTTCCATACTTTTAAATAATGTAAGTTGTTATTTTATAATGTGTTGAATATCATGTGGAAATGTAATATTTAATCAAGATTAAATTGTGTTCATTTCATTTATATTCATGAGTCCTTAAGTCTAATTATTTGGGGTGGTTAAATAGCCTATATATAAACAGAGGCTTACCTAGCCTGATAAGACACAATACTTACGGGGGCGCACTATTATGCACAAACAATAGTGCGCCCCGCGTAAGTATTGTGTCTAATCAGGCTAGGTATACGCCACTGTTAAACGTAGTCAATAACAAGTTATAGTAAATAGTGGTAGAAAAATACGCGTTGGGATTGGATAGATCAGTAACACGTGACCTACCTTCAATTTGTTATATTGTACATAATTATGTACAATATAACTTTCGGTTTTTGGACGGGATAGCCCGTGTTAATTGAATGGGGAGTGTATCGATTCTATTGATTGCCAGGTGCGTTTGCCTCATTGCAAGCGCATAATAACAGTGAAATGGTGCGCACAGGAGCTTATAACAATGGATACGCGGAGCAACAATCTACGTCATAGTAGCTAAATTAGCACCAAAATTTTGGCACAGATAAAACCAGATTAGGTTCAGTCAAAGATCTCGGGGTCTATTTACCAGCGGCGTAAATCCGTGTCGAGGAGTGGGGGATGAGCGAAATAATTTGCCAACTTATCGCGATCTTGTTTGGCATGCACAAGCACTATAGTGACACAAGGAACGTTATTAATACCCATACAACAGTGGTAGTGGCGGATTTGCGAGGAAGGGGATGTGAATAGAAATTGTCTTTGAATGTATGCTTCTAGCTTATGGCTGCCTTGATTACTGTTCATTATTTTAGTAATAGAAAAACAAATGCGAGCGCGAAGCGCGAGCCGAAAAATTTAAGCTAAAAGTTGGAAAGATTTGTGCATTATAGTTCCTAATTAGTATCAGCGAGCGCGAAGCGCGAGCCGAAAATTTTAAGCTGAAATTGGATATGTTTGTGCATTAAAGGTCCTATATAGTATCTGCGAGCGCGAAAAAAAATAAATATATATTTATAGTAGAGGCAGAATGGATTTTAAAATGGGGTCACTATAATAAAAGGGCACTTTTTCTGAAAAGGGGGACACTTTAGATCAGAGGCATAGATCTAAAGAGAAATTTATTCGGAGAGCGAGGAGATACGAAGAAAATTTGTCTTTGAATGTATGCTTTAAAGAATCATAATGGCTGCTTTGATTTCAGTTTATTTTAGTAATTGAAAAAGTAGTGCGAGCGCGAAGCCCAAGCCGAAAATTTTGAGGTAAAGGTTTGAGATATATGTGCATTGTAGTTCCTATTTACTATCAGCGAGCGCGAAGCGCTAGCAGAAAATTTTAAGCTCAAATTGAATATATTTGTGCATTAAAGGTCCTGTATAGTATCCGCGAGCGCGAAAAAAACAAAAACACATAGTAGAGGCGGCGTAACGGATTTGAAAGTGGGGTCTCGATGGAAAAAAAGGGCACTTTTTCTTTAAAAAAAGGGGACACTTTAGATCAGATGCATATACAGTGTGTTCCTAAAAAAAGGTAATCGAAGTTCAAAGGTCATTTATTTCAAAAGCATACAGTTTATTTTTGTGATTTGTTTACTAAAATACTATGTAACTCATCAGCTTTAATTTGAGACATAGCTTACGTCCAAACTGCAATGGGTCACAGAGTTAGGGTCCTTTGAAGGTGATAGGTACAAAACCCATTTTTTTCCAAGTTTTTCGTTTTAAGGGTATGAAACCTACTTTTTTTTTTAAATTTTGGTTTCATAGTTTTGGGGGTTTTGTCACACAAAGTTTCAATGAAATGCAATCTCATTTATCAAAGGACCTATCTCACTGGCAATGACATGGATTCTCGTTTATGCATGAGTCTCTGGAGTCTCGGAGAGGTCGCCGCAACGTCTCTTGATTCTGCGAGAAGTCGCGAGAAAAATCAAATAAATGTCAAACATGTCCAATCTTTTAGTAGACTTTTTTAATACGCGAGCAAGTCTCTGTGACATCTTTGCGGACGGTTGCTGCGACGTCCCTTAAGTATCCACGACGTCGCAGAGACGTTATTGGAACTTGCTAACAATTAAAAGAAATCGATCTGGCTAATAATTTTTACTTGCTGGCGTCTTAAAGAAGTCTACTAAAAGATTGAACATGTTTGACTTTTGTTCCATTTACCCTCGACGCCCTGAAGTCTCAGGAGACGTCACCACGATGTCTCCACGACTCAAGAGACTCATAATTGCGAACCCCTCTCATTGCCATTGAGATAGGTCCTTTGACAAATGAAATTGCATTTCATTGAAACTTTGTGTGACAAAACCCCCCCAAAAAAACTATGAAACCAAAAATTTATAAAAAGTTGGTTTCATACCCTAAAAACGAAAAACTTGGAAAAATGGGTTTTGTACCTATCACCTTCAAAGGACCCTTACTCTGTGACCCATTACAGTTTGGACGTAAGCAATGTCTCAAATTAAAGCTAATGAGTTATTTAGTATTTTAGTAAACAAATCACAAAAGTAAACCATATACTTTTGAAATGACTGACCTTTGAACTTCGATTACCTTTTTTTAGGAACACACTGTATAGACCTAAAGAGAAATGTATTCCAAGAGGGAGGGGTACGAAGAAAATTTGTCTTTGAATGTATGCTTTTAAGAATCATAATGGCTGCCTTAATTCCTGTTCATTTTAGTAACGGAAAAAGTAATGCGAGCGCGAAGCGCGAGCCCAAATGTTTAAGCTAAAAATTGGAGATTATTAGTATCAGCGAGAGCGAAGCGCGAGCAGAAAATAATTTAGTATCCATTTAGAAGATACATTTTACATGCTTTGTTTTTTAAAAACAGCGATAGAAAACGAATCAAAGTCTTTGCTATGACAGAATGAAAATTTTGTGGGCTGCAGGCCGCAATTAAGCCATCCACCAACCTAGCCCGCACACAACTACATTAATGTTTTTGATTGTCATCAACACCCTTTCCTATATTAGGTTTGTCCCCAGACGAGGAGAGGGGGTGTATTGGGTTTTGGCAGACGTGTATCAACCAGATACATTGGATCCAACCTTTTAATACTTACGTTACTGTTTGTTACTTGGTGCGAGGTCACATAAAATTTGTGGATTTTGGAGTAAAAAAAGAGGCATTTTTTAGTATTGAGAGCGCTATTTTAACCAATAACACAATTAACTAAAGTACATTTCCCCCATTTCTATTCTTGAAAAACGGGAGGGGGGGGTGTGTTTTGTACAGGCATCCTCCCCTCCTCAAAATCTGGGGGATGTGTCCCGTCCCCCCCCCCACCCCCAATCCCCCCGGGATTTACACCCGTGCTATTTACTATAATAAATAGTGAACGCTCCTTCTTGCAACATTACTGGACTATATGAACTCCAAATACTAAATTATCCCTCGTGCAAATCTATTTCACCTCGGCCTGCTGCTTCGGAGAAACAATTCTGCTCTCGGGATAATTTAGTATTTGTCGTACTTATAATCCAGTATACATGTATTGCGCGATAGATTGTACACTATATAAATAGTGCATGCTCTACAATGCAACATACTAGATTATGTGCACGACAAATACTAAATTATCCCGAGGGCACATTTATTTCACCGAGGCCGTAGGCCGAGTTGAAACAGATGTGCACGAGGGATAATTTAGTATTTGGAGTTCACATAGTCAGTAATGTTGCATTAATAGAGCATGCACTATTTATTATAGTAAATAGACCCCTAAATCTTTGACCTTGCCTAATCTGGTTTTATCTTTGTCAATGTTTGTCAAACTTTTGGTGCTAATTAAGCTATTGTGACGTATATTGTTACTCCGCGTATCTATTGTTGTGCGCACCATTTTACTGTTATTACGCGCTAGCGCAAAAAGCAGTCGATTTCACCATTCATTTTAACACAGGTAAAAACCGTTCAATATAACAAAAAAACCGTTCAATATAACAAAAACCGTTCAATATAACAAAAACGTGAATGACACGTGACATCATTTCAACCAATCACAACTCTTAAAATACGACCACTATTTACTATTATATAATATATAATTATATTCATTTTTATATATACGCTCGTTACAAAGAATGATTTAATCAATAATTCGTTCAGCCAAAATGTGGAAATTTTGCAATCATAGCAATACGTACATAATCATACAAGTTAATGCCCCATCTGCGCTTATACAGTTTATGCATTGGGGGCCACAATTACCCCGAGTAACAATTTCAATTTAATCCCTCTTTACAGCTCTACCATTGAAGATATTCAGGTGGCAGTTTTTCTGTTGTGTTTGTTAGTTTCTATTGTTTCTGTTTGATTCAAATTTTCATGTTTAATGATTTTAATTAATGATATCACACCCCAAATAAAAAAAAGCCGACTTGCCACTTTCCAACGAACAGAATTTTGATTGCCGTACATTTTAGGCTACCCTAAGCACACAATTTGAAGTAAATGTTGTTTTTTATCATGATAGTAGGCATAGTTTAGCTAAGCATGTGTAAAAAATTATTTATCAGTGTGTAATGCAGCAAAGAATTATAAGCTCTCAAAGACAAAGTGGCCATAATTATCCCGGGGCCACAATTACCCCAGTCTCCCCTATGTATTCCGGACACATTTTACCTCTTACTCATATCGTATTTGTTTTAATTCTTTTAAAAACTGATGACAACTTCTCTTTTTAAAGAATGCGATTGGAAGAAAATGCCATAAATATATTAGTAATCACTTCGTATATCTGGACACCAAGAATCAGTGAATGGGTCGTAATCTGCATAGGGTGAACCTGGCGAGCGCGAAGCGCGAACCGGAAAAATTCCGTGTAATTACATGAAAATAGTGGGAGTTTTTTTTTCACATCTTGCCCAATATTTATTTGTTTTAGATTTTCACAGTCTGACGATCACCTTAAACAAAAGAAAAAAAAATAAATAAATAAAAAAAAATACTAACGCATAGTGGGAAATAATTTTTTTTAATTATTTTTCTTCTGAAAATATTAATGTAATTAATGTATTAACATGCGCAGGAAAGCTCGAGTAAAAATTATTCTGCATACGGACCTTCGAAGGACCTGCCTAGTTTTTTGGTCATTTTTTTCAAATTCTATCTCGTGATTCGTTATGAGTGGCCTACTTTCCCCTCATAATGACCTGAAGGCAGGGCAAATTAAACACATCTTGCAACAGAGCCTTATTTCTGTTGTATCATCGTATCAAATTGATGATAGCCTCATTAAAAAAAAAACAGATGCAAGTATAAAGAGAAATCATTCTTGTGAGATTTCATTTCGTTGTAATTTCTTCTGAAAAGGACATGAAGGATATCATCCCTAAAAATAAAATAAAGCGGATCATGAGGGGGGGGGTGTTCGTTCGAACCCCGAACCCCCCCCCCCCCCCTAGTTACAGGCCTGTTTACCCCCATGGAGTCTGATTTTGTCATGAGGGGCGCTATACCGATTTATTTTTAAAATGATGAGACGGTTTAATATGGTATAGTTTGTTTTTGGCCAGATTTGAAAGGATTTTATTGTCCTTGCTCCCGTTATACTGCATACTATACATGTAGGGGAGAGTGAGGTGAGATGAGCCAGTCTTTACATTTTGGCTCCTGACTATACCAATAGTTGGATAATTATGGCTTAGCGCTTGCATTCAGTAATGAAGTACAACTGCTGTTCTCCCTTTTCCCCTATATCAGCTGTGAAGCAATGCATTTATTATTTGTCTAATTTCCCGTCAATAAAAATGTTGTCAAGTGGATCAATTTACCCCAGACATGAGGTAAGATGAACCAATGCCTGGGGTAAGTTAATCCTATAATGTACTAAATGTGTGTATTATATGAAAACATGATAAATAAATGAAATAACTAAAGAAAATATTAAAATCAATAAGCTTTTCATTTCTTCTTTGTTAAAACTTTTATCTAAGAACAAAAACCAAAGAGACATCAAATAAAACTTACCAAAAAACAACTTTAAAAAAAATAAAATTGGGATTTCTACAATTAGAATTTACAGGTTATGACATGGCTCAACTTACCCCACCAAAAATCACATCTTACCCCATACACGCCATTTTGAAAACTTTTTAATATTTATGGCCATGTGTCACAAGTTGGGGTATTGTAAAAGGGGGGGGTGGGGGGGGTGGGGGGGGGGGGGGGTGGGGGGTGGGGTGGGGGGGGGGGGGGAGGTGTTGAAAAAATTTCGGCCTTCGGCCACCCAAAGGTATATATTCGGCTGTAGGGGTAGGTTTCAGAAGTCAATCGGCTCAATCATGCATATCTTTTCGTTTTTTTTTTTTTTTTTTTTTTTTTTTTTTTTTTTACATTTTTGCTCGATTTGGCGCCCCTCTAAGGTCAATTTGGCGCCCTCTCAGGTCATTTTGCGCCCTTCGGCGCCTACCCGGGGGCCAGGGCCCGTAAAGCCCCCAGAATACGCGCATGTTAATACAAAGATACTTTTAGTGGGAGTAGGGTAGGGGTGAGGATCCTACGGTGGAGGCACATGTTAAAGCATAGGAATTCCCATTTTTGTTACTTTCTTATTGTTTGCTGGTGATATCTTTGCAGCCAATTGGTCTTATGGGTTGAGTGATATATCATTCTCTTGGGAATTTATGTCGTTCTAGATAAATGTGAAGAAGATTTTTCAAAAGTAATTTAATCAATTATTGAATCTATTAAAACAAACTTAATGCACACATCCTTATAGACAATGCATTGCATGCATCAGAAATTGTCACATGCAATTTTATAACAAAAATTGTCATTTTTTCGCCATTTTCTTTGCATGCATGTAAAAACACAATTAAGTGGAAGCATAATTACTTGAAATAAACTTTGGTTGAGTTGTAATCCAAGTGTAAAAGACAGGATTCTGCCCTTTTTGCACTATTTTTCTTCTTTTTTGACACCCTGTACCGCGGTTAGAAATAATAATTTTGTATTACAAGTTTATATTTTTTAGAAGCATAGCGTCTTATGTACACAATCCACGATGATTCATTTCATTTGGTGAAAAGATTAAGAAATTATTCGCCGGTAAAATTGTGAAGTTTTTCAAACCATTTTTTCCTGTAACACTCTGTATAGCTTTTATGACACACCTTATACAGGCACAAAAATATGTTAATCATTCTCCTTTAAATTTCTGCTTTCAATATATATATACTTTTATACATGTGTGACTTACTACTAAGAAACTAGAGATGTTTGATTGTGACAATGTACATTTCTACAATTTTTTTTTGACATGTAACGCATTTTCCACCCAACTCATGACATGTGGCCATATACAGTGGTGGCCAAAATTATTAGAACACCTGAGCCTACATAAAGTCTGTGGGACTATCAATGCCCTAGTTCATTTGCCGAAATCAGATTAAAGATATATTTTGTATGCAATGAGCTTTCATGACTTTTCAGCATCGGGTCTTACGTATATGTAGACACCAAATTTATGTAGTTTCGACCATCTGGTAATGCACAGCATTAAAAACAGTTGCGCTATGCGCTTTTGGTTCCCCCATAGACTTGTGTATTAAACATGTAGTCCAATATAAAATTAATGCAAAACAGTAAAATGCCACTTACATATGCGATGCCGATTGCTCAAAAAGTATTTGAGGTAGAAGTATGAAACTTAGCAGGCTTATTTATTCTAATGTACCTCAAATACATGCTAAGTTTCAGAAAATTTGGTCAAATGGGGAGGGTGGATTCGCCCCCACCCTTGGTTTTGAGATGACCAAAATAACCAAGCCAATTAAAAATTAAGACTTATTTTTTTTCATTTAATGAAGACATTCCTTGTAAATGTATATTTTTTTAAAAGGAATTATATAAGCAATTCAAATATCTTGAAATATTAAGGGTCAATGCAACGGGGGACTTAAATAGGGGCACTGAATTAAAAAAAATTGGGGCCCTTCAAAATTAATTTAAAAATTCTCACATAAGATGTAACTGCTTTACCCTGTGTTGTTATGAATGCCATTTTTGACATCCTCAGGAAATTTCCTTTAAGAATAATTTATATATACTTTTGTAGGGAGATGCTTAAAATGTTTAACGTTATGACACTTTGATTCTGAAAGGGGCAAGATTTGTTAGATTTTTCAATCGGTGGTGTAACATGAAAAAGGGCGACTTGGGGGCGAGTTCCCAACGCATGGCTTTGTTATTTAGTTTTTATAGCATAATGATGATATTCGGAGACATTCCAACCATTTTATAGGTATTTAGAGGGTCAACTGAATGAAAATTACTAAAATCACTTAAATATGCTTGGTGTTCTAATAATTTTGGCCACCACTGTATATTTTTTTATTTTGTGTTGAATGAAGCCCAAAGGCTTTTACACAATCATCATGATCAGGAATGAAATATAATATTATGTCATCCATTCATAATAACCATTTTTTATAGGTCTCAAGAGGGAAGACAAAATCATTCCATATCTACGAACATGTGTACACTGAAAACCTAAACGGTAAGACGCGACTAGCTTTAAAACCTTAACTAGGCCGGGGTATTTTGGGAGTTGATATGGCTGGGGGGGGGGCTTCCCAGCCCCCCCCCCCCTCCCCCCCCCCCTCGAGATTGCTCTCGGCCGTCAACGCGCGCGATCGCACCGATCGCGCATGCATGTCGCCTGTGACACGAATCTACACAATTGTATAGTTATTTTTTCATATTGTATAGTTATTTTTTCATGAAAAATTATGCTAATTTATGCATAATTAATTTTGGAAATCATACTTTTTGCTCTGACTTCCTAAATACAGCTCAAAATGTGCTCATTTCTTATGTGAATATTCTTTATAGCCTTCCTATCAATTGTACTTGAAAAAATTCCGGTATCACAATTAATTTCTTATGTATTTTATTGTTTTTTTTTAATTCTTATGTATTTCTTTGTTTTTCGACCTTTTTATTTTCATTGTTTTTTATGAAATTTGTTGGGGGCAATTCAACAATCATAAAAAGCATATAGGCCTAATCAAGTAATTTGAATCAGTAAAAGCAAAAATAATCACTCATTTATGAATTTTAGCTGAAAACATATTTTGTATTGACTTTGTACGTGGAATCACGTTTTTGAGCAATTTTGGGTCTGACGCACATGTACAAAATTATGCGTAACTCGCGAACCGGGTACCCGGACGTCGCAAATTTGGTCTGAAAAGATGCGGGAGATTTGGAGGAAAAAAGTCATGCCACATCGCGGCGAGAGCTTTTCGCGTTGCGAACATATTGCGCGAAACGTCGAGGGGGGAGCCTGGGAGGCCCCCCCCCCGGCCTAGTTAGGATTAAAGCTAATCATATTAATGCCCAGACTGGCTAGCTTTAAAGCTAGTCAGTCACGACGGACTATCTTTCCTTCACCACAACCCGGCTATTACGGACTAGCTTTAAAGCTCGTCCGTCTCTACAGACTAGCTTGAAAGCTAGTCCGTCAAGTTAGTCCGTTACGACGGACTAGTTTTAATACTAGTCGGTCACGACGGACTAGCTTTCCAGAAAGCTAGTCGGTCATGGCAGACTAGCTTTACAGCTAGTCGGTCACGACGGACTAGTTTTAAAGCTAGTCCGTCGTGGCCGACTAGTTTGACGGACTAGCATTAAAGCTATCGTAGTGATGCCCAGACTGACGAGCTTTTGAGCAGGACTAGCTTTACAGCTAGTCCGTCAAGGTGTAAAAACTAGTCCGTCGCGATGGTTTTGTCTTGACCGACTAGCATGACAGATTAGCTTAATATGGCTTCACAGGCTTGTCAGAGACGTCAAATCTGAAATTTTAGAAGACAGTTCATCCAGATACAATTAATCTAAAAGAAAATGACACATAAATTTATAATTAGATTTAGAATTCAATTTTCATAATTTAATGAGATTGTTATGATCATTGTAAAGCGTACACATTTATTCATTAATTTGGCAAGACAAAATTTGTTTCGCGTGTTATACAACATTAATCTATGTGCAAATAATAGGCTAACGATGTTCAAGAAATTATCCGTAATTTATTTAGGAATTAAAAACGGGTACTCACATGAAGGAGACCGTCACCGTGATCAAAATCTACTATTCTACACGGCGGGACATACGGTGTAGGGGAAGGTGGGGCATAACGTACCACGTAACTTCAAGTGGCTTCTGTGACGTCACAGATAGGAGCAAGACTATAAAAATGATATTTCCTTGACGAGTTCTTATTGAAGTTTGATAAACAATCGATCAATAATTTTCATCTCTTTCATACTTCCGGCAAAATGAAGCTGAAAAAATATCGGAAAAGGTCCGTTTTGCCCCACTAGTGGGGCAAAATTGACTCCGTGCATATTTTGTTGGGGCAAAATGGTACCCTATTATGGGGTACCGTTTTGCCCCGTAAGAAATAATCAACTCCTGGGGACTGATTTGTCAAAATTTGTTCAAGTTGGCAAAATAAATGTACTTTTGGAAGTCTCCAGAAGGGATGCGAGCACACCAAATTCTCCCCAGGATCAGCCAAATTATGGTCCTTTTTGCCCCACACCATTGGGTTCCATTTTGCCCCAAGCAGAAATACCCTACATCAGAGGGGTACACATTTTTGAATGGCACCCCCTTCTGTAGGTATTGATTTTTTCGATGAAACTTCAGTGGTAAATTGGTGCAGCAATGCCTCATTTACTGCAATACATTTTATAGAAAGAAATACTTTTGATGTCAAGCTATGAGAAAGTTCCGTTTTGCCCCTAGGGTCTGTTATGCCCCACCTTCCCCTATATCGAATCTGCAGCTTTTCGGTTTACACGTAAAATCGAATTCGCAATCAGATAATGCACATAATAGATCATGTCCTTTTCGCAATGCGCATGTTATTCAGTCGATGGATTCTATTCTTATAGATTGCTGATGAATGCCCGGCTTAGCAACAACAGGGAATGAAAGGTGGCTACGAATGCCCCGCTTAGCAACAACAGTGAATTAAAGGTGAATCATTCACCGTTGTTGCTAAGCCGGGCATTCATCAACAATCTATAAGAATAGACGAGATTCTTGGGTTCGAGGTATTCAATTATAACCTGTAATTAAATAATGAACGAAAATATTAAGAATCTATACTCGTGCCTCTCGATTACTTGTAATTACGTAGAAATAAACTTTCAGATTGTCAAGCCAAACAACCTTTGTTTAAAAATAATACACATTGATCCTGTTCGGAAACAGAATGAAAGGAGTAGGTGCGTGTATTTACACGAACCTAATTTACAATACAGACAATAATGGACTTGCTCTAAATAATAGGCTACACGAAAGAGAGAAAAAACACAATCACATTATTGTTGGCGGTACTCACAGTACTATTAAATATTAAAGAGGGATTTAAAGAAATTTCATATCAAATTAATTGTCAAACTTGCGTTATAAATACTTTAGCTTGATAGGTACAACGTCTGCATTATTATATATCACTACTTCAATAACCTTGGAATAATTTTCATGAATAATTGAAAACGACATTGCAAATGTGTATGTATATCAAAAGCTAGTCCGTCAACTTAATGTGTAAACCTCGTCCGTCTACCTACTTTTAGTGAGCTAGTCCGTCAATTGACGAACGAGGTTAGGTTTTCAGTGTAAATTAACAAAAAAATGTCAAATTGTTCCCAGTGATTTAAATAAATGTCCTTAATATGCTAACGGTGCAAACATATCTTTATTCACTTCAGTTTTCGAGTTATAGGGGTGACTCATCTTACCCACAGGCTCATCTTGCCTTACTTTACCCTACCTATTGCTCTTAATATTAACATTCCTGCGATTTTAATAGTCTAGATCTAATTATGTACATAACGGCACAGAAAATTACCATTAAAAAAAACCGATATCAATAACAGCAAATTAAAAGCTGCAAAATGTCAGAGACCTAATTAATTCAGCTATATAGATTTCGGCCTTGGCAAATGAATATTTTGATGAATATTATTTGCACCCGGCACTCGGGTATTTATTTTTTCAATTAGATAATGCATCGTCCAATAAACTAAAATATAATAGTCAAGGCAATGATATAATAATTGCGCACCCTCCTAGGCTGTTGATATCTATTTTCTACAAAATGCAATTTTATGTTCCGCTTAAAAAATAATCAACTTCCGTCATATTTCCCTCCACTGTTTAACTTAAATAGAGATGTCCACTCTTATCCCACTAGACAAGCGAACAAGTTTCATCTAAGTAACCCTAAAACGGCATTGGCTCTTAAATCTATTAGACACACTGGTCCAGATATTTGGAATTCACTCCCTATTGAAATACGCAATTTGAACACACTGTATACCTTCAAGAAAGCTGTAAAGTCTATTTTATTGAGTACGTACCGAGTATCAACCTACTACATTTTACTTACTCATTACTTGACATGATGAAAACAATTATAAAATTATTAATTGTCTATGACCTGGCAACAATCACTATAGATAATCCTATTTTGTGTGCAAAACCAACCTCTCTCTCTGTCATCTTTCTTCTCTGCAAGTCATCTTCTTGTTACTTAAAAAATGAGAAAAATGTTTATGTATTAATTGTAGGCTGCTAGCTCATCAAGCACCATGCTTATGCACCTTCCCATATCAAAATCTATGTTATTCTCATATTTTGTTACATTTCCGCTTTTAAAATGGAATTTGCATGAATCGAATTGCTATGTTAATAAAATGTATATGTGAATAATGACGTGTAAAATAAATTCAATAAATTCAGTAATGAAATAGGTATTAATATAAATACAAATATAATAGATATAGAAATAATTAATCTGGATTTAATAATAATAAGCGAGCGTTCACTTATAGTTCACTGTTTAGAGTTCAGTGGAAGGAAAACGAGTGTGCAAAGTTTATTTCAGCTTTAAAAAAAATACATATAATTTGCGCATGGGCACGAACTCATGCGTGTCAATGCAGGGATCATGCGTGCCAGCGTGCGGGAAGGTGCGGGAGGGCGTGGCAGGTCGTAAAATTATTCAACATGTTGAAAATTTGGGCACTACAGACGAATTCGTGAACCGTTCGTAAACTGTACGCAACATAGCCGAGCCAGTGCACTGAAAACCTAAACGGGTAGACCGACTAGCTTTAAAGCTAGTCGTAGTGATGCCCAGACTGACTAGCTTTAAAGCTAGTCGGTTACAACGGACTAGCTTTCCTTCAACACAACCCGGTTATTATACGGACTATCTTTAAAGCTCGTCCGTCTCTACGGACTAGCTTGAAAGCTAGTCCGTCAAGTTTGTCCGTCAAGACTGACTAGTTTTAATTCTAGTCGGTCACGACGGAATAGCTTTCCATAAAGCTAGTCGGTCATGACAGACTAGCTTTAAAGCCAGTCTGTCACAACAGACTAATTTTAAAGCTCGGCCATCGTGACCGACTAGTTTGACGGACTAGCATAAAAGCTAGTCGTAGTGATGCCCAGACTGACGAGCTTTTGAGCAGGACTAGATTTACAGCTAGTCGGTCATGGTGTAAAAGCTAGTACGTCGCGCTTTTCTGCCGCGATGTTCTTGCTTCCGTCTTGATCGACTAGCATGACGTACTCGGTTAATATGGCTTCACCAGCTTGTCAGAGACGTCAAATCTGAAATATAAGAAGACATTTTAAAGATACGATAAAAAAAACATGTATTTTGTCACAAGAATTCGAGCAAAAAAACATTTGATTATGATGATATAAAAGACAGGAATAATATGCTTTAATTTGCATTTTCTGCCTACGCTTGTCCTTCTTGAGAGCCACTTCATAAATCCCAAGTCGTGCATCTAATCCAATATTGTTTTCTTTTAGATACAAGTAATCCTAAAGAAAAATGGGGAATATATTTATTATTAGAATTAAAATTCAATTTTCATAATTTAATGTGATTCTTATTATCGTAGTAAAATACACACAATATTTATAAATTGATTTGGCAAGACATAATTTTTTGCGTTGGTGATTATAGCATAAATCTATGTGAAAAAATAACGCTATCTGTGAACTCAAACATAAGGAATTCAAAAGTACTCACACAGTCATGTCACAGGAAGGACATTGCCATTGTGATCAAAATCTTAAGCTTTATGTATATCGAGTCTTCCTCTGCGTCTGTACAGTTTGCTCATTAAATGGAATGCACATACAGATAATGCAACTAATCGTGATGTCCTTTTCGCAATGCGCATGTTATTCAATCTATTGTATCCACCTTCTATTCACCGCTGCTGCTAAGTCGGACATTCACCAGCAATCTGTAAGAATAGACGGTTCATGGGTTCTATAGAAACGAGGTATACAATAGCCTGTACTTAAAGGATGGGCAGCTTACAGTAGGCCTACTTTGAACCTACTCGTGAATTGCATACTTGTCATGATTGATGTTATGTATCGTAAGGGTGCTATCTCACTTCGCGGAGACGTCTCCGCGACAGAATAGAAATTTCGTTTCGGCGACGGATAAATAGTTTTAGAGACGTCTCAGAGACGTCTCGGAGACGTCTCCTGAATTTTGGAGACGGATTTTATTTCACTAATTGTCGCGGAGACGTCTCCGAGACGTCTCTAATACTATTTATCCGTCGCCGAAAAGAAATTTATATTCTGTCCCGGAGACGTCTCCGCGAAGTGAGATAGCACCCTAAGCTTTCAGATCGTCAAGCCAAAACAACCTTTGTTTGAGAATGTCGATTATATCCACCTTCTATTCACTGCTGTAGCTAAGCCAGGCATTCACCAGCAATCTGTAAGAATAGACCGGGTTCTTGGGTTCTATAGTAATGAGGTATTCAATTAGCCTGTAATTCAAGAATAGACAACAATATTTGGAACCTATGTAATACTCGTGAATTGCATACTTGTCATGATTGATGTTTTGTCTCGTAAGCTTTCAGATTGTCAAGCCAAACCAACCTTTGTTTCAAAATGTATCCACTTGATTATGCTCGGAAACATAATAAATAGAGAAGGTGCATTGAAACTATGTGTATCAAAAACTAGTCAGTCAGTCAGTCATTCTAATGGGTAAACTGAGTCTGCCTACCTACTTTTATTGACCTCGTCTGTCGAGCCGACGGACGAGGATCAAGCTTGACGGACTAGCTTTAAATCTCGTCCGTCAAGTTGAGAGATATAGATTCAGTTGTATGCTAGTCCGTCTCGACGGACTAACATGACGGCTAGCTTTAAAACTAGTCCGTCTTGACCGACTAGCTTTAAAGCTTGTCCGTCAATTGACGGACGAGGTTAGGTTTTCAGTGTGCGTGTCATAGGCCTACGTCACGCAGAGTTCGCGAATGATACGCGCAAATGTTCCGCATGCAAACCACGTGATCAGTTAGTAATCCTGATTTTATCCTGCTATAATTCAATGGAGCGATGCGTAAACTATATCCGTACGTGCCAATATGCGTGCCATTAAATGGCGCGCATTGACACGCAATTACACTTGTGTGATTCGGGGAAATGCGGGGCCAAAATTGAATCACATCGGTACATATTCCACATGGTCTCACGAAACTTGGGGTAACGAATGGTGTAGATGAAAATATTAGCAAAGGAGTTGACAAACATCAGAACAGTAAGAGAACGTTCGATAGGTCCAAAAAGGAATCCAGAATCTAAGGCACCAAGGTTCACCAAAACGAAGAAGATTTGCTGGGGTCCCCAACACGTGATGAATAAAGTGGTGACGAGGAAAAGCATCTGGATGACACGTTTCCTAGCGATGATATGATTAATGCTGGCGTTCAAACGCTTTTTCTTGGAATTCTCCTCTCGGAACTTCAGGGATTGCTTATGAAGAATTATTGCTGTCATAATCTGGGCTGACAGCATTATGATTACAGGGATAACAAACTGTGAGATGAAGACAAACACGCCGATAGCGATTTGAGCGTTGTGAGACGGATAGAAGAAGACGCACTGGTTTTCAGCCGCAAATCCAACTACAAGCACGAAGCTGTTTGTTGCAATTGCTGCAACCCAAATAATGACGATACAGACAGAAATACGAGTAGAGTTAACGTTCCTTATAAAGAAGAAGGGGTATGCTATTGCCAGCAAACGTTCCAGAGAGATTGCAGTTAGCGTATATGCGGAGGCTATGACCGCTGTCCACATCATCACTGACGGGTTGATGATTCTACAGTAGACCTGAGCCAGCCAGGTGTCACTTGGTAGCGAGTTGATCTGGGGAAAGGGTATCATGAATACTGAAGTCAAGAAGTCAGCAAAGGCCAAAGCGCCGATGAGAGTATCTGTTGAGCGGCGGACGCTACGTCTGTTGAACAACACAGTTATTACCAATAGGTTACCTAAGATTCCAAGTATGGCAAACAAGAGCTGTAGGATCACCCACCATGTCCATTCCATAGGTAACCAAACCCAAGGAGTTGTGGTTCCGTCAGAGACTTGATGATAGGTACTATTAACCATGTCTTCTGTAAAGTTAGTATATGGTTCTTCGGTCTCCATAGGAATAGTATTTGCACGCGGCCATTGAGACATCTTCTTCGTAAAGATGGTTCTTGAATGACAGTGTTGACTCTATTCTTATCGGTTGTCAGTTATCCTACAGAGGGAATACGATCAGCATTCACAAACACTCAATGTGGAAATGATGTCGAGGATTTACTATCTAATCCCTGTTCAAATTTTGCCTCAACAATTTAGGCAACTTTTAACATGATGTCAAAGTATATACTCGAGCACTTGAATAATCACGTCCTGTCTAAAAATTGACAGTAATTGAGCACTAAAAAACACCGGCATCATTTACCATCAACACAAAATAGAAAAATAACTAAATTATTTTGCCCATTAGCGTCACCCAGAAAAATTACACGTATTCACTATTCATACAGAATGCACTTTGACGGACGTACTCTTTATTAATCACCCTCACCGCCGTGAAATTAATGACGGTAGCTGGTTTCGGTTGGAAGACGTATCGTAGTCTAGAACTTTAGCATATATGGAAGGACGAATTTTCCAAAATAGCTCAAAACCCAAACCACTGCATACTAAAAGTACTGCGAACAGAGGGTATAAAAATGGTGTTTGCTGAACGAAGTCTAGGCAAGCATAAATTTCGAGGTTTCGTGTGCAAAATTAAGCGGTTTTCCCCCTAGTTACAGGTATATGGCAAGCCATTTGACCCATAAAGCCGAAAAACTCAGTTTATCGCCGATAAACTTAGTTTTTCGACCGTAAAACTCAGTTTTTCGAGGGGAAACTCTGCATATCAAACTGCATATGAAAACGTTGGGGCTTCTTTCTAGGAAAACCATTTTCACGCACCGATTGTCAATGGAAGGAATGCCCGAAAAACGGGAGTTTTGTTGAATATACTAGAATAAAAAAAAATCGAGAAGATCATTTACTTAGTTACACAGGTTTTATGAGGGTTAATGTATATAAAACAAGATAAAACCTTGGGAAGAATATTTTTTTACCCCTAACCCTCGCGTTTTGAGCTTTAAAATCTCCCATTTTAGTCATTTTTGGGTCGTTTTTCTGTGTGAAAATGATATTTTGGTCAAACAGCAGTCACTAAAAGCTTTCTGTAAAATTCAGCAGCGCATCGATTTCCTAGTTACGCTGAGTGAAGTAAATATATTAATTTCTCTTTCCAATGATTTTAACTTCTTTGTGATTGGTCAATATTTTCCCCCGCGTTTTTGATATCATAAAAAAAAATATCATGATAAAATACTTCGATCCTGACTGCACAGCTTGCACTCTCCTTTTACACGGTCTTTATTCAGGGCATTGTTATCGCGATATCGACGGTCAGACGTAGAGAGAGTCTATACCCAGTACACACATTTCCCGTAAGATTCTTTCTGGTCGTTAGTGCACTGTAGTGGAACTGTGCGTGTTTGGTATAAAATAACACTGTCCTTTTTGATTGTTCACGTTTTCATATGATAAAATTAGTTTTTCGAGAAAAACACCGGCATCATTTACCATCAACACAAACTCTGTTTATCGCCGAAAAACATAGTTTATTGCTCAAAAAGCTAATTTATCGAGAAAAACCCTGTTTATCGAACGATATGCAGAGTTTCTTGATAAACTAAGTTTATCGCTCTGATAAACCTTGTTTATCGAAGTGATAAACAGAGTTTTTCGAAAAACCCTGTTTATTCAAGATTCAAGATTTCAAGATTCAAGATTCATTTATTTCACTCAATATTAAAAACAAAAAAAAAATGCATCATTACAAATTCTGATACATATAAATACATTTAAATACATGAAATGTACACAATTTAAAATAAATAGAAGGATAAAAAAAAAAAACAAGAAAAACAAGGGACATAAATGAGTGGGGATCATGGCTAAAGATCATAATGATCTTGTTATTCGACCCGAATAATTAAAATTGCTAAGGGTGCTATCTCACTTCGCGGAGACGTCCCCGCGACAGAACAGAAACCTCGTCTCCGCGACGGACAAACAGTATCAGAGACGCCCCGAGACGTCTCCGCGACAATTTATGAAAGAAAAAAAAAATCATCCGTCTCCGAAATTCAGGAGACGTCTCCGAGACGTCTCGGAGACGTCTCGGAGATTCACAAATTGTCGCGGAGACGCCCCGGAGACGTCCCGGAGAAGCCCCCAATACCATCCATCCGTCGCAGAGACGAAACCTCCACTCCGCCGCGTGGACGCCTCCGCGAAGCGAGACAGCACCCTAACGATTAAATTGCATTTACAATACGAAATAACGAAAGAGGGTGTGGGTCACTAGGAAGAGAAAAGGGAAGGTTAAGCTGAGAAAGACCCACTAATAGAATTGTAAGCACACAAAAAAAAAAATATATATATATATATGACAATAGACAAAAAACAATATAGTGACTCGTATGCGTTAGGACGATTTTATGACGTAATCAGATTTAATGACTGGTCCCTATGAGGCGCCCAGAATGAATGAAAAAAAATCATCCGTGTCCAGGCACTCCTCAAAGACCCCTCATCAAACCAGGCCACATCACAAAAAAGGCCCATTTTGTAATAACCTTTCTTTGAATTGCATTTTAAAGACGTAAAGTTATCAACTGATAAACTCAGTTTTTTCGATAAACTCGGTTTTTCGATAATCAGTTTACCGCGAGGGGGCGCATCTCATGCATACCCAAGGCCCTATATATACAAGGTTACGACACCGGAAGTGGCTGTCCCTGAGCTATGGAACTTTCGAATAGTTCCAAACTCGGCTGAGTTTGTGTACAAAGTCAATGGGGGAAAATTTTCGACATGAAGTTTCAGGTAATTACAATTATTTTTTAATAAATAGAATCAATCTAGATCTATTCATCCACTACACACCACCCTACCCCACCACCCTACCCTAACCCTAGTGCGTGGGGGTCGCCGTCAACCCTATCCCTTCACGTAGCAGCAGGCCTCGCGGCGGGATGCTTAATTGCACTAGCACCGGACATAGGGGAGACTGGGGTAATTATGGCCCTGGGGTAATTATGGCCCCTTTGGCTTTGAGAGCTTATAATTCTTTGCTGCATTACACAATGATAATTTAATTTTTACACATGCCTAGCTAAACTCTTCCTACTATCATATGAGAAAAATAAGCCATTTACATGAAATTTTGTGCTTAGGGGAGCCTAAAATGTACGGCAATTACAATTCTGTTCTTTGGAAAGTGGCAAGTCTGCTTTTTTATGTATGGTGTGATATCATTAATTAAAATCATTTAAGATGAAATTTTGATTGAAACTGAAACAATAGGAAGTAAAAAAACACATCAGAAAAACTTCCACCTGAATATCTTCAATAGCAGAGCTGTAAAGGGGGATCAAATTGAAAATGTCATTTGGGGTAATTATGGCCCCCAATGCATAAACAG
>CALNVZ010003431.1:4664662-4680017 GCA_940671915.1 Paracentrotus lividus | reverse complement strand
AAAAAAAAAGAAGAAATAAATTATTTAAAAAAAAAAAAAAAATTGCTCCCGAGGAATTGAACTCAAAACCTTCCCGTTGGCAGACAATGACGCTACTGACTGCGCTGCCGCCCTCTATTCGTGAAAATGTGGTATTTAGTATACAGATATGTACGTCTTCCCAAATCAACATCTAAGAACGATCACAAGCACCCGACTGCCCTTGTTATAACAGCAGTAATGGTGAAGATGATAAGAAATATAGAAAAAAGAGAAAGAAAGACGTGTACAGATCAAGGATTTGGCAGTCAAAATCCTAACGGGTTCACGTATATAGCGTAAAACGTTATCAGAGTACACACACACACACACACAATTAGCAGTCCAATCCTCCAATCACAGAAACGGAATGGACCAAGCCCTTTTTTCAGCAAATCAGGAAAAGGTGGCGATATATAATTCATGAGCAAAATAGCCAATCACAGAAAGGGAAAATGGTCGAGTCAAATTGAATGGGAACAAGGTGTATAGCAGAAGTTGCAAGTGTAGCAGGTAGCAGTTAATGGAAACACCCGCAGACATGGGCCAACATTCAATTTTTTGCTACAACAAAATGACAAGCCCGTTGAAAATCGTAAAAAAACATTGTTCTTTAAATAATTCTTAAATTTTTTGTTTCTTGATCATTAGAATATGAAGAACGGAATAACATTAATGAATCTTAAAATAATATTTTATTTTGTAATAAAAATCGAGATCGAATTTTAGGTGCGCAGACTTAGGACTCCCTTTATAACTTTCCCTCGAGTTGAGGCTGAACTTAGTCTCACTAGATCGCGCACCCAAATCTATTTGGGACGGTGGAATTATACAGAGTGGGTAGATAAACAGAGTAACGACACGCATATCCAAAACTAGCGGACACACAGTCAAAGGTCAACCATGGGGAGCTGAAAAAGGAACTATTTTTGTGATGCTGCGCATTCTGGCCGGCGTATGATTACAACGCCTACCTAGCGCGTAGCCTGGGCATATGGGGATTTCTGTGTGTCACCCACGGTTTGCATAATAGTCCATTTTGAGCCCACTGAAAAATTAACCAATCAAGACGACTTCCGTTGCCGTCACTCTCTCTCTATCTACCCACTCTGGAATATAGGTCGAGCGCCAATCTATAGTGAATATAACCATATAGGGTGAGCTAAGCCTAAGTGACATGTAGTGTAAGTTTTTATTTTTGGATGTGGACTTTTGGCAATATCGTGAAATGGGCCTCGCTCAAAAAATTTTCTAAGTTAATTTAATTTAGAGTTAGGTTTTAGGATCACTTAAAGGACTCATTCCGGCTGGAGATTTGGATTATTAGAAAAATAAAGTAAAATCGAAAAAGCCAACACTGAAAATTTCATCAAAATCGGATAAGAAATAGCAAAATTATGAATTTTCTTAGGTTTTGAATTTTTAAGGAAACAGTTCTTCAATTGGCAAACTGATGATTTCTCAGTCCCCCCTACTTTCTTTGTATTTTTATTGTATGAAATACCAATTATCAAGATTTTCTGCCCAAGGACATAAAAACAGGGATGAATCCTTATGGAATGTTCAAGGTCACAAGTGCTAATACTTATTTCAGTATGAGGGACAAGATTTCTTTGTATAACACAATATATGAAAAAATGAGATAATTATGGATTTCATAATGCTTGTGGAATGTTCAAGGTCACAACTGCTTTTACTTATTTCAGTGATGAGGGACAGATTTTCTGTATACACAATATATGAAAAAATGAGATAATTGAATTTCATATAATAAAAACACAAGAAGTAGGGGGACTGTGACATCACAGTTTGCTCATTTGAATATTCAAATATTCAAATGAGACAATGAGACAATTACAAGAACTATTTTCCAAAAAAAAGTCAATACCTAAGAAATGCATAACTTTGTTAATTTTTCATACCGATTTTAATTGAAATTTCTGTAATGTTGCTTGATGAATTTACTTAATTTTACAAAACTTTCATTCTCAGCCCGGACTCCTCCTTAACACAGTCTCATGCAGGTTATTGTTAGATAACCTTGTACTCAGGCATACTGCAGTGCAATTGCTGGGCAATAGAAAAGCAGTGTTCTCTATATGATTTCCAATATAGAGCCTCAGAGGAACAAGAGCAGTGATCACAAAATATTTTTAAAAATCATGTGATCAAATATTTTAGATCCAATGGAAGGAATGGAATGAAAATATGATACTAGTATTTATCATCCTACTGTATGTGTAAAAGACAAATATTTTCCAAGATAAGTTGTTATTTTAGTGATTTCTATCTCCAACTATAGAGGGCTGCTATGTCACATAAATGTGGACAGCTCAGCATACCAAGGCCTCCTGAGTGGTTAGGATTAGATCTAGGTTTTAGGATTAGGGATAGGGTTAGGGTAGGATTAGGATTAGGGTTAGGTTATGGAGGAGCTAGTAATGATAGAATTATGTTACTATTAAAATCCTTTTCTTTGTGTGTCTAATTTCTGTTCTGTTTGCACAATTGCACATTTTTAAGGAATGGTATATTTTCTTCTTTCTTTACTTTCATGAACCAATGAAAGGACAAAAATACCAATGTGGGATGATGCGTAGAATATACAATATGAAAAAGTACGGTTCTAAGACTGTCCATATTCTTCACATCCAGTTTTAACATATGCAGAGGAAGATCACTACATTCGATGCTGAGTATCTTGTATTATGTTTCCGATGCATTATAATATTCTTCTCTTCTCTTATAAATAGATCATGGCTCACTCTAACATTCAAAGTGAAATTAAGCTGACGGACCTTTCAGCTAAGTTGTACTTCACAGACAGCGCAAATCGATCTGTTCATGCCAAAGACTTATCACAGGCAATCGAAAACAACTCTCCAGAAAGCATCAAACATGATCAACGAACAAAACTGTAAAATTCAACAACTGAACAAATCATCAGAAGTCAGCGACAACAAATAGCAGAAATAAAAAAGTCAGAATTTAAAGACTCCAGATCACCACAGAAATCATCTTTAAGTGTGGCTACAATTCCACCAAAATCAAGCCACAAGACATTGCACAAGCTGTCATCAGCTGTAGCCACAAACTCCACAAAAGCCAAGCCTCCAGTCACCACAGAAGTCGTCATCAGCTGCAGCCACACTTCCCACAAAAAATCAAGCCCCAAGTCATCGCACAACTCAGCATCACCTCTGGCCATAACTCCACAAAAATCAAGCCCAGAGTCACCGCAGAAATCGTTATCAGCAAATGTTGAAACTTCCACACCAAAGAACACGCCACCTTCTACCCCAACCACGGCCTATGAGATCAACAGTGACAATGATGATGAACTGCTCAATTCTTCACTCGAGCTATTTGAGAGCCATACCCCAAACAAAAAAATGAAGTCTGATGAATAGACACTGTCACAAAAACTACATGCTATGTATGCCAGTAGTCTATCACATGTACCATCATTTCTGTTGAGAGTTTGCTAGGCCTCATTTCATGATGCATGGCCGTACGTGTTTTAAAATATTTAACATGTTTATAGGATGAATCAGATGATCCATACAGCAACTTTAAAGTGACCAGCAAGTGAGGAATACTGGTTGACGCCATCTACGTCTTCTTCCATTCACTTGTACAGCTAGTAAGCACACGCAGTGCGTTAGTCCGACACACTCCGTGCGGGCTGAAACAGTATACACAAGTCAATCAGAGAAGAAGTAGATGGTGTCAGCCAGTATTCTTCACTTGCTGGTCACTTTAATATCGACAGACACAATATCCTTTATTGTCTGTAATTAGTACAAGTAAATTTACAATGCAAATCATCTGACAAAGCCTTTACTGATATGTTACATGTAATTGTGGTAGATGCATTCTACAATGCAAATCAGTCAAATCACTGTATTTATGGTGATTGTGTTAACCATGTTTAATTTTATGTTACAAGTATTTTTCATTGCAAATCATCTTACAAGGCCTGTATGTATTTTACATGTAACTGTGGTAGAACTATTGTACATTGTAAATCACTGTAGTTATGATAATTGTGTTACAAGTATTCTACAATGCAAATAACCTAAAATATGTTAATTGTGTTACAAGCATTTTGCAGTTCAAATCACCTAAATTTTGTTATGTTACAAATATTCTATGATGTAGATGATCTTTTAGAAAGGTATGATGCAGATGATCTTTTAGAAAGGTATTTTAATTATTTCATGATGCATGGCCGTACGTGTTTTAAAATATTTAACATGTTTATAGGATGAATCAGATGATCCATACAGCAACTTTAAAGTGACCAGCAAGTGACGGATACTGGTAAAATAATTAAAATACCTTTCTAAAAGATCAATGAGAGAAGAAGTAGATGGTGTCAGCCAGTATTCTTCACTTGTTTTACAAGTTTTTCTGTGTTTCTATGTGTTTCGGTTCATTTTAACAAGAGTTTATTAAAACTTTTATGTGACAGCTTTTCATATTATTCACTTTTGATTCCACTTCTCGGTTTGAGAAATATAAATCTTCAAAGACATATTGTCAATAATTAATATGGCAGTACATAGTACGTATTATTTACCCTCAAAATCAGATACTCAAGTACCAGTACCAAAAAAACATTTTTTTCTTTCTCTGTGGTCAAGTGTAAGATCTTGATTATTTCTTCTGTCGTCAAGTATAGGATCTGAATTATATATAGCATATTCCATCTTCTTATATTCATATAATCATTATGCTGATATGCAAATCACATTAAGTATATGTTACATGTAATTTTGCTAAAGTATTCTGCAATGCAAATCACCTGAGGTATGTTAATTGTGTTTAGTATTTTACAATGCAAATCACTGTAATGTATGCTTCTTGTGTTACAAATAAATGTACAAAGGTTTTTTCCTATCTCGTAACATACTTACATCTCTTCATTTAACTTTTAACTTTAAATTACCACCTACCTAACCACACATCAACCAATGTTCCCCATCTAATAAATATCTTTTTCAATATCACTTTTGTCTCCAAATAAATTTTTTATTGACTCTCCATAGATTGATCTCTGATTTTCAGAAACTTCTCTATCTTCGTAAAATCAACAAGCCTATACATTCCTGTACTAAACTACTGATACATTTGTATAGGGTCAGATGTCATATTTTAGTTTTTGTCTTGCTTGTCTGCCAATCATATTTTCAGTTGATTTTATTGATATTTGTAAGGAGGACCATAGTTGGCCTATGGATTAGCTCATATGTGCCAATTTTCTTCATGTCTGATTTTTAATGTTGCCTATTGTTTCACATTTTCGGGCAATTAAAGTTGCATTCGGACAAATAAAATCTTCAAAAATATTGTTCTTTCAGAGCTCCAACCTAGTCAGGATGCCACGCTCAAGATCAAGGAGCACAGACCAGCGACGCAAGCTCAATGCGGCCAAAAAGAGAAAGCTCGGGATAAAGAATCGGCAGAAAATGCAAACACCAGCAGAAACAAAGAAAGAAGGACAATGGTAAAGGAGCAAACTAAGCGAACAAGATCTGAAGAAACACCAGCAGAAACAAAAGAACGTCGCTCTCTGTCCAAACAGCGAGTTACTGCAAAACGAGCGAAGGAGACAGCGGAGGAAACGGAGAAACGTCGCTCGCTGTCCAAACAGCGAGTTACTGCAAAACGAGCGAAGGAGACAGCGGAGGAAACGGAGAAACGTCGCTCGCTGTCGAAAGAGCGAGTTACTGCAAAACGAGCGAAGGAGACAGCGAGGAAACGGAGAAAACGTCACTCGCTGTCGAAAGAGCGAGTTACTGCAAAACGAGCGAAGGAGACAGCGGAGGAAACGGAGAAACGTCGCTCGCTGTCGAAACAGCGAGTTACTGCAGAACGAGCGAAAAGAGACAGCGGAGGAAACGGAGAAACGTCGCTCGCTGTCCAAACAGCAAGTTACTGCAAAACGAGCGAAGGAGACAGCGAAGGAAACAGAAAAACGTCGCTCGCTGTCCAAACAGCGAGTTACTGCAAAACGAGCGAAGGAGACAGCGGAGGAAACGGAGAAACGTCGCTCGCTGTCCAAAACAGCGAGTTACTGCAAAACGAGCGAAGGAGACAGCAGAGGAAACGGAGAACGTCGCTCGCTGTCCAAACAGCAAGTTACTACAAAACAAGCGACGGAGACAGCGGAGGAACGGAGAAAACGTCGCTCGCTGTCCAAACAGCGAGTTACTGCAAAACGAGCGAAGGAGACAGCGGAGGAAACGGAAAAACGTCGCTCGCTTGTCCACAGCAAGTACTAAACAAAACAAGCGACGGAGACAGCGGAGGAAACGGAGAAACGTCGCTCGCTGTCCAAACAGCGAGTTACTGCAAAACGAGCGAAGGAGACAGCGCAGGAAACAAGAGAAACGTCGCTCGCTGTCCAAACAGCGAGTTACTGCAAAACGAGCGAAGGAGACAGCGGAGGAAACGGAAAAACGTCGCTCGCTGTCCCAAACAGCGAGTTACTACAGAACGAGCAACGAGACAGCGGAGGAAACGGAGAAATGTCGCTCACTGTCCAAACAGCGAGTTACTGCAAAACGAGCGAAGGAGACAGCGGAGGAAACGGAGAAAACGTCGCTTGCTGTCCAAACAGCGAGTTGCAGTGACTCGGGCTAATGAAACCTCTGAGAAAAGAAAAAAACGTCAGACAGAGACCAGGAAACAGAACAAGCTTGGACGTGAGAAAGAGAGATCAAAGCAACCATCATTGATCAATGCGTACACAAGTTCAGGAGCCAGATCAAAGAGGGTCCAATATACCCTTGCTGTTGCTGCATGAGACTACCTACAGGTGAAAGTTACTATATAAAGCAATCCAGTACTTAATAAAAATGACCGCCTTCTGTTCAACAAGTTCACTTCGTCATTAACATCTACTTCAATTTAATAATACGATCTTTGAATTTGGTTATCATTCAAATCACCACAAAAGAAAGTTGTCCAGACAATAATATTGGCACAATGTAGTACTCTTCAAAACAACTATAATCGGTTTAAACCTATATCACTAAGTGTTGAAATTATGTTTGTATGTTATTAATGGGGAATAATATTGATTAAAGGCAAAATTTAACAATGTTCTCATTTTTTTTTAAAAGTTGATATTTCATTCATATCATCTTCTGCTATATGGCATAATACCCTCATGGTGGAAAAATCAGAGCCTAAAACAACTGTATAGGTGTAATAAAGTCATTAATTTTCTTCCAGGGTGGTCCATTGCATCCCAACTTTTTACATCCTCAGACCTCCCAACCATTCTGAATTTTCACCATTCCCAGCTCTCATTTTGACATGATTTTCCTATTTTATGATAATTTTACTTGCATATTCATCCAAGTATAGCATCCAGTGTGAGCTCATCCCATCCCAGTATAGCATCCAGTGTGAACTGCAACAAGGGATTATTTCAACAAGTAACAAGTATTAAAAAAATGGGAAATGTAATTTTTTCCTATTTTTCAGCAAATTCTCTCCTATGTTTCAGTCTGAAAAGTTGGGTTGTCTTCATCCCGCGGTGTTTCTCACCCAATGCAAACATGCCTAGATGCATTAATTCTTTCAACTTAAGAATTATTTAAATCCTCCCACCACGATGCTAAACACTACCTTTAATTCACAGGTCAGCTGTTGTCCTCATGAAACCTGATTGCTACAAGAAAAACGCCTCTACAAAAAAACACATTGACGCCCATGAAGATACACAGATGTTTGGCCAATCGTGGATCTGCAAAACTTGCCATGTTGCATTGAAAAAGGGGTCGCTTTCAGTTCAGTCCTGGACTAACAGTTTGGAGTTGGACAGCATACCGCCACAATTGCAAGATTTGCGTCCATTAGAAATTCGCCTCATCAGCCTTCGCATTGCTTTCACGAAATTAGTCGCCCTACCAAGAGGAGCACAAAAAGCAATTCACGGCAGTGCAGTCAATGTTCCTACAAAAGTAGAAACCATTACATCATTACTACCTCGACTCTTCCGCTCAAACGGCACAAGTGATTCCTTTGAAATTGAAAAGAAAACTCACCTACAAAGGACATTACATGTTTGAATATGTCCGACCAAAGAAATCATCACTGCTCTAAAGTGGCTCAAGGAGAACAACTCTTTGTACAAGGACATCAACATCTGTAGTGACTGGAACAACAATGGGAGAATGGAGAAAGCCAGCTTTGGGAGCAATGACTGAACCGAGCAGTGTCCATCATGAATATGAGGATTCAAGAATGGAACACAATGTCAATGAACTTCAACAACAATTGACTCCGATCTCAACAGACCTACAAACATTGATGGACATAGCACAGATGTGGGGCTTCCACGTGATTGACGTTCCTGTGATGGAGACTGCTTTTTCATGCTGTGGCATCAGCTCTCCCTTCTGCAGGTACACACTATCATCCATTTTCAAACATGATTACGAAATTTATGAAAATCGACATATCTATTATCAAACTTTGACAGTGT
Source organism: Paracentrotus lividus (assembly GCA_940671915.1). NCBI lineage: Eukaryota > Metazoa > Echinodermata > Echinoidea > Camarodonta > Echinidae > Paracentrotus > Paracentrotus lividus. The sequence goes on along the minus strand of CALNVZ010003431.1, from coordinate 4,671,499 downwards.
TAATTGCATTGACGCTCCAGCGACAATGCTATGTTATCGTTCAATATTCCTTTTCCGTCTTCTTCTTCTTCTTCCACAAAAAGCCATTCACTTAACACATGATCCTTGTTCGCCCTGTCAAGGTCAAATTACTTATCCAAATTCGTTCAAACTTCATAAACATGTCATCCATAATCCACTATTGATCCCCTGACATTTCATTTTCCAAAATCACTCATCCGTGACCGTCCATTGGCCATTTTCTCAATTTTGGGCCATATAAAAGCCATTTTTCCAGCCTCCATATCTGTTTTATTTTCAAAACCATCTTCATATTTTATATCAATATCAAAAATTAACTCTGTTATGAAATAAAAAATTGTGACTAAAAACACACAAAAATGGCTATAACTTTCTTAAATCAATACCATTTTGCTTCAAACTTTCAGGGTATGTTATTCTAGTAAATGTACACACGCTCCACATGTTTCACGCTCCAATAAATAAGCAAAATGCAAAAAGCGCCCTCTAAAGTTTCAAAATTTGGCTAAACTCCAAGACGCTACATTTGCGTTGTGCCTTGTTAAAACCGTACCCTTTTTCGGATTTAGGTACTTCAAACTATGTTCTTTCCAGCAATGTAAAGAAAAATACATCGATTCATTGACGAAATTGTTCAAAAATGTTGTGGAATGTAAAAAATTATCGATACCACAAAATCAAGTTTAACTTACTCTAAAATTGCGAATATTCAATCTAGGGACTTGAAACTTGGCAAGCATATGTATCAATACATTTCGCAACTATCTGCTAATTTTTATAAAATTTGATGACGTCATCAAAAAGTTATGGACAAAAAATAGCGAATTTACAATGAATTACGTAACAAGGCATTACATCATTGCCGTTCCATATTTGCTTCTGAAATTGATATCACATTGACCGCATTGAAATTGTCTTTCCATTGATACTATATATAATATAGGTTGCAACAGAAAATTTAGAGTAAATCCAGTTTTTGTAAAAACCTTTATACCAGCTTGCTTCATAATTGCGAAATCAAGAAAGCCACGAGTGCTCAGATTACTATGGAACGCCGTGGAGGAAAAAGGATAAAGATAAAAACTCAACAAAGTACACAAACTGCAATCGTTTAACACACATTTGTTCTACATGTGAAGGCCATTTCCGTTTCCCAATATCTTTCAAATTATATGTTTACATTTTTATTATCCTTCATATATTTTAGTCAAAGCGTCAATTAACCCACATCGTTCATGTCAACGATTGCAGTTCTAGTTGCATTCTGGAATCAATGTGACCATAGAATTTTTAATGTTAGACTTTCACGTTATTACTTCAATTTGTGCAGGTATTCAAGCTATCTCTGGACCTGAGATTAGGAAGAAGTTGATTCGACTACCTGGAGACTACAACTCAAGACATGAGCTCGTGAACTTCCTGCCACTATCACCGCCAGAAAACTGCCATCACCACGAACAAGCAACTCGTGCGATGGGATCACTACATCCAAGGACTGAAGGAAGGTGAAATGGGCCGACAACATGGCTGTCCAAGGAGTTGCTGACATGCTCAACCTCAACATCCGAGTCATCAACACCATCACTCCTGACTCCCCTCACGATGTCCATCCACGCAAACAAAGGAGTGACAACACAGTCACAGTGGGTTTGATGGGCGAACTACACTATGTGGCCTTGAAACCTGGTCAAAATTTTAACAGTGAGCAGCCACAAGCAATTGCATCACAGGAAGAACGAGAAATTAAAGAAGACAATAGAAGCAGTTCGAACAAGAGCAAGGCAGCTCCGCGGTCTACCTTTTGAATACCCTTGCTGCTATCAAGAAGAACGAGGACCTCAGAAGGCGACTTTACATATTCAGTTTGCCCCAGGGGAGAATCAGAAGCCACTGCCATTCCCTAACTGACAAGTACTTTGAAGAGATGGCCAACCCCACAAAATATCCAAAAGGACAGGGGGGATATTCACGGAACGAACCAAGAACATTACAATTCGCAGATACTTCAATCAGAGACTACTACATCTGGATGGACGATTTGCCAAAGACATAGATTATATCCTTGCAGCACAGTATGCCGTAGAAGCAAACAAGTCCGTGATGAAGTCCAGATATCTTTGAGACAAGTCACGGGGTCACATTTTCCAGAACAAAAGAGTGACAAGCTGGCTTGTTGAAGTCCTCCGAGAAATTGCAGGCAATGCTGAGAACAGATGCTGCATTTAAATTTCTCAAAAAATGTCAGAGGATCGCCAGCTTATTGTAATGGTGTATTACTTGACCTCCTTGCACATGGTACGGCAGCTGGCATTTGGCTGCTACTATTCTGCTATATCTAATTAACATCATCGCGTGAGCTATTGTTTTGTTTTTTTTTTTTTTTGTTGAATTGCACTATGTATTTTGCTAATTTATTGCGCGCCGAGCGCGACAGCGTCCTTTGTCTGATCATTGAGCACGCGCAGCTCCCTTACCCACCGACCTCGGTGTAGCTGAGTACAACGGTACTTCAGGAATTGCGTCTTTTCGCTTTACGTGAAGCTTGTGGTAGAATGATGATATAGCAATATTAGCCTCACTATTAATGTACTGTAGAAATACTAACAGTTTAGTATGGCTGTCCTACATCCTGTTAGTCTCGAATGGCAGGCAGCGGACATTCAGCAGTGGCCTAGGCATCACCAGAGTACGTCAGTGTCGCCAAGTATGGGAAGTCTTCTTCTCGACGTACGAATGTAAAACCATGTCCTGGAGAACAATGAATTGCCCAATAGGCTATTTCGAGAACATCAGAATTTTGAGAAAATATGACTGCAGCTGAGATGCCGATCCCACCATACGCAAAGTGTCGATTATTGTAGAAACCCAATGAATGAATGATGGACCATAGGTCCGATAATAAGGAATCAAAATAGCAGGAGATATCTAATACTCAGAACAGTTGTTGTCTACTAAGAATTCCACCTTGATGTCTTCTTCACCGGAGATCATATGTGAGGATTTCAAATATACATCATCCCCATCACCAGTCTTCATCATGTATAAACTAGATATCGAAAGTAGAATCAATTGAGAGAGAATTGTCTAACCAAGACTGAGGTAGTCCACAATGCACATAACCATCCCTGCATGGAAATCAGATGCTCACCAGACTAAGAGTGTACAACATCTGATGCCAAACTTGTTGTAGAGTGTCAACGAAGTATAATGTTGATAGGACCTTATACTAACAAATACTACTCTACAACATGAAATCTATCACCAACGACGAATGATGCGGTGACGACCTCGTCAATCATTGTTCTCAAGGCTGCAACAACATTGTTCACATCTAATCAGCCACCACATGCAGAATAACCCATGAGCTGCAGGCTTCCTCCTCTTACCCCCAAGTCAGCAAACGCTATCATTTGCACAGATCTTCTATTGCGGAGACAATCGGACAATACGAGGTCTTTACTCAGGTTTGTTGGAAATGACTAATAGTATATTAACCCTAATCCCAGTCCATTAAGGGGGATGGTGGGCATTTTGACCCCACCAACCCTCCAACCCCCACTCAACAAATTTCAACAGACCATTTGCTTGCCAATGAATTTTTTTCCATGCATTATTCACTGGCTTTTTATTATTGAGTCTTTCGCATCTATTTGAAACAATTTTCAGCAAAACTCGGACTAACCGGCTGTGATCGGCCCTAATGACCTTTTGCTCATGCGATGTCGGTCCCAATCGCTCACAAACATAGATTTTTTTATGTGATGTTGTAAAAGATCAATGTAAATTGTATTTGCAGCCAAATTCATATAGGTCCTATGCCATGATTATTTTACTATCATTATACTGATTGAAATTAATTAATCTTTAGCTGTTTTAATGATCAACAGTGCCCAACAAATTTTCCACAAAAAAACAATGAAAACAAAGCTCAAAAAAACAATAAAATAAAAAAAAGTTAGTTCCTCATATGGCTTTTTTGGTACTTAATTGTTAGAAATGTCAAAAGAGTATTCCCTTAAATAAGCATTCTACAAGCCATTTTAAAGTGACTTATAGTTCAAAATATTCAGTTTATATGGCATAAATTCCATAATTAATTCATTTAAGAATGGGAAAATATATGTATTTTTCAAAAAATTAAACTACACTGGCAAATTACATCCAGCTCTATGCGCATAATATTTCGAAACAATTACGCCAATCACCACCAAGAGCACTGGGGGGGGGGGCAAATAAGGCCCCCCCCACAATGGACTTAAGTCCCTCATGACCCAAGGGGATTCGGTTAATATTTGTGCTCCTATGCTGCCTATATTCTTAATTCATTTGTGTCGTATGATGCCATGGACGAACCATACTACCTTGCACATTGATTATGTTTTACTTGTAACCTTTAATCAATGTGACCATTGGCTGATACTGATATTATTGTAATATTTTTAATTTTAATCACTATCAGATGAAGTGAACCAGATGAAGGAGGCACTGAAGAAAGTAAGACAAGTCTTGGACCGACAAGGAACTACGAAGACATGTCGTTGGCTCAAGTGCTAACCAAAGCAGGAGTGCAATCACAGCTGTATCACAAAGCACTCAAAACCATGATTGTCTGGGAAAAAAATCATCCTGCAACGCACACCCAGAGAACGCTGGATCAACCACTACAATCCCAAGATTCTTCGTTCTTGGCAGGCAAACATGGACTTGCAATTCACCACAGATCCGTACTCCTGTATAATGTACATCACAAGCTACATGCTAAAGAGTGAGCGAGCATGAGCGAAACATTGAAGAAGGTGGCTGAGGAATGCCGGGGCGATGATCTGAAAACCAAGCTGCGGAAAATGGTTCGATGTTCCTCAATACTCGTGAAGTCAGTGCCAGGAAGCTGTCTACCGACTGTTGTCATTGCCCCTAAAGAAATCCAGCAGACAGGTAGTGTTGTGACACAACTCCCAATGACGACGTGTTTCCCTGTTAAAACCCTCAAGAGCATCCTGCAGGAGATGGATGATGAAAATGAAGATATCTTCTGTACGTAACTCTCCCCTTGATCGATATGCTTCAAGACCACAAGATTTGGAAAGAATTTGTCTTGCTGAGTTTTCTGCCACGTATATCTTGGGCAGAATTGCCAATCAACAACAAGAGACAGAAGATCATGTTCCCGATGGCAAAGAGGACGACGACGACGACCAGAATGAGACTAATGATGACCTTGATCATTTGCCTAAGCGAATCACACTACAGAATGGTCTTGGATACATGACCAGGCGCCGTCGTCACTGTGTCATCAGATTCCACAAAGAAAAGAATGAAGGTGAAGAAAAATACAGGAACCTCATCATGCTCTACTATCCCTGGAGGAATGAAGAACGCGATCTCAAAGGAGACAGTCCCACATTCAAAGAACGGTTCAGAACGCGTTCGAAGCCGTTGCAGAAACATCATTAAGGTGAATAGAGGCTCTTAATCAGCAACAACGCTTCACGAAATAGACCAGGCCTATGAAGATTTGCGCAGGATGTCACCCAGAGGCCCTGTGGGATACTGTAGCCCCGAATGCCCAACACCAAGCATGCTGACCAAGAAGCAGAAGGAGCAGTTGAAGATCGAGACTTACCCATTCAAGACACCATGGAGAATGTTGATATGGCTCCAGCCACCAGCTCATCAAAATGCTCCCGAACTTCACTCAGATTCACAGCCGAGTTGCAGAAATCACTGGAATGAACAACGAGGACTACAGTAGCGATGATGAGAATCATTGAACCAAGAACAAAAAGATAGTTTTGACCATGCATCGGAAATGGTGCAAGGATACCATCATCGCACTAAAAAATAGACAGAAACCACCGTCTACCAAGTTTTCGTGAGCGGTCCTGGAGGTGTAGGAAAAAGTCACATCATAAAGCTAATACATTACGAAACCGCCCAAGCTGGTGAAACCACTATCTGGATCTTTGAGACCCGATGAACTTGCAGTATTACTCACTGCATTCACCGGAACCGCTGCTTTCGGAATAGAAGGAATGACCCTGCACTCAGCATTCAACTTTGCCTTGTGGCCCCAGGAATAAGAAAAGCGTATCACGGACTCTCGAGTGATAAAGCTCAACACACTTGCGTTCCAGAATTGGTAAGCTTCGATTGCTCATCATCGACGAAGTTTCCATGGTTGGAGCTGACCTCCTCTATCACTCCATCGACGCCTGCAGGATATCACCGGAATCAAGATGCATGCATCTAGGTTTGGAGGAGTCAGCATTCTGGCAGTCGTGATCTTTCCAACTCCAGCCTGTGGCCAGAACCATGTCTTCGGACTTCCATCCGATCCATATGCCTTCTCCATGGTCCATCTGGGAGGAGAACTTCAAGATGATTGAACTCACACAGAGCATGAAGCAGAGAGGACGACACTGTCTTTGCTACCCTTCTCACCAGAGTCGAAACTGCCACATGCACTAACGACGACATCGCCTGCTCAAGACACGTGTCATATCCAAAACAGACCCATCATATCTGCTGAAGGCCCTGCATGTCTTCAAAACTAACAATGAAGTCGACAACACAACACTGAGACCCTAACAGACTAAAGGAGCATGTACACAGAGTGAAGGCCATCGACAAGAGAAAGATGTACACACCGGTCTCATTGATGTGGCTATGCCAACAAAAGTATTTTACGTTTTTGTTGCAATAGGTCATATTACTTTTTTAATTGAAATGGCATTTCTATACTACTGTGCTTCAGTATCACATCAAATGTCTTTCTTCCTTCCTCAGCTTCACAGGCTGGAGGTCTTCGCAAAACAG
>CALNVZ010003431.1:4638863-4664234 GCA_940671915.1 Paracentrotus lividus | reverse complement strand
ATGACAATAGCGGTCCTGGAGTGTAGGAAAAAAGTCACATCATAAAGTAATACATTACGAAACCGCCAAGCTGGGTGAAACCACTATCTGGACTTTGAGCCCGATGAACTTGCAGTATTACTCACTGCATTCACCGGAACGCGTTGCTTTCGTATAGAAGGAATGACCCTGCACTCAGCATTCAACTTTGCCTGATGGCCCAGGAATAAAAGAAAGCGTATCACGGACTCTCGAGTGATAAAGCTCAACACACTTGCGTTCCAGAATCGGTAAGCTTCGATTGCTCATCATCGACGAAGTTTCCATGGTTTGGAGCTGACCTCCTCTATCACTCCATCGACGCCTGCAGGATATCACCGGAATCAAAGATGCATGCATCTAGGTTTGGAGGAGTCAGCATTCTGGCAGTCGTGATCTGTTCCAACTCCAGCCTGTGGGCCAGAACCATGTCTTCGGACTTCCATCCGATCCATATCTTCGTCTCCATAGGTCCATCTGGGAGGGAGAACTTCAAAGATGATTGAACTCACACAGAGCATGAGGCAGACGAGACGACACTGTCTTTGCTACCCTTCTCACCAGAGTCAGAACTTGCCACATGCACTAACGACGACATCGCTCTGCTCAAGACACGTGTCATATCCAAAACAGACCCATCATATCTGCTGAAGCCCTGCATGTTTCAAAACTAACAATGAAGTCGACAGACACAAACACTGAGACCCTGAACAGACTAAAGGAGCATGTACACAGAGTGAAGGCCATCGCAGAAGAAAAGAAAATGTACACACCGGTCTCATTGATGTGGCTATGCCAAACAAAAGGTATTTTACGTTTTTGTGCAATAGGTCATTATTACTTTCTAATTGAAATGGATTTCTATACTACTTGTGCTTTCAGTATTACATCAAATGTCTTTCTTCCTTCCTCAGCTTCACAGACTGGAGGTCTTCGCAACGAGCTGTCCATAGCTGTTGGGGCAAGAGTAATGGTCACCGCTGAACATTAATGTCTCTGATGGCCTGGCAAACGGTGTCATTGGCATGTGGTGGCATCGACAGCACCAATGACTACGTCCATGCATTTTGGTTCGCTTCGATAGTGACAGGTGGTGTCGTGTCTGAACCATTTCATCCACATCTGATAACCCTTGTTATACCAATAACAAATTCAGTATGTGTTATTTATTTACATCTTCTAAATATTCACATCCACCAGAGTTGGTAGACAAGCAAGAGCAGAAAGCCAATATAAGAGGGACCACCAGATGCCGTGCCAGTATCCAGGATGACTGTACAATTCTATGTTGGTCACGGACGTCATTCAGTAGAGGCTAAACGTTCCCAGTCCCTCTCACACTGGCATGGGGCTGCACAATCCACAAAGTTCAAGGTATGTTGGTATTCTACTTCTTTCACTTCTACATATTGTTAAATAGTAAACACCTTGCATCAAACTCTTCAAGAACTTTAATTCCTTTGTACAAAAGTCAATATGTGTTATTTATTTGGCATCAACTACAAAACACCAAACTTCACACACTAAATCCTGAATACCATATATTTTTTTTTACAACAGAATAATTATATTCTTACTCCCTCCATTAGGTAAAACACTGGATAGAATCGTCGTCGCGATGCAAGGAAAAGGAAAATTCATGCCAGGTCAAGCATATGTTGCCCTAAGCAGAGTGCGCACACTTCAAGGTTTGCACCTGCTTGGGTTTCAGGAGAACGCAATCAGGGTCAACCCAGCTGTGAAGAAAGAAATGGAACGACTGCAGGATAGCAACATCACCAGAGCAGCTCCAACTTCTACCTCTTCTCCCGCACTCACCATCGTGATGCTTAACGTCCGTCCTACCTCGCACACCTTCACGACATGGCTGCTGACAATGCCCTGACATCAGCTGATGTCTTATGTTTTGTGGAAACATATCTAAAATAAAGGGAGACGTCTCACAGATAAGGAACATGTCTTCAATGACTGTGTTTCAGTTAGAACTGATCGTTCAGACCTAGGAGGGGGAGTCATGACCGTGGCACGACGACACCTCATCCCAGAAAATCTGCCCATTGCATCCAAGGACTGGAGTTCACATCAATCGCAATCAAGCATCCAACCCCATCAAACATCATCACCATCTACAGGCGACCATCATCCGACATGAAGACATTTTTGTCACTTATGCAGCAACTATTGCAACCATCCCAAAGGACGTGACAAACCATCATCTGTGGAGATTTCAATGTGGATCTCAATAAGTCGTTAATGCCCCATCGGTGCAGCTGATGGACAAACATGGCTTCACCCAGTCAGTCACAACACACAACGGATTACGGCAGTCTGCTCGACCACATGTATGTGACCAACAACACACCAGTCCAAGTGGAGGTAGTGGACACATACTACTCGGACCATGATGCTGTAGTAATGAAATTCGATACACTATAGTAAATAATGTTCATTTGTTGTTGTTTGTTTGTGTTCAGTAACTACAGAACGGTGAACACAATTTGTACCAAATGTTCAGGGAATGTTCAGATTGTAACAGGAAAGAATCAATTAAATTTTGATGATAATCAGTTCAACATGCAAATTCTGTTGACCTTCTAGTCCTGACTCTGTAGTATATGTTAAGATCACCATTTCGCATGTATAAAGTACGAAGCAGTTTTAGCAGCCATTGTACAATACCTCAGTCAGACATAGGGTCATGTTTTTTCAGTACATAATTTCAAGTTGTGTAAAGCCATGTGTTAACCCTAAAAGCCTGGGGTTTTTGGTCATCTTATGACTGGGGGGGGGAGGGGGGGGCTGTTTCCGCCCCCCCCCCCCCCCCCCGAGATCTCGGTGTCGACCCGCGCGATCGCAATGAAAAGTCGCCACGCGTCACCTAGGATGTAATCTCCAAAATTGCATAGTCAAATGTTCCGAAAATTTTTGGGTATTAAATTGATTATGCTAATTTCAGTACAAATTCATTTCTTATGTATTTCATGTTTTTTTAATTTCTTATCTAGTTCTTTGTTTTTTCGACTTTTTGTTTTTTATTGTTTTTTCAATGAGAATTGTCGGCAAACATTATCACAAACCACATAGAACCAAAAACTAATTAATTTGAAGTAGTAAATCAAAAATAATCATATATTTATGAATAAATACATTCGTATTGGATTTGTACACGAAATCACGTTTTGAGCAATTTTTCGGTCTGACGAGCATGTACAAATGTTCCATAACTTAAAACGCGTACCCGGACAACGAGAATTTGGTTCTAAAAGTTGTGCGAGACTTAAAAAAAAAAGTCATAAAACAGCGTGTCGACAGCTTTATACGTTACCGAGATCTTCGCAAAGTTAAGACAAAATCATCCAGGGTTAGTACACATAATGTAGATTTCAGTTTTGACCCCATAGTATAGTATTACAACTACTCGTAGTGCCACCAAGGCGTGGGTCTGCCGCCTTTGACGTCCCTCTAGTTTGTTTTTGTTTGTTTGTTTGTTTGTTTGTTTTTGTTTGTTTTGTACAAGATAACTAGAGAACGCGGTGAACGGATTTGCACCAAATTTTCAGAGATTGTTTGGATAGTGAAAGGAAGAATCGATTAGATTTAGGTGATGATTGGTTGATCCCTGCAGATTCTGTGTGACCTTTTTGTTTTACTCTGGCCCGATCGATCCACCGTTTCGCACGTATCCGCCTCAGTGGAGATAGCGCAAACAAACCAACCAAAACTTCAAGTGCGCAGTAGCTCTTAAATTGGTCTTTTCCAAAGGTAAGCGCAGTATACCCAGCTAGCCCATATCCCATGCATGCGCACAAACGTAACACAAATTCGAAACAAGGTGTAGGCTAAAAGAACATCTCTCGCAGGTCATAAGGTAGGAGGTTTTGCAGACTATTTTATGATCAGTACATTAATATTCATCAGCTGGACACGCTACCAGTGCGGCAAGGATCCCAAGCGATTTTTTAGGAAGCTCCAATGCCGGTGACCTGGCCTTGACTGAGCAGGGTTAACGAACGTGCGGTCACACACATAGGCCGGGGAGCAGGTCAGCGTGGAGACGATTGGGTTGTTCGCTAACCGAGGGCACCCGGGTTGTGGCTTTAGTACGTCTTCCTTGCACGTTTATATCTGTCGTCTATTTTGTTGTTTTATACGAATTGTATGCCTTTTAGCATAAGTTGTTTAATTGATTTCATTGTTTTTCATTGCATTGACCTTTTCTTTGAGTATAGTAAGTAAGAGTGCCCAAGTCTGCGCAGTGCCTATTATTATATGCTATGTCTGCGCACCCACGTTAATACGCGATTTTTTGTAGTCGACAAAACATCAGACTGACATCAATTTTCAATCTTAACCTCAACAATCCATTTTGATACCAAAAACTGCGAAAATAATTGATTACAAATGAGTTTCAGCAAGTTTCATTTTCTACCCTGAAAATTTCAATAATTGTCAAAAAGAAATGTCCGAAACTTCAGCTGCGCTTGAATTGCGTGCGGTCACACATAGGCCGGGGACAGGTCAGCGTGGAGACGATGGGTCGTTCGCTAACATTCGCTGACATAGGGTCATGTTTTTTCAGTACATAAAATTTCGAGTTGTGTAAAGCATGCGTTAAGACAAAATCATCCGGGTTAGTACATAATGTAGATAAGATTTCAGTTTTGACCCCATAGTATTACAACTACTCTGTAGCGCCACCAAGGCGTGGGTATGCCGCCTTTGACGGCCCCTCTAGTTCTTGATTCTAAAATTAATGTTAGATTTCAGATTTTCAGTGTCTTTCAGTCCTAAATTTAGAACATGTTACTGAAAAATATTCTCTCCTGGTTTTCTTTCCTTGCTTTTTCCGTAATGTGCGCTTTTAATTGAACCTGCATCTAATAATAACAAAATTTCCCGAAACACTGATCTCATCTCAAATACAGGGCCCCTGCGGAGCCTCGATATACGTCCACCCCGATAGTTCCGGGTTAAAATGCGTGCAGCCTCCTGCTCACGGCGGCTGAGCAGCGTCCAGCCGTGCAGTAGATTCACGATCAAGGCAGCGGCGTGCTCAATTCTCATTTTTTGAAATCGAAGATATTTCACGTCTTTTGCTATAAGACCATACGAATTTGATAAATTTAGGTGGTCGCTAATATATTCATTCGAATCTGCATGGTTGAAATAAATTTTTAATGACATTTTGGGATATAATACTAGAAAACGATTCAAAATTTTGCACGCATTTGCAATGGTAGCAGTCGACAAAAACACCGAGTTGGAACTATTCGAGCCCTTCAAATTTGACCTTTGACCCCTGTTGTCGTAACCTTGTATATATAGGGCCTTGGCCAACAGTGATTTGCGCCCACTCGTGGTGAATTTCCAATAAAACTGAGTTTATCGAAAAACTGAGTTTATCAAAGCGAAAAACTCTGTTTATCAGTTGATAAACAGGGTTTTTCGTAAAACTCTGTTTATCACTTCGATAAACATGGTTTTTCAAAGTGATAAACTTAGTTTATCAAGAAACTCTGTATATCATTCGATAAATAGGGTTTTTATCGATAAACTTGGTTTATCGGCGATAAACACAGTTTTTTCGAGTGATAAACTCAGTTTATCGAGAAAAAACCCTGTTTATCAAGAAGAACCCTGTTTATCGGTGATAAACTAGGTTTATCGAGAAAAACTACGTTTATCAGTTGATATGCAGAGTTTCCGTCGAAAAACTAAGTTTATCGGTCGAAAAACCGAGTTTATCGGCGATAAACTCAGTTTTTCGGCTTTATGGGTCAAATGGCTTGCCATATACAGGTACGTGTGTGTAGGTCTCCCGTTCTGGAATGTACGCCGCCGTTTGCCTCGACGAAGAACGTAGGTCAGTTATCAACCAATCAGCGAGCGCTTTAGGAATGTAAACATTCACACGTACCCCTTTCAAATTTCTCCCGACTATAATCATAACAATTAAAACATATTGGTGAAAAAATGTTTCATGGAAACGTCTTTGGAATATAGGGTCCCCGTCGTCTTGCTCTATATCCTTGTCTTGGCACCTTATGGCCATTATTTCTTTGAGAAGAGTATCTAAAAACAGTTTTGGGGAGAAATATGAAACAGCTTCATGTTTTGTTGTAGTTTTCACTGAAAATCCTATCTCCTAAAATTTAATTTGGGGACCCCTTTTCATTTGTCTCCCACGTTGGTAAAGAAAAATGACGGGTCTGGGCATTTCATCAAAGGACTCGTCGGACATTTTATGCGACAAATTTGCTCGCAGCCAATCAGATGCAAGCATTTCAGAAGTTTATAACAGTTTGCCGGATAAAATGTCCGACAAGTCCTTTCATGAAACGCCCCCCCCCCCCCTGGTCATATTCTGCTCTCAGGAATGAAAAAGTACAGGGTTTGCCTTTTAGAGGATACATAAAAATGAACAAAAAGAGTTTGGTTATAACTTAAATATAACAAGATACGTAAAGGCCTGTAATTTTATTTTCAGGAGGTGCCTATTAATAATGGCCAGTAGTGTATATTCATGTAACTTAATTATTTATACGTATATATGTTTTGTAGTATTGGAAATGCATGTGCAAACTTCCATATAAAAGTAATTTAGAAAAATAATCAACTAATGACCTTAGTCGATATCGCCATTGGTTCCGTGACATTTTGGTCTATTGTATTGGCAGTATGTAATATTGCTATTATTATATTTATTTATTTAAAGCAATGATAATAATTTAGCCATGAAAATAAGTGATAATGCATATAGCGCTTGGAATGAAATTCACCTGATGTGTTTAATTGCTTTGTGTCAATTATAAGTTTTCACCGCCTGACTTCGTCAAAATTCGCACCCAATATAGTCGATTACAACATTCAATTTAGAACGATTTGAACGACGATATGAATCATGATGATTGATGCACTAGGGGTAACATCATGTTGCGGTGCTGTCGGAGGTCACATGGTAAGGCCAAAGGTCATTTGATTTAAAACGTTAAATATTACCTGCGAGACTCCCTTATGACACATAACTTGACAACTGATAGTCAAATGGCAACCAAACTTTGTCGATATATGCCCTAGGGGTAACCATCATATTACGGGGCTGTCGGAGGTCAAAGGGCATTTCAGGTCAAATGTCTTATAACAAATAACTTTGCAACCGTGGGACCTTCATGTTATAGTGGCGTCGGATGTCACATAGTACCGTAAGGTCAAAGGTCACACACAAATTGGCAACTGCTGGTCCAAGGCAACTAAACCTCACTGAAAACCTAAACGGGTAGACCGACTAGCTTTAAAGCTAGTCGAAGTGATGCCCAGACTGACTAGCTTTAAAGCTAGTCAGTCACGACGGACTAGTTTTCCTTCAACACAATCCGGTTATTACGGACTAGCTTTAAAGCTCGTCCGTCTCTACGGACTAGCTTGAAAGCTAGTCCGTCAAGTTAGTCGGTCACGACGGACTAGTTTTAAAGCTAGTCCGTTTTGACCGACTAGTTTGACGGACTAGCATAAAAGCTAGTCGTAGTGATGCCCAGACTGACAAGCTTTTGAGCAGGACTAGCTTTCCAGCTAGTCCGTCAAGGTGTCAAAACTAGTCAGTCGCGCTTGTCTGTCGCGATGTTCTTGCTTCTGTCTTGACCGACTAGCATTACGGACTAGCTTAATATGGCTTCATCAGCTTGTCAGAGACGTCAAATCTGAAATATTAGAAAACATTTTAAAGATACGATTAACTTTTTTTTCACAAAAATTCAAGAATTCAAGCCAAAATCATTTTATTATGATGATATCAGAATACAGGAATTAATATAGGAGGCACAATTATTAACATGTATGGCAATTATTCAAATACTTGATGTTGAGATTTAATTTGGAAAATCCAAATGTGAAATAATTACACTTGAAGCCTGGCCAAACAAACAAGTTAGATGCAACTCCATATCGCTAATAATATTGCATTTTGAATTATACTTTATTATACTTGCTTCCAGTGCGGCGATTTCATGTCACGAATGGAGGTGGGGGGGGGGCTTAAAATAGCATTTAATTAGGCATTATATTCATCATACATTTTACCTCTTTATTAGCTTCACTATCTGATCACTTTAAAAATCAAGGGGACGATCCTCCCAGAAAAAAAATCGAGGGGGTGAAACGGTCCCCACTGTCCCCCGGCGTCCCCAATGGCTTACATCATCATTGTCTTGTTTGTTGTAGGCCTGCCTATTTTTGCATTTTCTTTCTACGCTATCCTTCTTGAGAGCCACCTCAAAATCCCGAAATCGCGCCTCTATCCAATATTCTGTTCTTTCAGATATTAATCTAAAAGAAATAGTGGCACATATAATTCTAAGAATTAGAATGAATTAATTATTTAATGTTCTATTATCGTCAGTAACAACAACGCAATTTATAAATTAATTTGCAAGAACACGAATTTGTTTCGCGTTGGTGATTATACATGTGAAAAAATAACGCTATCTGAACTGAAAAAATAAGAATTCAAAAAAGAGTACTCACACATATCACATAAAGAATCGCCATTGTCATCAAAATCTTCAGTTTTACGGGTATATCGGATTCTGCTTCCTTACAGTTTGCTCATTAAATAGAATTTACATACAGATAATACAACATAATAGATAATGTCCTTTTCGCAATGCGCATGTATTCACTCGATACTATTCATCTTGTATTCACTGCTGTTGCTTAGCTGGGGCATTCACCAGCAGTCTATAAGAATAGACCAGATTCTTGGGTTTCATAGTAACGAGGTATTCAATTAGCCTGTAATTAAAGAACGGAAACAATAGTTTGAACCCAATCGTAAATTGCATTCTTGTCGGGATTGATGTTATGTATCGTAAGCTTTAAGATTGTCAAGTCAAAACAACCTTTGTTGAGAATAATGTATCACTTGATTATGTTCGGAAACATGCCGCTCTAAATTTACAATGGAGATAATAATTACAATGCATCTGTATGTAGGGGAGACCGGTGACAATTGTAACACTTTTTTCAAAATTTGACTTATCAACTTTATTATAACTAAATACTTGTTAAAACCAAGCAAAACGAAATTTTGATATCTTAGCTCGATTTACGAATAGGTTTGGTTAAGTAAACCATTTATTTTGAAGCCATTATCATTCAAAACACGAGGTCGAGTGTTCTTCGCCCCTAAACAGGGCAATTGTAACACGCTATGGGGGCAATTGTAACACATGAAATCAGGCGCGTATCCAGGATTTCGCACCCCGGGGCCCGACGTGAATTTGCGCCCCTGTTTACTTTTCAAAATATGCCGCAACCCCCCCCCCCCCCCCCCCCCCCCCCCCCAGGCAAACATAGCCTACGGCTTAAATGTATGTTGAAGGATTTTGAATAATGATTTAGTTTGATTTTTTTTTTTTTTTTTTTTTTTTTTTTTTGTTGTTGAATACTTGCCAATGGTGGTTCATGGAAAATAATTTCTAGTATAGAGTATTACAGCTATAGATGAAATACGAATATTTCTAAATACGAGCGCGAAGCGTGATCAGATTTTCCCCTCTACTTTACGATCAGAAAGCAAAGAATTCTATAGCAATAGGGGTGATCAATTTTGTTTAGCTCCTCGTCAGAATATCTGAACGGGAGCTGTAATTTGTCCATCAAAACGATTTGAAAGCAAGCCATATATAAAATCATGTGAAATTTGTCCATCAAATAATGTGAAATCAAAAAATGTATATTGATTTTGTTGTTCAGAATCCTCATAATCTGGTACATAGAAAGAAAAAATAGGCGAGCGGAATCGCGAAGCAGAAATTTGATGTATCGGAATGATCTCTCAAAACGTGACATTTTATGCATTCCTCAGGAACACAATGTAAAAACTCTTTGGAAAATGAAGCGAGCGCGAAGCGCGATCGAAAATTTTGTTCTGTGTAATAGAGACCGAAAGTTTAGGATCAATTTGCCTCCATAATTTAAAGAACCGGTATGTCCACGTAATTTTACATGATTATGAAAGAGATGAATATCTATCTATCTAGCTGCTTATCTATCCTTCTGCTTCCCTCCCTAGGTTTAAGATAAATTTGGCTCCCCTAAGTTCAAGCTCAATTTGGCGCCACTAAAACTAATCATTAATTTTGGCGCCCCCTAAATGTTATTTTGAATTGGCGCCATACATGTACGATTTAGGTGATTTGATGCCCCTGGGAAAATGCAAAAATAAATGTAACGTGTATTCAAATAAATGTAAATGCCTTGATGATTAGTATCCTATAATGCAAATTATGGTCAGATGAAAAACACAGGCGAGAGCGGAATTTTGATGTCTTTGAATGATGAGAAAACATGGCATTGCATGCGTTCCTCAGGAACACAATGTAATAATTCATAAGGGGAAAAAATGATGCGAGCGCGAAGCGCGAGCGAAAATTTTGCTATGTATATGCAAACCCGGATGCATGAATTTTGAAATTTTGCTCTATCTATATAGAGACCATATTTTAAAAACCTATTTGTTGCCCCCTTAGTTTCAGGTAAATTCGGCGCCCCTTAGTTTCAGATCATTTGGGCGCCCTATAAGTGTAAGCTCAATTTGGCGCCCCTAATTTTAAAATCGATTTGACATCCCCTTAACTTCAATTCAGTGCCCCCATAAGTTTCAGGTCATCTTGGCGCCCAAGCTCAATATGATGCCGCTAATATGTTGAACATAAATTTGAAATGTAAAAAAAAAAAAAAAAAAAAAAAAAAAAAAAAAAAAAAAAAAAAAATATTAAAAAAAATAAAAAATAAATAGATAAAGAAATGTAACGTGAAAACAAGTAAATTTAAATGTTTTGATGGTAGAATCCCAAAATGTAAATTCTGGTAAAAGAGGAAAAACATAGGCGTGTGCGAATAGGGAACGGAAATTTTGATGCATTCGAATGATTAGAAAACAGGTCATTTTACGCGTTCCTCGACACAATGTAATGAATCAATGGGAAAAGATGAGGCGAGCGCGAAGCGCGAGCGAAAATTTTACAGGAGGCATGGAATTTTAAAATTTTGCTATTTCTAGATAGAGACCATTTTAAAGACCCCTTCTTTTGTGTGTGTGTGTGTTTGTTTGGGGGCCCCTTAGTTTCAGGTAAATAGGATATAGTTGGAGCCACTAAGTTTAAGATAGATTTGGCACCCCTAAGTCTCAGGTCAATTCGACGCCCTTACATTTGAGCTCAATCTGGCGTCCTTTAATTTAAGATCGATTAGGCACCCCCTTAACTTCAGGTTAAATCAGCGCCCTTAAGTCTCAGGTCAATTCAGCGCCCCTTAAGTTGCAAATCATTTTTGCGCCCCTACATTTGATCCAAATTTGGCGCCTTTACGTTTAAGATCATTTTGGCGCCCCTCTAGGTTTAAGTTCGATTTGGCGCCCCTCCTAAATCTAAGGTCAATTTAGCGCCCTTAAATTTAAGGTCGATTTGGCACCCCCATCTAAGTTTTGGGTCAATTTGGCGCCCCAAAGTTAAGCTCATTTTGACGCCCCTTTATTTTTAAGTTTGATTTGGCGCCCCCCTCAATTTAAGATCGATTTAGAGCCGCTAAGTTTAGGGTCGATTTGGCGTCCCACCTATGTTGAAGGTCAATTTGGCGCCCCTATGTTTAAGCTCAATTTGGCGCCCCTTAGTTTAATCTCTTGGCACCCCTAAGTTTATTGGCGTTGCTTAGTTTACTGTCGATTTGGCGCCCCTAATTTTTTTAAGGGCGCCCCCTTCCCCTCCCCCTTTTTCAATTTGGCGCCCTTACCTTAGTTTAAGGTCGATTCGGCGCCCCTAAGTTTAATATCAATTAGGCGCCCCCTCAGCTTCAGGTTCAATTTGGCGCCCCATCTAAGTTCGGGTCATTTGGCGCCCCTATATGTTTAAGCTCCAATATGGCTCCCCCTATGTTTAAGCTCAATTTTGGCGCCCCTTAGTTTAAGGTCCATTCGGCACCCCTAAGTTTATTGGCGTTGCTCAGTTTACTGTCGATTTGGCGCCCTAATTTTTTAAGGCGCCCCCTCCCCTCCCCCTTTTTCAATTTGCGCCCTTACTTAGTTTAAGGTCGATTCGCGCCCCTAACTTTAATATCAATTAGGCGCCCCTCAGCTTCAGGTCAATTTGGCGCCCCATCTAAGTTTCGGTCAATTGGCGCCCTATGTTTAAGCTCAATTTGCTCCCCCGTAGTTTAATGTCGATTTGGCACCCCCCTAAATTAAGGTCGATTTGGCGCCCCCTAAATTTAAGGTCGATTTGGCGCCCCTATAAGTTTAAGGTCAATTTGGCGCCCCTTAGTTTACTGTCGATTGGCGCCCCCCTTAAATTAAAGGTCGATTTGTGCCCCCCAAATTTCAGGTCAATTTGACACCCCTTAGTTTTACTGTCGAATTGGCGCCCCTCCCTTAAATTAAAGGTCGATTTGGTGCCCCCTAAATTTCACGTCGATTTGGCGCCCTTATTAGTTGAAGTGTCAATTGGCGCCCCTTAGTTTACTGTCGATTTGGCCGCCCCTAAATTTAAGGTCGATTTGGCGCCCCTAAGTTAAGTCAATTTGCACCCCTTAGTTTACTGTCGATTCGGCGCCCCCCCCCCCCTAAAATTAAGTCGATTCGGCGCCCCCTAATTTAAGGTCGATTTGGCACCCCTATAAGTTAAGGTCAATTTGGCGCCCCTTAGATTACTGTCGATTGGCGCCCCTAAATTTAAGGTCGATTTGGCGCCCCTTAGTTTACTGTCGATTTGGCGCCCCTTTTTTTAAGGCGCCCCCCTTCCCCCTCTCCTTTTTTCCTTCCTCTCTCTCTCTCTTTTGTTTTTTTTTTTTTCTTTCTTTTTTTCTTCCTTCCTCTTTTCCCCCTTTTTTCCCTTCCTCTTTCCCCCATTTTTTCCCTTTTCCTTTTTTTTCTCCTTTTTCTTATTTCTTTTTTTTCTTTCCTTTTCTCCCTTTTTCTTCCTCTTTTCGGCGCCCCCCTGCGCACCCCCGGGGGCCCGGGGGCCGTAAACCCCCCCCCCCCCAGAATACGCGCATGGAAATGTAACATTTTGCTTTCTTTATCAAAGCTATGCACTTGACAGATCCAAGAGTTTAACAACATTAACCACATAAGCTAATTATTATAAAACATGACAATGCTTGACTAAAGTTACATTATATTTTTCCACTTGTTATGTACTTGGCATGGGATTATTGCAGAAGTTTACGTGCTCTGTACGGGCGATGACACCGCGCTGAATTGTCCTGGGGCTAGGTAAGGGCAAAAGTATTTCCTAAACGGCATTGTTACTATTGCCCCTGTGGTGGGCGACCATATTTGGAGAGATTTTTTTCTATCTTAGCGTAGGTATTCATCGTTGAAACGTTAGCAAAATATGGCCTAAGAACATAATTTCTAAATATATAAAAATGACAGCCGTAGCTCATCCACATATTTGTCCACAAGAAAAACAATGGGTAATGTGAAATATTACTTTCCTATACTCAAAAACCGATTTTTCTGCTGTAGAAAGTTCCACAAATCGTTAATTCTGCTAATACTCAAACAGCATGTGAAGCGATGAAATGCGCATGCTCTGTACAAATTTGAAGTTTGTAGCGTGTTTCTGCTAGGGATGGGAGCCCCTGTTACAATTGCCCCGTGTTACAATTGTCCCCGGTCTCCCCTATTTCAAAAGCTAGTCAGCCATTTTAATTGTAAGCGACATGTGTATCAAATCCTAGTCGGTCATTCTAATGGGTAAACTGAGGCTACCTATCTAATTTTATTGAGCTCGTCCGTCGCATCGACGGACTAGCATCAAGTGTGAAGGACTAGCTTTAAAGCTCGTCCGTCAAGTTGAGAGATTTAGATTCAGTTGTAAGCTAGTCCGTCTCGACGGACTAACATGACGGACTAGCTTTAAAACTAGTCCGTCTTGACTGACTAGCTTTAAAGCTAGTCCGTCCACTGACGGACGAGGTTAGGTTTTCAGTGCTGGGTGATAGATGTAGTAGGGGTACCATCATTTTGCAGTGTAGTCGGAGGTTCCATGGTGAGGTCAAAGGGCATTTCAGGTCAAATAACAAATAACTTTTCAACCGTTGCTCCCTTTTAACTAAACTTGGTTGATATGCACTAGAGATAAAGTCATTTTGCTGGGCTGTTGGAGGTCACATGGAGAGGTCAAATGTTAAAGTTTATTTGCAAGACTTTCTTGAGAAATCAAACTTGATTAGGGATGTATTTGTGGAAACCTTCATGCTATTTAGACACAATCTGGCTATTGTCTTGTTGATCATTTGTTGTAAAAACATAGGAAAAAGAAAAAAAGGGGAAGACATACAAAGAAATAGTGACGTCAGAACTAAACCTGAAAGGGAGAAAAGAGAAGGATGAAAGTAGGCGAATGAATATAAGTTGCAAAAAGTATTTGTCATATAAAACATTCAACTGCATTTAAAAAGAAAGTACAAAGTGAATTAAAGAGAGACTTTACCGGGAAAAAATAACAGAAAGGGGGAAGAACACATAAAGAAAGGAACGTGTGATATCAGAACTGAGCTTGCAAGAAAGAAAGAAAGAAAAATGGGATGTTGGTCATTTCCCTCCTGAATTTTGAGACTATGGGGTTGGATGGTGCAAAGACGTTTTATCCAGTGGTTCTCTCTACTGGTACGGACAGTATCGGGACGGGTACCTAAGATTCTATGCCATGTAGAGTCATGTCAGAGATGGAGTGGTTAGGAAGTTTGAAACGGTTACCAACTAGGGTGTCAAGCTTGGCTGTTGTGACAATGGATCTATGCCATATAGACGCGTTTTTTTAGAGTGGTCTTGGTTTCACCGACATACTGGATCCTACAAACTCTGCAAGTATTAAGGTAGGCCTATACAACATTAGAAGTGGTGCAGGTGATGTTGCGTGATGCGAGAAAAATTGAAATTGTAAGCCACCTAATTTTGAACTACGCCATCTACTGTATATACTGAACAAACACGGGGCCGTGTTTCACCAATTCGTTTGTAAGAATAACAATTTCTTCACAAACGACTGTTCTTTTTCAGGCCCGTAACCAGGGGGGGGGGGGGGTGGATTCGGGGGGTTCGAACAACCCCCCCCCCCCCCCCGCTGGCAGAGGGTCCGCTTGACCAAAATAAAAAAAATAAAAAGAGAGAGAGAGAGAGAGAAAGAAAGAAAAGGAAAAGGAAAGGGAAAAGGACGAACCCCCTTCATTGCAAACATGTTTGCATTGAATAACAACACAGTTACTGAGGGGGTACCCCCCCCCCCTGGCAAGCAGGGGTCCGCTTGACCCCAAAAAGGAAAAAAAAAACACTTTTCAGAAATACTGCAGATATGTTAATTTTTTTCTAAGTACCGATCATAAAGTTAAGGTTCGGTTGGTCAATCGGGACCATCGTCCATTTTTTTTCTTCTCCTTTTACCCCTCTGTTTTTCCTTTTCTTTTTTCTTTTTTTTTTCTTCTTCTTCTTCTTGTTTGGGGGGGGGCGCTCGGCCCCCTGATCCGTGCTTGTGTACGAATTCGTTTACGACCTAGAATTTGAAATAGTAGGGAAAAAAAACAAAACAAAACAAAACAAACTACAACAACAAGGTATATAGGTCTGTGTATAGAACCGTTTTCATTAGAGAAAATATAATTTTCATTTTTGTTATATAAGCGCTCTTATTTCTTTTTAAAGGGAGCTGATCATCAGCTCGTGAGAAATTAAAACAAAGAAATATAGGGCAAGATGTGTGGGAAAAAAAACGCTACTTTCATTTCAATATACGGAAAATTTCCGGCTCGCGCTTCGCACTCGCAACGTTAACCCCTAGATTACGACACAATAACTGATTCTTGATGCCCAGATATACGAAGTGATTTTGGGCCTATTTTTGTGTGTTTCGCTTCGCGTTAGAATTTTTTTTTTTTTTTAAAGAAGGTGACCGCTTGTGAAAAATTAAAACAATCAAAATAAAAGTGGACAATATGTGTGAAAAAATTTATTCCATGTTATTATAAGGAAAATTTCCGGTTCGCGCTTCGCGCTCCCACTGAAGTTTACCCCTTGATTACGACCAATTCAATGATTCTTGATGCCCATATATTCAAAGTAATTACTAGTTTATTGTTTTTCTCTGTCCATGCTCGCATTTTTTTAGAGGGAGGTGGTCATCAGCTTCTAAAGGAATTAAAACCAAAAATACGTTACTAAGAGGCAAAAAGTGCCTAAAATACACTACATTTAGGTCATTAAAAGCCAAAATTTTCGGCTCGCGCTTCGCGCTCGCAAAGTACTCTTCGGAAAGCCCATTAAATTATTCCTAACGTCAAAAATTGAGGTGATGGAAATATTTTTTTCCGCTCGCGCTTCGCGCTCGCAATTCGTTTTTGCTTAAAAGGAGGTTATCGTAACCTTTTCAAAAAATAGTTATCAAACAAACAAATAAGAGGAAAATGTGCGTAAAACATACACCCTTAGATCTTTATAAAGCAAAATTTTGGCTCGCGCTTCGCGCTCGAATGATTCATTCCTTGAAAAAAAAAGGTCCACTTCTTCAGGTTTCGAACCCCCCCCCCCCCGTAAAAATCCTAGTTACGGGCCTGTTTTTGCGCTAAATAATAACGCAAGTTATTAGAGTAACACCTAAGAATATGTTCCAGTCGTTCGTAAAGTAAAAAGTAATAGTATACAAATATACAATGACAATCGAGGATCTGGTTAAAACTATTCGCATCGAAGGAACATCACATAGTACTATTCTCTCGAGGGCCATCGGCCCGAGAGAGAATAGTACTATGTGATGTTCCTGAGTGCGAATAGTTTTAACCTGTTCTGAGAATGAGTCATTGTATATTTGTTTTATATCCCTTCCACTATAATACCATTCCTTTTAATTTTTTTAATTAACAAAATTATATAGTCTATGCTTACCTTTCTTCTGGATCCAATAAAATCAATTTTTCAAAAATATAGATCGATCGTAGAGAAGTTGAGAAAATACTTGTCTTGCCTAATCGATCGTCTGTTATGTAAGCGCACCTGGTCAGTGCAGCTCGCCGAAAGTTTCCCGTGGCATGCAGTGGAGAATTCAGGTAAAAGCAGCAGAGTAGCACCGCTTGCGTTGCGTTGCGCAACTCGTGAATAGGGTGGGGGGGGGGTTGAAAAAACGTATAGTCCAGTTTTTCCCTAGGGAAAAAATGTACTATGCGTGACGTCATGAAGAAAAACGAACTATTTCTTGAGAAACGTTTTTCTTAGTTAAACTATTCTTTTTCTCCTTGTGTACACTCTCAATGCAAACAATCTTAGATTAGATAATAGTATATAGAAGAAGACCTATAGAAGTATTAGACGTAGCAAAGGTAAAAATATGAGAATTGGAAGACATAGAAGAATCATAGTATAATACGAAGTAGTATAATTAATGTACTAGCATAGAAGTAGATGTAGATGGATTAGAAGTAGAAGTAGTAGTGGTAGTAGTAGTAGTAGTAGTAGTAGTAGTAGTAGTAGTAGAAATACTGGAACTAGAAATATAGTATAGCAGTACAAGTATATTTGATGTAGTAGGGGTAAAGTAATTTAAGTAGATATCAAGAAATGTAAGTAGGAGTATAGTAGTAACTAATAAAGCAGTAGGCCCTAAAAGAAGAAAAAAACAACAACAATTTTTTGAAAACAGCCGTTCTGGCCATTTTCGCGATCTATACAACAACCGTTGTGTGGTATTTCCACAGGATATTTGTTTTCTAAGTTTCTCACAGGAATTGACTAAGTGGTGTTTGACCAAGTCGACATGATTAGACGAAATGGGAATTAATTAGACCAAATGGTAATTTGACGAACATCCAACAGGGATGACAAACATCCAACAGGGATGAAACCAACGGGCATTAGTCAAAGTGGATTTATGGTAGTTTACTGCTGAAGTTTGGTAGTCGTGTGGTATTCCTGTGGTACTTCAAGTGGTACTATGGTAATTAGCTCATTTGCATACAATGTTTTTGTATGCACAAATCAGTATTTTTGTGAAGCTTACCTCATTAACTAGTAATTCAGTGCATATTAATATTTTTCTTTTAGGGAAATATATTTCCTAAACACAAAGTAACATCAAGAGCGATAGTTTTGACATTTGCATTATTATCAAGAAGTATATATATATACCAGTGTATGGTATCCTTGGTTGTCTGCGGTAGTCATGTGGTAACGGCGTGTGGTATCCCTGAATTAACGGCGTGTGGTGTTCCGGTCGTAGCGGTATGTGGTAATCCTGGTAACTTTGTGCGGTATTGCTGTGTGGTTCTACTTTGGGATAATGCTATGAGGTATTTTTATTGTATGGTACTGCTGAATGGTACTGCTGTATGGTATGTTTTGTGGTATTTGTGCCAAAAATACCATAGCAAATCCTGTGGTATTTGTGCCTAAATACCATAGCAAACTCTATGGTATTTTGGCTGTATGGCACTGCTGTATGGTATTTTGTTTGGTATTTGTGCCAAAATACCATAGGAAATCCTGTGGTATTTGTGCCAAAATACTATTTAAAAAAAAACCCTATGGTATTTTGGCTGTATGGTACTGCTGTATGGTATTTTGTGTGGTATTTGTGCCAAAATACCACAGGAAAATCCTGTGGTATTTTGTATGGTACGGTTGTGTGGTACCACAGGATATTTTTGTAAGGGTCGCGCTTCGCGCTCGCATTGTTTACTGAGATCTTCTATATGAGCAGCACAAAAAGCGCTTAAAATGCACTGTTTTCAGGTTGATATATAAAAAAATTCGCGCTCTCATTGTTCAATGAGCTTAGTATCGTCTATAAAAAAAAAATGAGCAGTACAAAAAGCTCTTAAAATGCACTGCCAGGTTGATATAGCAAAATTTTTCGGCTTGCGCTTCGCGCGAGCATTGTTTTATTACATAAGTAGGGTTCAAGAAATTTGAAAATAAACAGGCTTTCAAAATTCACTGTCTTTAGACTCATAACCCCCCCCCCCCCCGAGCCTAGGTCTCCATTGAAGATGTTGACCGAAGAAAATTTTGATGGAAAAAATTTCCGCCCCTCTCCCCCTATTAGAGAATGCTGAATCCGCCCCTGTACCCCTACGGCTAATATATAACTTTATGATAGAGTGTCAAACGCCTTAGCTGAAAGAGAACATATTATAGGCGTGTTTATGGATTTAAGCAAGGCATTTGACACTCTTGACCACGCAATATTTATACGCAAGTTAGAATATTATGGATTGAGGGGTGTTGCAATACAAAAACTATTTAACAAATAGGAAACAATATGTGTGCTATGACTCAACAAAATCAGAATTGTTACCAATAGAATGCGGGGTGCCACAAGGTTCAATTCTTGGTCCATTGTTATTTTTTATTTATGTCAATGATATTTCATATTCATCAAATGCATTACAATATATTCTATTTGCTGATGACACCAATGTATTATGTTCCAACTCTAAGATTTCCCTTTTGAGAACAATAAATAACGAACTACCCAAGTTATCAAAGTGGTTTAAAAGTAATAAGCTGTCCCACAACCTCAACAAAACAAATTTCTATATACTTTCAAAACAGAAAAAAACAAAAAAACAATGATATATTCCCTATTGAAATTGTATTGGATGGCGTACGTTAGAAAAAAATTAGAAAATGCTAAGTTTCTTGACGTTTTAATAAATGAAAATCTGAGATGGAATTGCCATGTACGAAATATTTCGAAGATTATAACACGTAATGTGGGTATACTATGAAAATTGAAATACTAAGTACCTTTAAATGTCTTGTTTATGTTATACATCTCTATAACTCTGCCATATACAGTTGAGGCCAAAAGTTTACATACACCTGATACGAAAAACATGTAACTAATAGTTTTTACCACCATAAGAACATTGGGCAACGGTGTCAATTTGTTTTGGCGATTGGGGGGGGGGGGATGATCGTCAATATTTCCTCTTTTCCTCAATGTGACACATACGATGGTATCTGATCGCAGTGTCCATTGTTGGGGGTTGGGTAATGCGTGTATACACACATGCATATAAATATGAAAAATGTATTGTATAATGCGAGCGCGAAGCGCAAGCTGAAAATTTTCTCAATAATAGTGACATAAAATGGGCCATTTGTAGCATAATGCGAGGGCGAAATGAGAAAGGGGCTTTAACTGGTTTGTTAAAGGTGACCATTATGATGTAATGGCTACAGATAATACACACATGCATGTATGTGAGTCATCTACTAGTACACATTTTCAAATTCATTATGCGAGCGCGAAGCGCGAGCGAAAATTTTCTCAATAATAGTGACATGACTTGGGACATAATATATTGTAGAACAATGCTAACGCGAAACGGGGAAGGGGCTTTATCTGGTTTATTAAAGGGGGCCATCATGATTTAATGTCTCTAGATATACACACATGCACATTAATATGCATATGAGTACTAGTATATCGTCGAATTCATGGCTGTAAAGCGAGCGCGAAGCGTGGATTTTTGAGGGGGAATACTTATGCCTTCAATCTTACTTATCGAGGCACCTGTCCCCTTTGCACCTTGGGATAGGTGCCCCTGATTATCATCGATTAGAATGTTTTTTTTTTTCTTCAATTGTGAGTAGTGAAACATTTGCGCTTCCATTATCTACACGGTGTATTGTGTATTACATGATTACTAAAGTATATCAGGCACACACGAGGAAGATAAACGAAAGAGTGAGAAAATTTTGGATTTTTGAATGTCAGAAATAAGCATTTTAGACTGCAAAATAATATTATAATGTCATAAAAGTGTTTTTATGATAAAGAATTTGTAATGGGTAGATTTATATGCATATAATATGATATTTTTTATTTTCTTGACATCAAAATATTGGGGGGGGGGGATGATTGTACACACCATCCCCCACCGAAATTATTGGGGGGATGCATCCCCCCCCATCCCCCCCACAATCGACACCCATGACATTGGGCATCATTTATTTCGATGAAGATGGTATAGGGTATGGCATTTACTTCGTTTTCAGAGAATATTTTTTAATTCAATATATTTAAAAACATATATATGGTTGATCTTCGTTCAGTTTGGATAAATTCAATAGGTCAAAAGTTTACATACACTAACCCAAATTGGTGATGTTTCTGCCTGTATGTTGCTTTCTTTTTCATTTTTCACTTGTTGGGGCTGTCAACGAGCTTTCTATATATTTCTTCTGAGATTATTGTCCATTCCTCCAGCAAGATTGCAACTATTCAGTCCCATTTACAACTTTCCTTGGGCGAATATCATTTTTGGTGTCTTCCCATATGGTTTGTACAGGGATCTGGCAACCCCTCCGTAATCTCCCCTTTTCTCTCTTTCACCTACTCTAAAACTATTCAAATTAATGTTTGGGTTATTATGATGATTAAAGACTCAATTCTAATATGGTTCCAACTTTCAGGCTGGCATATTGATATGATGCTACATGCTCCAACATCACACAACAATGTATAAACCACATTGATAAACCGTATTGATTGTAAAATGTGATGTTGGAGTATGCAGCATCGTATCAATATGCCAGCCTTAAAGTTGGAACCATATTTAAATTGAGTCTTTAATCGCCACAATAACCCAGAAATCCATTTAGATTAGTTTTTAGAGTGGGTAAACAGAGAAAAGGAGGATTAAGGAGGGGTTGTCACATCTTTAGACCAGATTCCTGCACAAACCATATAGGGAGACCCCAAAAATGGTATTCGCCCAAAGAAACCAGCAAATGGGACTTAATGTTTGCAATATTACTGGAAGTATGGACAATAATCTCAGGAGAAGTATACAGAAAGCTCGTTGAAAGCTTCAACAAGTGAGAAAAAAAAATGAATAAAGGAAAATACAGGCAGCACCATCACCAATTTTGGTTAGTGTATTTAAACTTTTGACCCATTGAATTTATCCAAACTGAAGGAAGATTAACCAAATATATGTTTCTAAATATCTTGAATTAATACATACTCTCTGAAAACAAAGAAGATATGATACCTAACCATATTCATCAAAATAAATGATGGCCAATGTTCTTAGGAGGGTAAGAAATGTATTTATATGTTTTCTTACCAGTTGTATGTAAACTTTTGGCCTCAACTGTATCTCATATTGTAATATTATGTGGGCAAATACAAAAACAAATATCAATACAATCTTATTGTTACAAAAGAAATGTGCATATGTACCAATTCGCAATAACGAGATCACACAAGTCCATTATTTCCTCAAAAGAACCCTTAAAGCTGTTGATATCTATTTTCTACAAAATGCAATTTTTATGTTCCGCTTAAAAATAATGAATATTTCCTCCACTGTTTAACTTAAAAAGAGATGTCCACTCTTAAGCCCCGATCACACCTTTGCGAATTGGGGCTGCGTTCGGCTGCGGATTGCCCTAACGCAGACAAACGCAGTCGAAGGCAACAGAACGAGCTAGCACGAGCTAGAACGAGGTAAATAGGCAGGCGAACGCAGAGGCCTTGCGTTCAGTTGCGGATGTTTGAATTTTTTTCAAACATTCGCAACTGAACGAGCTCGAACGCAACAAAAGGTTTAGCGAGTGAATACGCAGTGAATCGAGGTGAGACGAGCTCAAGCGAGCAACTAGCGAGCAACAACGAGTTGTGAACGAGGTACACACGCAACGTTACGAGCAAACTCCGTATTGAATCGTACTGCTACGAGGAAAAGCGAGCTACAGCGAGGTAAAATGCAAGCAAACCACGTACGAGCTATATCGAGCTCTATCCACAACAGTGTGATTGCAACCAAATCTTAGGCTCGAACGGCTGCCTCAAGGCTGCGTTCGGCCAACGAGGTACAACGCAGCCCCAAATCGCAAAGGTGTGATCGGGGCTTTATAGACAAGCGAACAAGTTTCGGCATTGGCTCTTCAATCTATGAGACACACTGGTCCAGATATTTGGAATTCACTCCCTATTGAAATACGCAATTTGAACACACTGT
The DNA here is from genome assembly GCA_940671915.1 of Paracentrotus lividus. NCBI lineage: Eukaryota > Metazoa > Echinodermata > Echinoidea > Camarodonta > Echinidae > Paracentrotus > Paracentrotus lividus. The sequence continues at coordinate 4,641,200 of CALNVZ010003431.1, read as the reverse complement.
ATACATTCAAGAAAGCTGTAAAGTCTATGTTATTGAGTACGTAGGGGAGACCGGGGACAAATGTAACACGGGGCAATTGTAACAGAGGCTCCCATTCCTAGCAGAAACACGCTATAAACTCAAAATAAGAGAGAGATGGGGGGGGGGCTGAACAGAAAAAATCACAAATGTATGGTCATTTTTTCCGTTTTTGTACACGTTCGCTGAACGAAGCCCTCCCAGGCTCCGTGGCCCCTGCAAATTACATAAAAAACATTACAATTCTCCCGGAATTTGTTGCTTCCTGTAAACATAATTAAAACAGAATCAAAAACCTCTGAACCATGGAGCTAGTATTAGAGACGTCTCCGAGACGTCTCCAAGACTGCTCCGCGACAATTTATAAAAAAAAAATCCGTCTCGAAATTCAGGAGACGTCTCGGAGACGTCTCTAATACTATTTATCCGTCGGGAGACAAGATTCCATATTCTGTCGCGGAGACGTCTCCGCGAAGTGAGATAGCACCCTTAGCTCAAGCATCATAACTTTGATAGTATTTTCAATTATAATGCTTTACAAAAACAAAAGGTAACAACATCTATAACCTCCGACATGAAAATTAGGGTGGTATCTCACTTCGCGGAGACGTCTCCACGACAGAATAAAAATTTCGCCTCCGCAATGGATAAATAATATTAGAAACGTATCCGAGACGTCTCGGAGACGGATTTTTTTTTTCATAAATTGTGGTGGAGAACGTCTCGGAGACGTCTCCCGCGATATTGGAGACGTTTTTAATACATTCTGTCCGTCGCGAAAACAAAATTTTCTATTCTATCGCGGAGACGTTTCCGCAAAGTGAGATACCAGAGCCTCAAGTTTTTATTCTTGTTGTTGTTGTTGTTGTTTTTTTTTAATAATTTATATTACTTTACTGGAAAAGAAAAAGTAAAAAATATGAAGAGAGTGACCATAACGTTCTTTTAATGCCTAGATTGTAAATAGGAGTAGACTTGGATATAAAGAAAAATAGCAAAGAAAAGCCTCGTTGATAAGCTCAAGTATCAGAACTTTATAACTTGAATGTATTGTCGATTATTATGCTTACAAAAACAAAAGGTAACCATACCTATAATCTCAGACATGAAAATTCAATAACTTTGAACATATCTGTTTAATAACGTTTTGTTAGAAATGCAATGAAATATTGATATTTTCCGAAAAAAAGTGCCTTTAGTTTGTTCATCATTTGTTTCACTGTAATCAGAGCCTCAAGTTTGTTATTCTTGTTTTTTATAATTTATATCACTTACTAGAGAACTTCATAACTTTGAATGTATAATCAATTATAGTTTCTTTTTTTTTACAAGGACCAAAGGTAACCTTATCTATGAGCTCAAACATGAGGAATAATTAACTGTGAACATATGATTTTATTTCATTTTATTCGTCGAGTGTTCATGGTATAACACATACAAGAAACACTGACAGGATTAGCCCATGAAAACAAAAAGGCCTATTTACAATGGGGTAATAATAAAATGGGAAAGAAGAATAGGGACCCCCCCCCCCCCGATTTGTTTTTTCTTATTAAAAAACGCACATATTAAAAGAGAGAGAGAAGAAAGAGAAGGGAGAGGCGGAGAGAGAGAGAGAGAAAGGGGAGGCAGATAGGAAAGTAAAAAAGTAAAGAGGGAGTGAATGAAAAAAAAGAAAGATAGAAGAAAGAAGAAACAAGAGGAGAGAGAGAGGGAGGGATGGCAGCCCCCATAAAAAAATAAAAAATAATTTTCATATATGATACCTGAATATATATGTCCAATACGTTTGGTAAAAAGGGCAAAGACATATTGATTTGCCAGAAGAAAAAAATGGCGTAATTTTGAAGATTGATTTTACAAAAAAAAAAAGAAAAGAAAGAAAAAAAAGCTGTAATTTTTTACTTCTTCTCAAAATGTATCACTTTATTTTGCAAGAATGCGTTATAGTCAAAAGGCGTAACCTAACATAAAGTGTTATACAACAGTTTCAGTTAAAAGATATATTGTGTAGGTACAAGTAGATAAAGAACAAAATATGAATTAATGAAGGTTCTATAATTCTACAGTTAAAGGGTGAAGCCACGACAACACAAAAAAAAAAAAAAAAAAAAAAAAAAAAAAAAAAAAAAAAAAGTATCATAACTTTTGTCCCATTTCATGCATATAACAAGTGGAAAATGTAATATAAATGGGTCAAGCATTGTCATTTCATTATAATTAGTTTATGTGGTTAAAGATGTTTAATTTGTCATGTGCATAGCTTTGATAAAGAAAAACAAAATGTTACAAGTTCAGTTTACCAATTGCACCGCGCTG
>CALNVZ010003431.1:4465813-4589905 GCA_940671915.1 Paracentrotus lividus | reverse complement strand
GATACATCATAATAATTTTTTTTCTTAACCAAAATATGAAGGTTTGTTTCTTAAATTATATAAATACCACTTGACGAAAATCTTTCTAAATATACTTCATGGCATGATAGAGTATTACTAATAATAGTTACATTTATGTATCACTTTATACATGTATCCTACTCGGTGTTTTATAAGGGCTTTTAATGTTAACTAACTATTACCAGGCTTACTGAGGCGACTCTGAAAGGCGCTCGCAGCATTCAAGTATTATTGATAGTATACCATCATATAATATAGCTAATTCCCAAATGAAATAAAGATTAAGAGACCACATTTATATTGAATTACATGTCGATTAATTATCCCATAATCTCTTCTCCGACATAATAGGAATATTTTAAATCATTATTATTTTTTAAAAATTTATTCGAGGAGGAAAAAAAAAATCGATGCATTCAAAGATATTGATTAAAAATGAAAAGAATAGGAATAAACCATAATAATAATTAAAAAAACTTCCCGAGATAGATTAGACGCGTTTGGACGACCAGAGAACGACGAGGGAACGAATAAAGAACGACAAGGGAACGAACATGCCAACGCGCATAACGTTCACAAGGTGTGATATCATGATGTTTTAGTAACTGCTAATGCCCAGCGCATAACAGAACCTATTGATAAGTTGCGTTGTTGACGCGCTAGAAAACGCTCAAGACTGTGAACGTGTAATAAATTAATTGATTTATGTCAGCGCGTACAATCTCGCGTTCGACAACGATTAATTGCGTGTTGTTAACGAGTAGCAACGTTTTTCGAGCGTACACACCAAATTCCAAGAACCGCTGGTCAAAACGTTAGCTCACAACGCCGTAAGTGTGAGGGCACCTTGAAAGCTTATCATTTGAAATATTTTCAAAGGGATTTTTTTTTTTTTTTTTATTTTTTTTATTTGATACTCACGTTCTAATGCACTTTTTAATCAGGCTAACTACTGTCTGTGTCTATTGTCCTCGCTATTTTTCATCTTCCATTTTGTTCTTCAAGCTTATGTGATATTGAGTATTAATTTCGGAAATTACTAATCGTAATATTTCTTCTATGTTTACCATTTTTGAAGCATGCAACGAAACCTCAAAGCTTACGACATAAACATCTTTAAAGGATCTTTTTTAATACTCATGCTCAAATGCACTTTTCAATGAGGGTAACTATAATTGTCATCGCTATTTTTCCTCTTCCAATTTTTGTCTTCATGATTATGAGATATTGATTATTAATTTAGGAAATTGCCAATTGTAATAATTTAATCTTATGTTTACTTTTTTTTTTTTTTTTTTTTTTTTTTTTTTTCTTTGACTTACAATGAACCTCAAAGCTTCTCACATGAACCATCTTCAAAAGTATTATTCTAATACTCCTGCTCAAATGCACTTTTCAATCAGATTAATTATTTTATGTGTCTATTGTCGCTGCTATTTCATCTTTCCTTGTCTTGTATTCATATGAGATTAATTCATCTTTTATTATATTTAACGGAAGCGAACTATACTTTATTGCCAATCATAAATGTGTGTTCCATAACAAAGAAACCTCCAAAGCATACTCTCCATTCTCTACAATTTGGATGAGGCATGTATATCATAAAAAAATAATGCGATACAGTAGTAACCATCGTTTCCATGACGCTATTGTAGTTGATGCAACACTGATGTTTCGTGATTAATGACATTGCTGTTGCAAGTCCACATGTTGTCTTACAGAAAATGAGAGACATCGAGACAATGACAAAATGAAGAGTTTGATTCCAAAAGGTGCTGAATCCACTTTTTTTAATTCTGAGAAAAAGGCCTCTGTTTGCAAAATTTTGTTGAGGTGTCTATGGGAAAGTGATATTTAAATGTACATTGTGTAATAATTGCTCTCTGAATTTAGGTTTCAACTTTTGTTCATAGACAGGTACCATTCTGAATAATGGTCTGATGTCAATAACTCAATTTTCATCAAAAGTGGATTTAGTCCCTTTTGCATAAAAAAAAAAAGGAGAAGGGGAAGACGAGTTGGTTTAGTCATTGCTGTAGTGACAATTCTGACGTGGTATTTGTATAAACAGTCTGTGTTTCAACATCTTTTTCATTGAAGTAATAGAATTGCAATGAAAAAACTTACAACCGTTTTTTTTTTTTTAAGTCATTATTATTGCTAGTATATCGTTATTCTGTACGAATCTAACGTTGAAGAAAAATGCCGATGTAAAGTCCGCCTATAATCTTCATTGAGTTCTTTTGTCTAATCATAGTTTTGATGCTTTTGCTAGTTTTTTCCCTTTTCTCAATAATTCACCCACGCTATTATTTATCATTCGTTTCATCGAACAGATTACCAGAGTTCCGAACCCACGGTAGAAGGCCTATCCCACTGAACCAGACCCTGGCCCAAACCCATATGAATCCCACGCCACCAGGGCACCAGGTCGCCGACCTCCTCGTCGCATCATCTTCATCATCCCACGTGACAGCAGGAGGACCAAGCTGGGTACAGCACCGTTATCGTTCCATGTTGCCATAGTGATAGATAAACAATCCTTAATTGAATGCGCATGATTGAATCCGCGTCGAGACTAAGCCAAAGAGTGTGAGACGAAAATTTCATTACCAGAACACGACGATCATCAAGACGCGTCGACATTATATCTCACTGATTAAAATTTAAAAAAAAAATAAATAAATAATAAAAATAAAATATTTAAAGCATTACACGAAGGCAATGTAGCATACGTAGTAAATCACATTTTGTGTTGTTGTCCGCAACAAATCATCGAAAGAAATAATTTGCATATCTTGGCTTTAATCGGAGGACAATTAACGGAAGAAAATCAACAGCGAAGTGTTTAAAAAAAATTACCCACAAAAAAACAGTGATTGGTTGCAACTTCCCCTCAACTTTGTTATTGAAGGATTTTTAAAAAATACAGTGATTGACCAAGTTTTCTGGGCCACCTTTTACCACATTATATAATAATGTAACCTGTAGAAGGTTTCGTGACTAAGTGGAGACTACAAAAGCGGCTAATGGTCTTGAAAAGTTACTTTGATTTAAAGAAGATAGAAAAGGCACTTTGATATCACGTGATGGAAACTTATTTTATGGTGAATCGACCTACTTGGTGCTATAATTAACGAACGCGACGTGTTATTTTTCGGTTTTAACCGATTGAGGGCACAAAGGAAGAAAAACATTAACTTGCTTTTCGGAAAATATCTCCTTTTCATCGGTAATTAATTGACATAGATTGGGGAGTGATTAAAAACTGGGGTGTCGCTACAGACGTAGTCATTTCATAGAAAATGTGATCAGCTCGCAGGCCTAAATATGACATCAGTTAGGAATATTTGAACGGCGTCACCTGAACAAAATTAAAAATATCTTTTTAGTAAATTGGGTAGGAGTAAATTGGCTCCTCACGTTGTGCGTGCTTTAGTGAAGAGAGAGGGAGATGAAACTAAAACGAGGAGCAATCTATATATCATCGGCATCACCTGATCACGATCTGATAGATTCATAGCCAAGCCAAGCTGAGAAAATGGTTATTAAACGATGGAGTCATTGCGCTTTCAGCATATATAATCAGGGTCTGTCATGTTTAATGTTCTTCGACAAGAGATATGCCTATGAGATGCTTGCATTTGCTTTGTACCAAAACACAACGCAGAAGTCTTTTTGTCAGTCCCAGTGATGGCTTAAACCGTTAACAGCTTCAACATCTATGCACATCGTCAGTTTATAATAAATCGTTTCTGGGATTCGGATTTTACCGAAGAAAATGGATTTCTGTTAAAATTACGATGTTTCTTCTTGACTCCACATTTTTTGAGGGAAGAGTTGATTAGACACCTGCTACCTAGCTTGGCATTTTAAGAAACAAAGACATAGTGGATGTGGTGTGCATTTTTATACGAACATATAAGGCCGACAAGGAACTTTTATGACACATGAATTACGATGAGAGTAAAATTCCAACGCGACTAACCAACAACCAAAAATATGGAGCCATCTCTTGTCTCAAGATTCTATTGAACTTGTCTCAACTGGGGAGGCAATATTAGATGAGATTTCACAGATAAATCGAAGGCGAAAGATTTAAAATGGAGGCGTATACATGGTGCCTAGTCGTTCTTCTGTGCGTCGTCGCTGTTGTAGGTATTCCCGGTAACATCCTGGTTATTCTTATCTATCAGAGAAAAGCACGGCGGTTAGGAATGAACGTCTACATCAGCGGTCTCGCTGCAGTTGATCTATTCGTGTGTGGTCTAACCGCATATCGCCTGTATTCCTGGATCAACGAGAAATACTTCTACAACAACACTTTGTGTCAGCTCTTCACCTGGATAGGGTTTTGGAGCGAAATGCTGACCGCGTTTTTAACAACGGCTATCGCACTCGACCGCTACCTGTCGGTTTGTAAACCGCACGCTGCGATCATAACCCCGATACGTGCTATGATTTCCATCGTTGTTTCTACCATAGTTAGCGGTCTGTTAAGTTTAGTTTCTTTCCTCATTTACGGCGTGGATCCTATGAGCCGAGAGTGCATGATAATGAAGGATGGATTTCTTTTGTACTCATTTGCAGCCTTGACCTTTAGCGCTTTTGCTTTGCTTATGGGATCAGCTTTGATCTTCTACTGGCTCGTTTTTAGAGAAGTTAGGAAACGGACCAAGGTAGGACCGAGGCTGATTACGGTCAAACCACGAAACGAGAGTAGTAATCCTCAACCCGGACCTCCTATAGTTCGTTCTCATTCCTTGCCCTGCTCGCCAACTCATAGACGAAGTAAAGACAAAGAAAGTAAATGGAACCATGCCCACAGGCTTATGATTGCAAAGCAGATGGAACAAAGACTGACCCTTGTTAGCTTGGCCACGGCATTTCAAGCAGGTCATATGCAACCCTCACCGTGTATCGGTGTCGAAACTGTTTCTATCCGTCAGAATACATTTTTAACCGCTGATATCAAAACATGGGACGTTCGACTGCCTCGGAGTGGCAGCGTCAGCGGACTTGATGTGTCATCAGAACTGCGGTCACACGCCAGCAGCAGCATACATAACTTTGGCAGTCAGACTGCGTTAACGTCGACGTTTTGCCAAAGCGGCGAGACTAACACCAATAACGTCAACAACCAGCCGGCACTGCGACGTCGCCGCACCGGTAAAATGTTGCTTCTTGCCACCGTTGTGTTCGTGATAACCTGGACGGCGCGTTGTATTATGTGGCTCGTCATGTTCCAGGCTGAAGATTGGTGGCATTCTATTCGGCAAAGCAATGATTTCGCCTTTGCTATTCTGATTATCCTCCAGCATATCTACTACACGACGCCGGCCGTCAATCCTGTGATCTATAGCTACGTTAATCCAAGATTTCGAGAAGACTGCTCCAAGGTAGTCCAAAGACTGTTTAGGAGAAGAGAGGTCTTATAACCAAAGACTCACCTCTGTTGGAAAGAGGTCAAAAAATAATATATGTCAATCCCTTTGTCATTTGTCATTTTCATGATACATAATACTACGTTTAAATACTTTGTCCAGGATGGCCAGAAATTCGACTGTTGTTTCCGCCGGAAAAATAAAGTGTACAAGTAGCAGAAATAACCATTGTGATCTTAAGGTGGTACCGCACATCGCGGAGAAGTCTTGGAGACTCTGAGACGTCTCCCAGACGTTTCTGCGACGCGAAAAAAATCTCATAAAAATGAACATCATGAACATATTCGGTTTTCCCGCAACTCATAAGACGTTCGCAGAGACTCGACGATGGGGCCCATATGAGCCGCCTTGTCTCCGCTGCTAGTTTCAAAACCTTTTCATGGCAAGTGAGATGGTACTAATAGTCATGATTCAAATTTTTTGCTTATAATGTATTTTTTTTGTTGTATAGAATGGTGTAAACTATGTAAATTGCTGATGTAAAATGTATATAATGAAAAAGCTATGATGTTGCCGGTGTCTTTCATGATTATTTAACTGCATGTTACATGTCTTTATCTGTCTTAATATAGAGGAGATAGGTATGCTGCATATGATGCACGATTTAAAACGCTGCGAAATGTGAAATTAAATTTTAGCATCTTGTGTTCGTCATAAGGTGGACTATTTTATTTAGCTAAAACAACGCTATCTTTTAATTTTGATTAAGACAAAGGCTGAGTTTTACTAAAATAAGTTGGGATATATTTTGTACTGAAATTGTAAAATTGTCCCTAGAATTGATCGTCTTAGTTTTGTATGCACCTGCAATGATTGCAATAACATAATGAAAATGACATTCTTTTGTTTAACAAAATTCTACACTTTTTAGTTCTTATTAACTATTAACTATCAACTGCTCTAGCAATGGCCACTGCTAACATGAAACATAAGCGCCTCCTAGAAGGCAGCTATAGGTCCCATTTCCCCCTGTTCTGTGTTATAACTAGGTTTGAACCCCAAATCTTCTGTGCATGTATCTGCCCCGTTATGCAGTATGTATGACGGCTCAGTTGGTAGTGGACTCTTGTATTTGGGAAATGTATGGTTCGAAACTACGGCAGCCTATTGACAAAACCGTTATTAAATTCTGCATCTGATTATGGGTTATTTTACGATCAGGGTACACTGTTAGAACGTGGTTTTAAAATTTCGCTGTTTCAAAAAATGTTGGTTTAAAAGTTAAACATTCTTGTTTGTTATTTAAACGTTGTTGTTTTAAAACCGGAAAAGCGAGGTTTTATAGCTTTAAACAAGACCTGTTTAGAGACCTATTACACTGTATTATACAGGTTTTGTTTAAACGGGCAGAGGCAAATGTCACGTGATAGTCATGAGCTAATGGCGTCACTCGTTACATACAAGGTAAATCGGCGCAACATTTCAATCATGGCGACGGACTTAAGCCTCACACATTAATTAAGTGTATATACAGATGTGTTGACTCAGAGGATAGAGCGTCTGCCTTATTTTCGAAAGGTCATGAGTTCGATACCCGGCCGCGTTAACCAATAGTTGGAGCGTTTCTATTTTTGGAGAGAAGCATTAAACAATATGTTGATATTTTAAACAACCATTAAACAATTACAGGTTGTTTAAACTTTTAAACAACAAGAGAGTTAAATTTTAAACAACTACAGGTTGTTTAATTTTTAAACAACGCTGTGCGATTCACCAGTTAACACGCAGTTGTTTAAGATTTTAAACAACTTGTTTAATATTTTCTAATGGTGTATACCCATTTGTCTCACTGGACCCCAAAAAAGAAAATTGTTTTGTTTTTCTCAGTTTTTGTGTATGTGTTCTAGACAAGTGAAATGATATTGCTTTTAAATTTTGAGGCATGAGGTCACCAACTTATTTTTCTGTAGAGGTTCGATTTTTTCATTACACGTAAAGTCAATTGCTTCATTTTTCGGAGAGGACGCTTTTTGACGGAACGTGATTTGACAACATGATACCGTGAACTGCCTAAAAAAATAAGTGGATGTGGGCGAAGTTAACATAAGTTTTTTGCACATTCAGGTGCTTTACAGACAACAACATTGTTCATCAAGTGATGTCTAACTACGCGCAAAAGAATTCGGAGAGGACAACTTTTGACGGATTTGGCACCCCATGTTGGTTAAGGTCACAAAAATTCAAATTACCTGTAGCTTTTGGGGTTTTCAGTTTTGAAACAATCGCATTTCAGTCGTCAATTCTGATTGGAAAAACAAGCCTAATGATTGCTAATAATTCGCAGGCTCAAAATGATAAAAATATAAAATGAGACAGTAAGTTTGCACTAAAATGCCAAATGTGGTAAATTTATGTGTATTTCAATTTCAATAATTTATTTTTCTCTTGTAGGTTGTTCTAACAGTGCCCAATAGCTTGCCATCGTAGATTTGAGATCACAGTACCTATATTTCTTTTTATGGTGCACAGAAGGCCTTTTCTTGAAAATATACCCTGGTCGTAAAACAACCTTTGTGCATGCGAGTACAAAACACAGCAGTCAAAGATAAAATAACTTGGGTGAAATAAAAACAAAACGCTTGGGGTGTAAAATGTTATGTCGTTAGAAAAATATTAACTTTTACTGTTTAAAAAGGGATTTTAAAGTTATTAGGGTGAAAGAAGCATATTCGTAAAATTTGTTTGCATATAATAATTGTCAAGTTATGGGTATTTTAAAAGATTGTGAAGCCAGAACATAATATTAAACAAATGCCTTGTGTGTTTGTATGACTGGTTGAAAATCGTCGAGATAATTGCCACGACACATAGTTTATGTTTGAAGCCCTTTCCCCTTCTAATTTTCTAAAGCTTCGAGTCAATGAGTTATCCCGAAGGTTGAAATTTGAATACAATACGTCCCATTGTTATGCTTGTATATAGAAATATTTTTATATTAAATTCCTTGCAATATTCGCCGAGCTGCGTTCAAATTCAGTGTATTCGTAAAAGCAATATAATTATTTAATGTGATTTGTTGACTGTGATTTGATGTTTAAATGAGGTTTATGATTTGTTCTTTTCAAACGGAAATTGGATATATTTCTATTGCATCTATGATCTAGGATGATTGCATACATCTCAAAATAAGACCATCTATCCGAAACAAATATGTCACTTATGTCTTTAATAATGCATTGTTTCGTTTTATTGTGTGTTTTTTATGAGAAAACAAGAACAATCAACGATCTTATTAAAGGAAGATTGTTTGTAAGAAATTAATGAGAATAACATGCATTATTTTGTTGTTACTCCTTCGATTTTTACAACCACTTTGCAATACCCGTAATACAGTGCGTCCCAAAAAGAACTATACACTTTTTTAAATGGCTTCCAAATATAAAAATATATGGTTCTTGGGGAAAAGTATACATCGAAAGAGCTCTTATCCTCAACTTTTATTATGACACAAAAAAATCCGAAAATAACGCATGTTTCAGTGAGCAATGCCCTCTTTTGTAATGGACACAAAAATCAGCCTGCGCAGGAATTCGCTATTCATTCATCACCTGGTTATGGACCGCCATAAGGGCATCAAAATTAATGAACGAATGAATCGGCTAACAAAGACAAAAATAAACTGAAGTCAAAGCAAAAATCAATGATATGAAAACAAAATGGTGAAACATTACATTTTTGCATAATATTGATTGTTTATTTCTGACTTTTGGTTTATCTTTGACTCTGTTAGCTGATTAAGAGTGTGTGGGCATTGCTCACTAAAGCATGCGTTGTATTCGGAATTTTTTGTTGTTGTAATAATGACAGTTGAGGATATGAGCTCTTTCTATATATAAAACTTTTCCCCAAGAATCATATATTCTTTTATTTGGTAGCCATTTAAAAATGTGTATAGTTCTTTTGGGACGCACTGTATAGTTGTAACGTACACGACCTCAAAATAAAACGTCAGGGCAATGAATTTCAAGGGCAGATAGAATGAGAGAGCTTATTATTTATTTGTGTTAATCACGTTAATAGTTTGCAAAACAATCTAGCCAATTCAATATAGTAGTTCATTCTTTTTGGTATTAGCCGCTGTTCGAGAACTTTCCTTGAAATAACAATTAATGTATTTTTATTATTATTATTATCATTATTATAAAACTCGTTGGAAACTGAAATTTGCTCATTATGAAAATGAGTGTATGTCTATTTTTAAGTAGATTTTTTTTAATTTTTTAAAAATCTCATTTCTGAAATAGATTGTCATAGACTATAATGTCTTGAAAATTGTATATATGTGTTGTTTGTTTTTTAAACCGATATGAATACGTTTATTTATTTGTTACCAGTGCCGAAATGCATGAAATTTACGTTCTATCACCATATTTTCGCCTTTAACGCGCATATTTTATGACGTCATAATCATCACATTGTTATGCATTCTATTACAAAGTCTTTCTTCAAAATAAGAGACATTTAGGTCTCGTAATGAATATCTGCTAAGACCCATGTGTTGCAACATGGAATTTATTTTCATTAAAGTGCCCACACTGTATGTCTTCTTTAGGTAGTTCGTGTATCATGTGTATTGTGATTCACAGATGTAGGGGAGACCGGGGATGGACGTTACAAAATTCACATTTTGGGCCAGATAATTATTAGTATTTGAAAAAAAGCCCTTCTAAAACTGTCGATTGCAGCAGATCTCAAGGTTAGCACGTGTACTTGCGCGTGGAAATCTCCTCTCTCAAGAAAATAAATATAAAACTAAGTGCTTTTTTTGGGTCACCCAAGCATCATTGTTTCTTTTTTGTACAATGATGTTCGTATCATCCACTTTATTGTACTTTGTATTTGATGGATAAATAGAATGAAATGAATGAATGATATATTTATTACTGGAGATTCATTTTTTCAAACACCAATAAATTTTCGATTGATTCAACCTTGGAAAAGATATGTTTACATGTACAATTGCGTCATAACATGTATCATATGTCCCCAGAAGTTTTGCATTACAATGTGTAACAGAGTTTCATATTATTTTTCAAATCGTAATAATCTAAAAATCAAACACAATTGTAGTAAGTAAATATCTTTCATAAAAACATACCACCCCCAAGAAAAAAAAAAAAAAAAAAAAAAAATCGTATATTTAGCAACTCACTTTTTCGCGAAAAATAAAAAATGAAAATATTATATCTATTATGGTTGGATATACCGTGCTGCAGCATGATCCGACACTTGCTTCTGAATGTCCGTTATTACTCCTAAAAGAGAAGGTTGGCGAAGTCTTACTAGAAGTTTTCGAATCAATGGGTGCAACAAAGAATTTTCCCCTTGTTTTGACAATGAAAATTTGCAGTTTTTTTTTACGAGCGTTGAGGAAACTTTTTTTATCCACAAAAAAAAAAAAAAAAAAAAAAAAAATCTTCAGTCATTTTCTACTTTAACTACCAGATTCTACTTGAGTGGAAATGTGGCAAGCATTGAACACTTATCTGCATATTGAACACATCAGCAACATGTGGCCGATGCGTGTTTATATTTTGTTAATCAACTAAATAATCCACTCGCACTGATAAATAATATTTAAATTATTAAATGTTTACTAAACAGCTTTTTTTTTTTTTTTTAATGTTCTTTTATTGTTTATTCAAACCATCAAATCAAATTAAACATGTACATTCTGTAATTGCATTATATCATTCAATACATGACAATCAATTACATCGTCGTAACTATATAACATAAACAAAACTCACTAAATAATATCTAATTCATAATGTGATAATAACATAATTGGAACCAAAACAGTAATCTCAATTAGTATGAACAGAATTATGAAGAATTGAATGAATTGATAGCTTCTTTTTTTTTTTTTGTAAGTTCTTTATGTGTTCATTTTATACATCAATATAAATTGTAACATTTACACCTGTATTGCAATTATCATTACAATACTTAACATCGAATCTAGAACATCATTTAATTATGATGTAGGCTGAAGACCGATGATTTTTTTTTTTTTTTTTTTTTTCTTGTAATGTTCTTTATTTGTTCATTCAATAATAAAATCAAATTATATCATGTACAGCTTAATTGCATATATATTATCATACATACATCTAGCTCATACATCTTTATATTATATAACATAATTCAAGAGGACTCACTAAGATAATACAATTTCATACAAATTTGATATATAACATATTGGGAACCAATTGACAGAGTACAAAATAACAGTAATTCCAAATTATATTGAATGAATTATTATTTGTTATAAAACACCGCCCGGGCCCCCCCTCTATATTTTGTTTGCAGTAACTAGTATCCCTCTCTTAACATATTTAATTTATAACATATTGAGCAAAGTATAGACTGCATATGAACCTTAGTTATATCGATGAAATACAAGTTTTGTTATATCCCTTAACCCCAAATTATAAAAAAAAACAACTAATCAACAGACAACAACAAACAGAAACAAAAACAAAAACAGGGACCACAAAGAAAAAAAAGAAGAAAAGAAAAAAAGGAAAAAAAAAAAAAAAAAAAAAATAGACGCGGCCAAGTCCATATGGCAGTCGAGACCGTCAATCATAGACAGCTATGAAAAGGGCTACCCCACCCCCTTTCCTGCATGCCTTGCCTTTCCTTGCATATTGTCCATTTTACCTGAGATGTCCCATTTTTTAAGTGGAGACGTCAACGATTCTGTTCAGTACGCATCTCTTTCTTTCTTCCGTTTACTTTTGCGTATTTTCTCTTTAATTTCTTCAATACTTGGAGGCTCTTCTTTTTCCCTACTTATAAATATCAATATTTAATTAATAAAACACATAGATTATCATTTGCCTATCTTTCCGGCTAATTTCGTCTAATCCAATGTGTGAACTTCCTTCCAGCTCATATCTTTAAGGATTGGAATATCCAAACTACATCACAACCATGATCCCAATAAATTCTGCACCATTTCGCTTCAAAAATATGTGCTATATGTTTCCCTCTTCTTTTCACAAAATGAGCATTTATCTACTGATATGAACTGAAAACTGTATAAATAACGATTGACATAAACATATTTATAAAGCAATTTGAATTGAAACTCTCTTAGTTTTATATCTAAAAGTCACCTAATCTCTTCGGTCGGATGGACAAAAACTTTTTCAATTTCTTTAACCGACAGATTGTATGATGAATGGTAAGGAGTCTGAAACTTACAGGGACGTCTTGCATTTTTGTATTGCATGCCCTGTCAAGATTCTTGCGATAACAAACCGATTCAAATTGGATATGATTTCTTTGTAAGCATAAATTCCTATTTAGATTCAGAAAATGAAATTTGCTCTCTTGTGTTAAATCGATTTGTCCATTCTACAGGTATATTACGATAGATTTCTATTAAGCATTGATTTCTCTTCTCTAGTCCCATACATCTGAAAATAGTTTCCGACTTTATATGTTCCTCTTTCCATCTATAATATGGTACACATTCTGTAAGTATTTTTTAAGCAAAAAGAATCTTTCATTAAAGTATGTTTTTCCACTATTGTGTATAAACTATTTATTTAAAAAAATTTATTTCATTCCTTTGTATTGCTATCTTTTTTTATAAAATCATTCTATCTAAAACCAAATATTCAACAAATCCCGTAGTATTCTGGTAATTGTATATCGATCCTGTTAAGGTAAATAGTTACAGTAAAAATAAGATTTCCTCCGAAAGGTTCATTAAAAATTTGAAATACTTTTCCATTTAACTTTCTGTTTCCTGTTACAAGTCTTTAATCCACATTACCCTTTTGTGCTTTCACAAAAAGTTGAAAGTGAGCATTTTAATCTCCTTGCTTGTAATCAAAACAACATGTCGTATCTTTTTTTAATTTTGCTTCTTTACCTCGCATAGAAAATTAAAACAGATCCTCATCAATTTCTTTTAACCCATTCAGGGCATTTTCTTCAAGAGCTTACATATATTATTTTGGAATATGCATATGTTTCTTCAGTGAGGAATTCTTTCCCTATTAAAGTAAGATCTCTTTGTTTCACCAATTAACAAATATTTCTATTTTGCTTAATATTTCTTTTGTAGATCATCTCTTTCGCCACATGGGATCTAATGTAAAATATATACCGAGTATTTTTAAAATGTGTGCCCCTTTTCCAAAGGATACACAGTCTCAGAACCAACAGAAGCTCCTAAGGGCATAAATGAATGTTGTTATTTCATTAATCTTAGTCCTGATATTTTCGCTAAAATTTCATGATTACATCGTATTCTAGTTAATTTGAGTTAACTATCTCGCTACAAAAATTACATGTCATCTGCATATAAAATCATCTTTAACTTCTGTTTCCCATAACAAATACCTTTTACCAATATTTTCTATCATTTCTAATGCAATGAGTTAAAAGCATTCTATGCATAAAATAAATAAATATGGAGATAATGGATCTCCTTTCCTTACATCCTCTTTACTTTAAATATCCGGTGATTTACCCCATATAAAACACAACTTTGAGCATTGGTAAGTCAAATTGTAACATTCACAAACATTGCAACCGAAAGAAACGAGCACTTTCGTGAGAAAAACTAAATGTGAAATCGAGTCGAAAGCTTTTTCATAATCTAATTGCCACTAGTACCCTGGTAGTTAAAACAAGAAGTATGAAAATCATATCATTTGATGTAATCTGATTGCATCACCGGATTTTCTATCTTTAAATAACCTACTTGATCGACTGACACAATTTCATTGCAAAGAACTTTTTTTAGTTCTTTTAGACAGTATTTTTGGTAATAATTCTTATACATTCTACGTTGAGTAAAGGATAGGTCTATAATTCTAATAAATTTTGGGGTCTTACCATCCTATTATAGAGGTATGCATTGCTTTGTTTTTGGGAACGCGACAGTTCCTTTGAGTTTCATAGTATTGTTAAATTGCCCTAAGAACTAAGTCACCTACAACTACATGCCAGAATGTAAAATAAAATCTCTACGATTTAAATCCGTCCATTCCTGGGATTTATTTAACCTGATTTCTTTTAAGATTTTTCAATACCTCTCCCTGGTTATTTCTTTCGTTCACATAGCTTCCTTGATTGTTCTGTTATTTCTGGTAAGGTTTTTTGGGAAAAATTATATTTTTCGATAATCCTTCTTCTGATTTAGCATACAGTTAGAATAAAATCTCCTAAGTTCTTGTATGATACTTTTTCATCATCAGTTAATGATTTCCATCTACTTGTAATTCTTTTAATAGCACTTTTTTCCCTTTGAAATCTATTATGTTGCTTAAAAATGCCAGTTTCTCTTTCTCCACTTTCAACATTGGGCTCGAGATCCTGATTTTTAACCTCCTTCACTTAGTATAACCATAAAAGACTCTTTCAATCCCTCTTTCTTTCAAATCTTAAATCAAGAAATTGTCATTCAACCTTCGCTGGTATTTGTAATTCTTCCTCTCACTTTAAATTTCTTTTTCCAAACCAACATCTATCTTTCTTTCTTTGGCCTATTTTCTTACATAATTTCTTGTAAAGCTTCGTTATCTCCATTTATACATAATCCCAGTAATATCTATTACTATTATTTCTTTGATAAAGTTGGAGTTTCAATCCGCGTTATTTCTTTTTCATACTCTTCACATAATCTGCCATCGTTACACTACAACTGTTATTGATTTCCAATATCCTCGGCTTTTACAGGATTAGTAAGAAGAATGTAGTTTAATAAATCAAGTTCTACTGCTGATGTGGTCCGTGAAATTTGACAGGTAATATTTGCAGCTAAATACCCATATCTCCCTGATGCTCTCTCGAATAACCCATGTAGTCCAATCTTACTTGTGCATTTTTTAGGATTATGCTTTGGTGATAAAGTAAATTGTTCTTTAAATTAAGATTTGACACGCCATATATCGTGTGGCATTTATAATCCATTAAAACTTTTCAAATTACATGAGCTAAGCGTAGCTGTTTTATTATACATTATGTCCACTGTAATCTATAATGGTAGATCTCTAACCATATTAAAATCCCCTCCAATAGGATGAGAGGTTTATTTTTTGAATCAATCTTTTTCCCAAAAGATATTTCTTATTTTGCCCAGAAACTCCAAATTGTTCCAACTCTTTTGCTCCTACAGGGAGTAACATTATCCGAGTATTACCGTCCTTATCTGCAGAAAACAACTGCAAAATATGTAATCTGCCATTTGCATTCGATAACGTAATGTCCGTATCTTAATGTTACTCCCAGGCTGTTCAAATAGTATCATAACCCTTTACCATGATTAGTACCTGGGCTGTATATACCATTCGCCTTCCCACATCGAATTCCAAGGTATTAACTATATCTTGTGGTGCTACAAGTTTTCCTGTAAAAAAACAATATTCCCACCAGCTTTTGCTGTTGCACCATTTGAAAATGCTTCTTATTTTATTTTTCTCACGAATATCTTTTACATTTTAAGGATAGTCAAATTGGCAGCAGGAAAATTTTTGTTATCATCATGTGCATGTTGAGGGAGATAAATAGATGCGTATGAGAGATGGAAAGGTTGTTTGCCCACATTCAAGCATCATAAAACCAACCAGATCAAAGGATGCCCACATACGTCCCATGGAAGAAAAAAAAATACATGCAAACATTTACACTAGACATATAAACCACTATAAAAACATATGTAGACAAGACATTCTACAAATAGAAGTTGCAACCTATTCCCTCCGCTCACAACCCCGCCTCATCCCCCCCCCCCCCAGTTTCCTTCTTTCTAATACTTTCTTTATACAATCATTCGCAATACCGGTTACATTGCATACGCGTTCATTAAACCTAAACATCTTTGTATAGCAGACCATTTATATAATGAATTTCAATGGAGCATCTCATATTTTGACCAGGTCACTAGTGGACTCTTTCTTTCTTTTTTCCCTTTCTTCCTTCCTTTCCCCCCCTCACTTTCTTTTTCCTCTCTAAATGAAGAAACCAAAACAATCAATTAAGACATTTAGTATGGCGTAAACAATTTCTATAAAATGAATTCAATAGTATCGACCATCACAGATGAAGTTTTTCTTCTTTCCCCCAACGAATAGATGCGGCACCCTGAGTCACATTTCAATCCAGGGCCATTCTTTTTAATCATTTACACATAAACATGCTCTTAATATAAAAGACCTCAAGATTTCTTGTGGGTCAAAGTTCAACCAATACTGAATCAATCCCGGGCATTCTATAATTGTCTTACCCTAAGACACGCCCATTGTATAAAAGAACCTTTTATTCAACCAAAACAATCATTAGCCACTTTGTAATGAATGTAAATCCAAAATACTGAATATCATTGCATCATGCTATAGTATTCAATTATTACACATGACTCTTTTTTTTCTTCCACTTTAAAAGGAGTAAAACCCTGGAACAATATTCTCTTTCAAACTACACAAAATCCCTAGAGTTAAAATACCAAAACTGTACTAATTCATTCCGGGGCATTCTTTAATTTGTTCCTTTGATACATTGCTCTTAAATATAAATATCCTCAAGATTTTCTATGGGTCAAGAGATCGTAACATTCCTATTGAATCCCAGGTATTCTTTCCATCGTCAAATAAGACACCCCCTTAATACTAGACTGTCGGTCATCACAATAGAAACCTTTCTTTTCTTTCTTTTAATTTCCTTTATTGAATAACTTTGGGCAATCAATTCTTCAACCTAACTACTCTACTCAAGATACCTAGGCATTCTTTAATTGTCTATACATGCTTTTATTACATAAAAAAAAAAAACCTGCCAGATTCCTATGGTCAAAATACCGAACGCAATACTATGTACAATCCTAGCGCATTCTTTAATCGTAATAACATCAAAGACGTCTGGATGCACGTTAAATCTACAAATGAATCTCATGTACATACCTTCTTTATACAATTCATTCCAATACCGTTACATGTTACGGTTCATTAAACCTAAACAATCTTCGTCAGCAGTAACCATGTTCTATAAATGAATGTCAATGAAGCATCTATGTATTTGAAAACACATCAGTGAACTCTTTCTTTCTTTTTTTTCTTTCTTTTTTGCCCCCCGCCTTTCTTTCTTTTCCTCTCTAAAGTAAGAACCAAAAATCGATTACAACATTTGTATGGCGTAACCAATTCTATAAATGAATTGTCATAGTATTCCGACATTACAATAAAGTTTTCTTTTTCCCCCTCAATAGAGGCACCCTGTGACACAATTTCAATCCAGGGCATCTTTAAATCATTAACATAAGACATGCTCTTAGATATAAAAGACCTTCAAGATTTCTGTGGTAAAGTTCCAAGCGCAATACTAATCAATCCCGGGCAATTTCTTAATTGTCTAACCCTAAAGACACGCCCAATTGTATAAAAGACATTTAGTTCAACGAAAACAATCATTAGACACTTTGTATGAAGACAAACCTTAATGATAAAAGATCTTTTCAATCAAAACAATCAATAAGACATTTGTATGAAGATACACCAAATTTAACATGTATGCTCACGTCTATTCATACTAGTACTATTTCGACCAACCCAATGAACAACTTTTCTTTTCTTTCTTTTTTTTCAATTTATTAATAATAAAAAAACAAAAATAAACAACCTTTGTGCAAGTAATTCTACAACCTAACTACTCAAGATACCGCGGCGTTCTTAATTTTCTATACATCTTTTATTAATAAAAGGACCTCCAGATTCCTATGGTCAATTAACAACAAACCAAACTAAGTCAATCCCAGGTGCATTCTTTAACCGTATAAACATCAAACGCTCTCTTAATACAGAAGACTTCTTAAACCAAAATCCAATCTTTAGAACATCGTGGATGACGTGTAGCAGTTCTATATTATGAATGAATGTAACATAATGTGATATTTACCAAAACATCCGCATTTAGAAACTTATATGGCTTAACCTTTCAGAAAAATGATAAATTAAATTGATCATGCTTGTTATTTGAAGCCCTCCTATTTTCTTCCTCGCTCCTCTCCCACCATGCAGAGTGAAATAACCCTTGTTTCAATATTTTTGTTTTTTTTTTTTTTTTAAATATTGACCTCAATGTTTCAAAACTAAGTCAGTACCATCGAAATGAACTGTATTTCTATTTCTTTCGTATCCTAGTAAACAAGCATAAACATTGACACATCTCTTTCGATATTTCATCAATAGCGCTTTTTCCTATACTTCTAGGTAATCCAAAAATAGTCTCCGTCCCGATATTCAAATCGATTACAAGAAATCGTGATGATTCATCCGGGCAATAAACACGCACAACGAAGTTTTTCTTTTTCCAATAATTTATCATAAGATGGCTTTATGGTATTAGCATCTAGCTTTTAGTCCCTATTTTTGTCAGTAATTCAGATGGTTTTGCAGCACAAACTCCCCTAACATTAAAGTGCATCCTGTCTATGAACGTATAATAAAAAATAATAATAATAAAAAAACACTTCAAAAAAATATATACCGGTATTTTTTTTTTTTTTAATTGCATAAAAACGCGGCCAGTTCTGCTCATCGTAAGGTCAGTTTCGCATGAAAGATGAAATAATGTAAGAAAAAAAAAAAGGGGGGGAATCCTGTTGGTTTGCTTAATCCTGCCGGATTCAATATTAGTGATGGGGGGTTGGGGGTGGGGGAGCTTTTATAGAATTTGTTTGTTCAGGATGTCATTCTGTTGATTTTTTTTTCCTTTATCTCAAAAAAACCATTATTCCGCCCCTTCCACTTCGCATATTTGATCAATTGATAAATCACCAAGAAAAGATAGTGATCACATTGCAAAACAGCTGGGGTTAGGTAACAAAATTAAGTCTGGGTTATACTACGTGTTAATTTTTGGTGTTAAACAGAACTGAAACCGACTTGTTGATACATTTGCAACATCATCAAATAATCTTTTATTGTTATAATTTATATAAACAAATTCAAACAAATTCGGCTTCGAATTTATGTGGCTAAGTAAAAACTGGTAACTCCAAGCCCGGTTTAATTTAAAACCATCCAAGTTTCAGTAGAGGATCCAACTTTCTGTGTTAAAGTTTAACACCAAAAACTAGTGTCAGAGAGACAGCACATCAACAACTACAATAGTGTACTAAAGGAGAATGAATACCCTAGGATCAGTGGAATTGTATGACACAAAAAAATCAAAAGAAGAAGATTAAATGAAGTTTGAGCACATTGAAAATAATAATAAGCAAGTATGTGCATTGTAATTTGTGTGATCACTAACGCTAATGAGATTCCTGACACTGGCAACAGCGTAAGATGTGTGATTCACAATGAACTAATCTCCATATACATACAAAAAAGTAACAAAAATTGTTAACTTTTCTCATTCTAGATGTAAGTACAGACTCTTAAACACATGAATTATCATTTGTGAACTTGTATTACATGTCCTCACATGAAAAGATTGAGATCTTACGGATATTAATAAAAAAAGACAATTTGAGTGAAATATGTCAAACTATGGGAGTTGTTCATGTATGACATCACACATCTGGCCCACTCCAATTTGGGATCCCCATGCAGGAGTGATCACAACATCAAGTGCTCATAACTTTCTATTATTCATCATTTTTCTCAATGTCATTGAGATACAGCTTCTTGATTTTCCTGTTTGTACAATTTAGATTCTATGGTTTCCTTCCCCTTTAACTATTAAGCTGGGCATGTTAGAATATGAACCCTTTGTATTAAACTGAAAATATTAAATTCAACGTCAGTGTTTAATATTTACCAGTCTTTCACCTATTGTGTCTTCTTTTATTCTCTTTTTCTGTTTCTCTTTTCATTTCCGGTTACCTTATTTGTCTTTTTTTTTGTTCGTCATGTATGTCTTAAACTTAATACCGACTTATTGTTTTCTATCCCCTCCTTTCCTTACGTCTTCTTCATGTCAACCCTTTTTCGCTCTCTTTCTCTGTGCTTTTGCTCCGTCTGTCGTTATCTACTTTCTCTCTCCTCTCTTCCGCCACGAACAGAATATACCAATGTTATTAAAGATATGAAAGTGGATGTTAACAAATATTCGTCTGCACTGATTCGTACAGTTAGGAATTTTTTTTTTTTAAAGACGTATGGGTACGTCGTCTTCTGAACCTAATGGTGTATCAAAACAAACTAGTTCTTACGTACATTGTGAAAATGTGTTAATCAATGAACGATGATTGATAACAAGATACTATTGATTTTTTTTTCCTTGGTAAAGCCTCATCATAGACACGGGTCCAAAGTTGATGATGCTTAATGCCTAGCCCTAACTGCGCTAATTCTTTATATCCTAACCCACTCCACGACTTCTTAACCTGCGTTTCAAATAATGGAGGTACCAGAAAAAAATTCAATCGTAAGTCTTTGTGACAGCAGGGCACTGATTAGAACAAACTTCACATTACTGATGAAGGCGCCAGGCTAGTAACACAAAGATTGTGACCAACTGCCCTAAAATATGATCAGAATGAATCTTAATCTGGATTAACCATGCCATTTTGCGACTTTGATCATGAACCAAAACAATAATAAGACATTGGTCAAAGCTACATTCTATGCGACGACCACCAGTCTGGTTACATATGTTTTAGATAATGGACTGGGAAATTTGAGAACAATTATATCCACTTTGGTTTCCCGTTGTTCCAACTATCTGATTGTCTAGATAACCACATGGCGAACCCATTGGTCTATTTCTGCCTTGTCCGATACAATACTTGGTCTAACTCCAATAAGGCCAATTGTCTAATTGCATTTCGTCTAATTCCCATAATAAATATTGTTCTATCCCCATCTTACAAAAATCAAGTTCACTAAGTGGTATTAGACAATGGACAGACAAAATAGGATTTAGAACATGAATGTAAAATAGGTCAAAGTATCAAGTGGACCAACACAATAAGATTAAACTGTGAGGTGTACCACAAAGACTTACATTGAATAAAAAGGGTTACGATGATTTTTTCCTCGGTAGCAGCCTCATCAAGACAGGGACTCCAGGAGTTGATGAGTCTTAATCTTACTGCTGCCCTAAACCGTACTACTTATCTATATCCAAATACTAATCTATGACGTACCTGGTTCCAAAATGAGGAATACCGAGAAAAAATAAGTCGTAACTGTTAATCAATCGTAAGTACTTGTGGTTACAGGCACTGGTTGTTAAGAGATAAAGATTAGAGCCATGGTGGGATTAGAAAACGGACTTTGATCAAGAGTGTTAGACAATGGCCAGATAGACCTATAACGAACTACTTTGGGTAGCCCCTAGGGGCGCAAAACTGACCCGAAACTAAGATAGAAGGTACTAAACCTAAAAATTGACGAGAAGCTTTGGGGCGCCAAAATTAATAATGAGGGGAAACATGGCCTGATATCTACTGTGGATTAACGATCTCCCTTCTTTTTTTTCTTCGTTTTCTTCTTCTTTCCTTTCTTATTCTGTTTCTTTCTTTCTTTTTTTCCTTTTCCTTTTTTTTTGCGCCCCCCTGAAGCTCCTCTCGGGGCACGTGCCCCCCTTGCCCGCCCCCCCCCCTAGATACGCCACTGATGGTAGTTATAAAAGTATGGGGATGGTGGTGGTAGTGATGATGATGATTATTTTAATGGTGATTGGTAGGGTGATGATACTGGTAGTAGTGGTAGTGATGTTGGTGGTTATGGTGATGGTGGTTATACAGGTGATGATGATGGTGGCGCTGTTGCTGGTGGTGGTGATGAAAGTGCTTGTGGTGATGGTGTTGATACTGCAGTGGTGATGGTGATGACGGTGATGGTGTTGGTGATGATATAGATAGAGGTGGTTGATGGTGGTGGTGGTGGTGGTAATGGTGTTGATATTGATAGCGAAGGTACTGTCACCATCTCGTTGATAGTGACAGTGGCGGGGTGATGTAAGTGATGGTGGTGGTGGCAATATTAGTCATGTTGATGGTTGTGGTGGCGATGGTGGTGAAGATGATATCGTTGGTTGTATACAGTAATTGTGTTAATATAGTAGTGGTAATAGTGATGATTGTGTTAGTAATATTTGTAAATTGTCATGTCAGTAGTGTTGATGGTGGTGATGATGATCGTCATGGCGATGGTGTTGGCAGTGAAGATGGATGGCCATCGTGATAGTGGTGGCAGTGAGGATATTGCTGGTGGTTTTGGTGATGGTGTTGAAACTGATAGTGGTGGTGATTGTTACGGTGATGATGATGATGATGATGGTGATGATGATGATGATGATGATAACGATGGTGGTGGTGATAGTGGTAACAAAGGTGGTGTGGTATCGGTATTGCAAATTAAAGTGTAAATGAAATACAATGAACGAAAATAAACTTGAAGCCTGGTACACCCTTCATTTTTTATCATGATCACTGCATCATAAAATGATCTGCAAAAAGTAAAGAAGTACTAAAGTAATAACAAAATACCTCTTCAATCGCCTTGACCGTAGAAGTTCAGACTTGCACAAGCTACTACTATATCATTTATTTTTTTCTAAAACAGTTTCTAATCAAGCGGCCTTATATGACTTTAATTATGTTAATCGATATCAATAAGCCTTTGCTATATATACTATGCGTTCTATATAACTCTTGGTGTAATGTGTTTATAATTACGTCCTCGAACGTGCCCTGTCTTAGTATATCAATAGCGATTTACTAGTTAATGTCATTAGGGTTTACTATAATCATAAAGAAATAATGCCTCGGTCTCAACCGACCATGCTCATTTTGCCAGTGCGTGTTCAGGTCCACATAATAACATGCTTTGGGCGAATTTCAAAGAAAGCAACATCACATCTTCCGTGCTCCTGCTTGTCTGATGAAGAAGAAGAAGGAGAAGAAGAAGAAGAAGAAGAAGAAGAAGAAGAAGAAGAAGAAGAAGAAGAAGAAGAAGAAGAAGAAGAAGAAGAAGAAGAAGGAAAAAAGAAGAAGACGAAGAAGAAGAAGAAGAAAAAGAAGAAGAAGAAGAAGAAGAAGAAGAAGGAGAAGGAGAAGGGGAAGGAGAAGAAGAAGAAGAAGGGAAGAAGAAGAAGAAGAAAGAGAAGAAGAAGAAAGATAAGAAGAAAAAGAAGAAGAAGAAGAGGAAGAAGAGGAAGGAGAAGAAGAAGGGGGAGAAGAAGAAGAAAAGAAGAAAAAGAAGAAGAAGAAGGAGGAGAAGGAGAAGAAGAAGAGAAGAAGAAGAAGAAAAGAAAACCCTGGGTCCATACAATAATTTTTAGGAAACTTTAGATTTCTCATCCATGACCCTGATGACTGGAATCTTCTGATTTCGGAAAGCAGCATTACTGCGCACGCGCGAAAACCGTTCCCGACAAGTTTGACTCCGTTAAATTCTGACGGAATACGTTGCGTCTTATTCCTTTGATAAGGAGCTATCATAATTTTCTCAAGAAATTACAAAGGAATTATAGACAATTGTCAATAAATTTTTCCACTAACGCTTTGCGCACGCATTTTTAAAAAAATTGTTATTTAAATGTGTCTTTTTTATTTTTTTTGATGAAGAGTGTTATAGAAGGGGAAAAAATACTAACAGGGCAATAAATTCATAAATAAAGCAATAAATTCATAAATAAATGAATACGCGCTACTGATTTCTGTTAGAGGTTACACACGCAAGTACACGTGCTGACAGTGGGATCTGTATGAAAATGAGAGTTTTAGGGGATTTTTTTTTTCAAATTGTAACAACAAATATGTCTGTGAAGCTGCTGAAATGTGAATCCAAAAGTACAAAATAATGCCCATTAAATTTTTTATTAGTATTTGAAAAAAAGCCTCTAAAACTGTCATTTGCACGCAGATCTCAAGGTTAGCACGTGTACTTGCGCGTGGAATCTCTCTCTCTCTCTCTCAAAAAAATTAAATAAATAAACTCTGCTTTTTTTTGGGTCACCAAGCAATCATTGTATCTTTTTTTGTAAAAATGTTCGTATCACTGTTATTGTACTTTGTATTTTGATGGATAAATAAATGAAATGAATGAATGATATATTTATTACTGAGCAATTTTTCAAACACCAATTAAATTTTCGATTGATCAACCTTGGAAAAATATGTTTACATGTACATCGTCATAACATGTATGCATATGTCCCCAGAAGTTTTGCATTACAATTGTGTAACATGAGTTTTCATATTATTTTCAAATCGTAATAATTCTAAAATATACAAACACAATTTTTAGTAATATCTTACCCAATAACCCCCCCACCCCCCCAATAAAAAAAAAAAAAAAAAAAAATCGTATATTTAGAACTCATTTTTTCGCGAAAAATAAAAATGAAATAATTATACTACTATCAGTATGTTTGGATATCCGTGCTGCACATGATCCGACACTTGTTCTGAATGCGTTTATTACGTCCTAAAAGAAGGTTGGTCGAAGTCTTACAAAGTTTTCGATCAATTGGGCAAAAAGAGTTTTCGCCTTTGTTGGACAATGAAATTTGAAGTTTTTTTTACGAGCGTTGAGGAACTTTTTTTATCCAAAAAAAAAAAAAAATAAAAAAAAATCTCATCATTTTCCTACTTTAACACCAGATTCTATTTGAGTGAAATGTGAGCAGCATTGAACACTTAGCTGCCATATGAACACATCAGCAACATGTGGCCGAGCGTGTTTATATTTGTTAATCAAACTAAATAATCCACTGCATGATAAATATTTAATTTAGATTTTATTAAGTCCCTCCCGATTTCAAATCGATTACCAAGAAATGTGATGATCATGGGCAATATCCGACGAACAACGAAGTTTTCTTTTCCATAATATTATCATAAAACATGGTTATCGGTATTAGCATCTCACTTTTAGGTCCCTTATTTTGTCCAAGTAATTCGAATGGTTATGCTAGCAACCCGCCTACATTTAAAGTGCATCTCGATTGAATGATTAATAATAAATAAATAATATACTTTCTAAAAAATGACTTAAAAAATATATAATCTTTTTTTTTAATATGCATACGGCGGCCATGATTTCTGCCTCGTAAGGTCAGATCGGCATTGAAACAGAATAATTGAAGATGATAAATACGGGGGAGGGGGATCCTGTGGTTTTGCTGATTGGAATCCTGCCGATGTCGCAATTAGTGATTAGGGGGGTGGGCGCCGTGGGCGGAGCTTTATATCTTATGTTGCTCCAGATGTCATTCATGTTGATTTTTTTTTCCTTTATCCAAACCATTATTCGTCCCTCGACACTTTCGCATATTGATCAATGATAAATCACCACAAGTAATAGAATCACATAGCAAAACACTGGGGTTAGGTAAGCAAAATTAAGCTGGTGTTGAACTTACGGTGTTAATTTTTGGTGTTAATACAGAACTGAAACACGACTTTGTTGAACATTTTGCACATCATCAAATCAATATTTTATTTGTTATAATTTATAAAAACAAATTACAACAAATTCGGCTTTAGTTCATGTGGCTAAGTAAAAACTTGGTAACTCCAAAGCCGGTTTTAATTTAACACCGGTCCAGTTTCAGTAGAGGATCGCACCTTCTGGTGTTAAATTTACACCAAACCTATGGTGTCAGAGAGAAGCACATCAACAACTAGCAATAGGTGTAGTTAACTATTAGAGCTGGGCAGGTGTTAGATTTAACACCCTTTGTATTAAACTGAAAATACAGGTTTTCCCGGCCATGCAATTTCATTGTTTTGTCAATCAATTACATATTAGAGGCATTCATTTTCGGAAAAAGCGCTGATGCATCGAAATGTTGCAAGTCAAAATCGTATTCAATCATAAAAATTAACGATTGTTGAGATCGATTTCGTATTTACGCATTCTACTTCACATAATAAGCATATGCATTCGGCAATAACTATTCAAATTCGTCTTCATCCTGTCGTTATTTCATTCCGTATACTCAAATCCGCAGTAATTTGAATGGACAAATAATGAAATTAAATGCCTATATCCGAATTTGAACTTTGCAACCATTACTTTGTGTGCCTAAAAACGAATTTGAGAGCATGAACACGAAATTGTTTGACTAAAGTCAGTCTGTCGCATCAAACACACGAATTTGAATACATATTAAATGCAAACGGATGATAAATGTATGAAATTGGCCGGGAAAACCTATATTAAATTTAACGTCAGTGTTTAAGTAGTACCTCTTTCCATCTATGTCTCTCTTTATCTCTCTATTCTGTTTCTTCGTTTCATTTCCGTCAGGCCTGCCCTTTTTTTTTTGTTCGTCACTTCAATGTCTAAACTTAATACGATTATGTTTTCTATGCAGCACCCCTTTCTACGTCTTTCTTCCATGTCCAACCCCTTTTTCGCTCTCTTTCTCTGTGTCTTTTGCTCAGTCTGTCTGTTTCTTACTTTCTCTCCTTCCTCTTCCGCCACGAACATGAAAATATAACCAATGTTATGTAAAATGAAAGTGGATGGTTAACAAATATTCCGTCTGCACTGATTCGTTACAGTTAGGACATCTTTTTTTTTTTTTAGACGTACTGTAGTCGTCTTCTGACCTACATGGTGTATCAAAACAAACTAGTTCTTACTACATTGTTGAAAATGTTATCGAACGAGATTGATAAAAAAATACTATTGATTTTTTTTTCTTGGTAGCCTCATCATAGACACGGTGCTCCAAAGTTGATGATCTTAATCCTAGCCCTAACCCTAATCTTTATATCCTAATCCCACTCCACGACTCTACCTGCGTTCAAAATGAGGCTACCAAGAAAAAATCAATCGTAAGTCTTTGTGACACAGGGCACTGATCTAGTAACAAACTTCACATACTGATAGGAAGGCGTTCCAGGGCCTAGTAACACAAAGATTTGTAACCAATTGCCAAATATGATAGAATAATCTTAATCTGATTAACCAATGCCATTTTGCGATTGATCATGAACCCAAAACAATAATTAAGACAATTTAGGTCAAAGCTACAAGTTCTATGCGACCACAGTCCTCATGGTCCTTTTACAATTTTTTAGATATCGGCTGGGATGTTTTGAGAACAATTTATATCCACTTGGTTTCCAGTTGTTCCAACTATCTGATTGTCTAATACCACATGGGCTTAACCCATTTGGTCTAATTTCTGCTTGGTCCGATACATACTTGGTCTAACTGCCAATACAGACAATGAGCCAATTGTCTAATTGCATTTTCGTCTAATTCACAAATAAATGTTTGGTCTATTCCCAGTTTACAAAAATCAATTCACTAAGTGGTATTAGACCAAATGAACAGACAAAACAGGATTAAGACATAATGGTAAATAGGCAAAGTGACAAGTGGACCAAAACACAATTAGATAAACTGTGGGGTGTACCACAAAGACTTACGATTAATAAAAAGTTACGATTGATTTTTTCTCGGTAGCCTCATCAAGGACAGGATGCTCCAAAGTTGATGATCTTAATCCTTACTCTAGCCCTAAACCTACTCTTAATCATATCCAAATCCTAATCTATGACTGTACCTGGTTTCCAAATGAGGATACCGAGAAAAAATCAGTCGTAACTTTTAATCAATCGTAAGTCTTTGTGTTACAGGGCACTGGTTGTAGATGAAATAAAATTAGACCATGTGGGATGAGAACAAATGGACCTTGATCAAAGAGGGCTTAGACCAAGTGGTAATTGACCTGGAACGAAACTACTTTGGTACGACAGCACCTATACAGTGCGTCCCAGAAAAAAGTATACCCAACTTTGAGAGCCTCATGTTAAAATACTATAACTTGTGTGACCTTGAAATATGTATCATGGTAAAGAGCAACTCATATTCTTTTCAATGATACCAAACTTATACCTGTGTTGTGACGGATGACTAAGCAGTTGGGCTTTAAAAAAACAAGCATAAAAAGTGCCCTGTCCCAAGTTTGAGCAAAAGCTGCCCTTGCATTTCAATAGATCAAGTAATCTTTTGTGCCTAATGAATGGACTCCGGAAGGCTGACCTCAAACAAACAATGAATGATCAGAAAGCCAGGGCTGCTTCTCAGACAACTTGGTACAGATCACTTTTGACCAATGTTCTTAAACACTGGAGTGTTCAGTCATCCATGACAGTATCGCTATGATTTTGGTATCATTAGATAGAATATGAGTTACTCTTTGTCATGAAATTAAAATTAATTACACATAAGTTATACAATTTTAATATGAGGCTCTCAAAGTTGGGTATACTTTTATCCGGGACGCACTGTATATGACCATTTAAATGTAAATGTAAATACTTAAATATATGGAATTAAGTCCCTCCTAAGAGGTGGAAGAGAGAGAGAGAGAAAGAGAGAGAAAAAAAAAAAGCCTAATAAAACTTCTTTTTTTTTTTGCAATAAGATCTTGTTTTTATTTCATTCATTAATGGCAGGTACAATCATAAAATGTCTCTGATTAGTTAAAATATGCAGTCAATTCTTACAAAAAAAACTCTTTTCAAATCCAAGACATTCATTGCTAACAGAAATAATATTCACTGTGTATTTACAAGTACAATCATTTCATTCATTCAATTAAGATACAGATTTTTAAACAAATAGCGTTACATCCAATTAAAATGTGCAAGATTTTAACAGTGAGTGCCCTATCTCAGACAAAAGTACCATTTTTCTTCCTGAAATAAAGGCATGATTATTTTAGACAACAACACACATCCTCATTGCCATAGGGATTGAGTTAGTAGAAAGGAAAAATGGTCCATCATCAATATCTACTACCAAATAGATACAGCAGATTCTGACGAAATCAATAAATAATTTCTACCATTAGTTCTGTTTTTATTGTCTCAATCCTAAACCCTTCAGCCAACAAATCTTAGAAGAAAAGAAGAAGTTTTTTAAAAAATCAGAAAAACAAAAATATGCTGATATTTTAGAATCATGAGCTGGCTTAATTAAATTGACCAAGACTATAAAAAATAATTTGAAAAAAAAAAAAAAAAAAAATCATTTTGAAAAAGGACTTTAAAATAGGCTTTAGGTAAAAGAAACAAGAAAGATTTAGACTTCTTTCATAATCGCAATATAATGCGAAATTCATTGAAAAGATGAAAGCTGTCAGTTTTCATGGATTGCCACATTTTAGAACATTTCTGTCTTTTACAGACAGAATTGTACGTTTCATTACTGTAATACAATATCCTTTAAAAGATATTCACTATTTACTTGTAAGCAATATTAGAATTATGTATGGTTACACAAAGTGTTTCTTTTTTAAAATGTGCATTACAGGTATACTTCTTTTTACACTGAATAGGGCCATATTTATTAGGTTAATGAAGAATAGTATCATACTGAGGAAAAAAATCCAGAATAAATAATTATTCTATGTTTTTTTGAAGTAAATAGGGATGTATTAATCTGCTCCCCCACTATTCATAGTACACAATAGGTAAAGAACAACTACATCTAACACTCAGCTTTAAGTACTGAAAAACTCATTAACCATTTTCTCAGGGGAATAGGATAATTCTGGCAGTCAAAACAACTGACTTTTTGATAGTATTAATATACACGTAAAATTGTGCTTTATCCAATTATGTTCAAGTATAATTCTGTCATTCTTGAACAAATCAAGTAATACTCTTCATTAACTGGAAAGACAAATAAGCAATACTATCTTTATGAAATCGTAAAAAAAGACGTCAATTTCATTACATAGCGTATAACATTCAATGGAGGAATTGTAAGCTAAATATCCGCATTAAACCTTCTTTAATAGGATGAAATCTCTCTCAGTACATGGTCCGAATGTTTTCTACTTCAAAGGGGGGATACAAACAACTATGTGCATAAATTAAGTACCTCAAACTTTAGTTGCATATTCATCACATCTGCATCAATACATACAACAAAAAATTGCATCCCATAATACTCTCAATACGAATCAAGTGATAGTCGTCGGTGCAATCCATTTCATACACCACAATGTGTTGCACATCTATCACAGTCGACATAAGTATTTATAAATATTTTTTAAATTTCATAGTCAATATCATATAAAACTAATTTAAAGAATTTCCAGAATAAAATATATACACCTTCACGCTCTCGCCTCCGTCAGTTTAAGCTTTCCGGATTAAACCAGTTAATCCGTTTTAAATATAAAGAAGTAATAACAACAATAAAAGATCTCAATTCATGACTGTCTGTACATACCCTATAAGTTATCACAAATGCAGTGTCAAGAAATACATATTTAAACTGCATGTGCTTCCAACGACAATCACTTATACCAAAGTGCCAAAGAAAAATTCAAATTCAAATATAGACACTTATCGTGTCACAACATGATTATCATCAGTGATTTTAATTGCTGTGGAATAAGAACATTCTTTTCCTAAAAATATCAAATTTTCTTTAAGCATGACCCTGAATTGCCAATTGGAATATCATGCATGGAAATAGCGGAAGTCAAAATGAATGGTTTTAATGAAAATAATGATTTTTACTTATTCCCACCCCATCCCTCTATCTTATTCCCAAATTTATGAGCTGTTATAAAAGTAGTCATGAGGCATGCTACCTTAGCGCAGAAGCCCACATTGCCTGGCAAGACACCACTAAGTATTGTACAAGTGGTTATTTTCGCGAATTTCGGGAGTCCATCTTCGCAAAAATTTCCTCTTCAACATATGGCCATTTATAGTAATGAACACCAAAAAAAAAATTATTAAATTATCCACTCGTGAGTGTCCCAAACTAGTCCAAAATCATTCAAATATCTGTAGGCGAAAATATTGGCTTGTGCAGTAATTCATCATAATCACAAACTATATTTGAAACAAGAAAACAGTTGATAACAATGCTGACACTCTGTGAGCAGGCAAGTCACTAACTACAGGTCCACTATAACCAACCATTAATATCTTGATTTTAATTTAAAATTATCACGATTTATATGTATAATTTTATGATAGGATCAAGAAAATGGGACAAGAAGGGACAATAAGAATTAAAATTCTTGATAATCTTTATTTTACTTTCAATTAGTGAAATAATTATTTAGTGTACTGTTCATATGGACTTGAGTGAAAACAGTTTGGATTCCCTGTCGCTTTATCAGGATAAACCTCAAGCAAACTTTCAAGTTGACCATTACAAAATTGCTTACAGAAACATGGATAATATATAAATATAAAATAAAGGGTTCATTTCGCTGTAACAGCCTTTCAAAGACAACTGCATTATAATAATTTATCACTCACATCACAAGTATTGGAAGAGGAGAATTTTGAGGCTCATTAAAAGAATATTTTTTTGGTCAGGTTACGTAGAGGTAAAGGTCTGTGTACGACAAGCAATGAAAATAACAATAATGCCTGGCCCCGGGCAGCAAGATCATGTCATTGCCATGGTAACATCATCAACAAATATAAATACCATGGGGGTGAATGAGGAACAATATTGCCAAGTATTAATAATTTCATATCTAATTCCAGAATTCAGATGTGTCGATGGAAAGTATAGAGCTGGTTCGTTTAGTCCTTTAAAGCCAAGCTTGAGTTCTCACAGCCAAAACAATTTGAGATAAATCTGTAAGATATGTCCTCACATTGTTCCATTAACATATACATATGCCTACACAAGATTATATTCACGTTTCGATCATTATTTCAGAAGAAATGTTGAGAAAATATCGAAACAGTCCGTCAAATTGAGACCTGGAGTAGACAGCTCCATAGACACACAGATCCGGTGCGAATCGCGTGCACATGATATACCGTAGACTTTCCACATGGCCGTGTTAATCACGTATGTGCTTGGACGGGACGTCCAGCTACAGAAATTATGTTTATTCTGCTCTTTTCTCGGCAAATATGCAATTTTCTGTAAATTCCTTTGGTGTGTAGTATTTATTTCCTTTGCTTGAGATTCTGGTATGAACAAGAATGTTTTGATTTATTTCATCATGACTACTACTCAAGATTATCTTTAAATTCAAAGAGCAATGCAAAATTGCCAATGCACTGTGCTAATCCCCTGAGCCACACTTCTTGGTTTTGTCATTCCTTTTTGGCGTTTTTACGAAAAATGTGTACATGTACTTAGCACGAGTGGAAACTCATCTACGTGAATGTGGTACGCAAGCACCATTCACAGAAATGTGTCTATGACATGTTATGAGTTGAACAATATATATCCATGATCAGTTACTACAATATAGTCAGCAAATTGGTAACGTTCTATAAACATTTAAAGCCCAGACATGGCATAGCGTACAAAGGTATTAAGGCATTTACTACCATTGCAATTCCACTAACATTTTCACTAACTTTAACACAGAGAGACTGTTAATTGTTATTCACAATAAACTCACAGACATTTTTGTTAGGGGTGTTCCATTCAACCGAGTGACATTTGAAGAGCTTAATTCCAAAAAGTACTAAATCCACTTTGTATGAAATTTGAGTTATTAATATCACAACATGTACCTCCAATGTTACAGTTGATAAAGCAATTGAGCTCAATTGATCGTGATAATCTGTGATGTTGCACTTGTTGCCTGTCTTTGAACAAAAGTCTAATGTTTGATTTTTAAAGCAACCATTAGAAAAGCACTTTTCCATAGATACCTGTACAAAATATGGTAGATAAATTCATTTCCCCCCCCCCCCCTCTAAATTAACAAAAATGGATATAGCACCTTCTGGAATTAAGCTCTTGTTTTCTCTCTACTTCTATTAGCAGTGATTACATACATGGTCATGATAACAGGCTTGATATAACACTGAATGATACAAGACATGATGAACAACTTAAACTTAATCCATGCACAAACCAAAACATGATTAATAATGAAAGGTTTTCGCTCTCTTAACAGAAATAATTAATATAAAATGTCTTTGAGGTTTGGTTATAGTCAAAGTAAAAGAAAAGGCCAAGCTGAAATTTTAGAATCTAAAAATAAATTATTTGGCTTGAAGGAATCAAGTTGGTTGAAAAAAAAAATTATGTAGTCCCATATGTGGATATTCATCGTAGTGTTCTTTCAGTTAGTTTTGTATGCGAAGCAATTTACTGAATAACTAATAAATTATGCAGAAGGATTTCTCTGAAATATGACATAACCAAAACATATTAAAAAATTTGATGAGCATTTGCAAAACTATAACATTGAAGTGGTCTATTAGGTCAACTATCGGTAAATGGAATGATAAAACTAAAGTATCAAAAGCGTCCAGTCTGCTTTAAACCACCAATAAGCTACTACTACCAGAATTATTCTCTGCTTTTTGTATGTCTTTTAAAAAACTTAAACGGGAAGTTCACCCAGAGTTCAAATTGGTTTTAAAAAATGCAGAAAAATATGAGTGAAGGTTTGGAGAAAATCGACCAAAAAATAATGAAGTTATGAATATTCAAAGTTTTGATTCTATGACGTCACGTGAAAGCAGTTCTCCTATGTGTTATGTAGTGTAAGTTCCATAAAGTGTCATTTTTTCAGAAATTTTTTTTATTATGTCACCTGTGCGGTCGATATATCTTAAACACATGTTCATATACATGCCTCTATAAAACTGACCCATTCCTTTATCACAAACCATGACAAAAGACAAATTTATGGAATTTACATACACAACACATGGGAGAGGTGCTCGCATGTGACGTCACAGAATCAAAATTTTAAATATTCATAACTTCGCTATTTTTCGGTCGATTTTCTTCAAACTTTCACTCATATTTTAAAAATATTTTTCTGCATTTTTCAAAACCAATAAAATACTTCCCCTTTAACCCGTTGTATACTAAGCCCGCATATATGCGGGCTGAAGAAACATAGAACGTCCATCTTGTCGACCGTTTATTTCACTCATTGTTGCATAAACATATAAAGACCTTATATAATTTAAATAATCTGACATTGATCTATTTGAAGCTGTCTTTGTTTCAACTTTAAATGAAAAGAATTTCTTGTAAGCATGCATGACAATTACGATTCATTCGGTTTTATAAAAAGTTCTCAGTATACAACGGGTTAAGAGATTTTCAGCTCTCCGGTAGTATAAGCTCATGAGTAAAAAGTAATGTTAGAGGTCGAGCAAACAAATGAGGGCATTACCTAGCTGGCAGAAGAGCATATAGAGGCTCAAGCTGTTCAGTAAGTAGAGAGGTGTAAGCTGCAGTGTCCAAATTTTTACAGGGTGTGCGCTGCAGCTCACCTTCTTCTTGTCGGCTAAGTATATGCCCTTCTATTTATACAGCGCATGTTTTTAACAAATATTTGCCTGCCGACGGCATTAACTAAACCCTTATCCCAGTGGCGACAAAGAGATAGATATCTTTCTCATACTTTTCTCATTTTTTTAAAATCTATTGGTGGTCTTGAGCTGTGAGAACATAAATTAAAGGTTCAGAGGTTGTTGCTATGTCAGGGATGTTTGTGAACGTGGTTACTGAGACCCTGCATGCAAAGCAAAGTGATGAGGTGAGACGCTGGTGACGGATCATCATGCTACTGGCAGACCAGGAGGTACAGATCACTGTTCATGCAGCAAAACGGCAACAAAATAAGAAAAGACAAAAGGAGAAATTGGTTAGAATTTGAAACTGCAAACGTTGGCAAGGGAAATAAACTTAAGCAACATTCATGGATTAGTTAAACCAGTTTAAAATGATCTATTGAATTTGGTGCAATGCTCCCAAAATTTTGTATTTGTATTTCTGTCTACCAAAAAAGAAATTCCAACCATTTTATCTTGAATGAATATTTGTGAAGTCAAAGAAAGACGGTCTGTAATATTTGTTTTGGTACAACAGATAAATCATGACTTCCATATGTAAGGGAAGGTTGTATAGATATGTTTTCACAACTTCCACACTTGGTTAACTTAATGTGACATAGTTTTGAAAAATGTCTCCTCTCCTAATTCTGTCCATATTGATAAGAATTAAGTTTTGTCCCATGAACTAGAGCTAAAACCTTTGAAGAGAGTCTCAAATAAAAAATTAGGTATGTCTTTATATTTTCCTGATGAGGATTTCTTTGCCCGTTTGTTTAAAAATCAATTTAAAAGTGTTGGGGATTCGAACTATTCAAGGGTTAACACATATATTAAACAGAAGTTACTTTGATTTTATTAGGCTGCATCTTTTCCAAATTGATTTCTTTTTCAGCGTGCCTCTCCGTTGGAACTGGATTGAACTCTTCTCCATAACATGGATATTAGGCATGCTGGGTCTGTGCTTGGCATTGACAGGATTTGCTGAAAGAACGGTGCCCTTCGGCCGCTTGGGCGATGGATCCTTGCTTTTCGGGGGTTGGAAGTAGATGTCCGTCGTCGACGGCATCTCCCCTTCATCGTCATCATCATCGCTCTCGAACGACATGATGCGCCCTGATGAGGCTCGGTCGGGGACGCAAGTATCTTTGACGGCGTCTCCTCAGGAGGAGTTCCGGTGGAAAGACGCCGCATCGCGGTGATCAAGCCCGACTTGTTGTCCTGTGACGGCATTCCTGTGACAATGGTTCCAAGAGAGAGCTATCATCCAGGAAATCGGTCTCCTGGTAGGCAGTAGTTTTAGAAAGGGGTGGCTTGAGATGAGGTCTAGGGTGCGTCTTGGGCAACGTCTTGGGAGGTAGAGTCTTTGGGGGTTGCCCGACGCTCTGGTTATTGCTGTTGTTCTCCTGAACCCCGTTTACGGTTTTTTGTCACCGTTCTGGACGACCAACTCGTCTTCTTCCGCCATCCTTTGCAGGGAGCTACTGGAACCTGACTGGAAGAACTGTTGGAGCTCCTTCGTTTGGAGCGTTCCATCTGAGGGGACTGGTGAGGGCTGGCCATGGGTGACCCACTGTAGTTGAAGCCAGTCTGAGGATGGAGGCGGTGTCCTCAATCAACGCTACGATTGGCGTTTGAGGATCGTCTGTAGGGATTTCCATCAAAAGTACTCGACATCATCGTCTATACTGCAGCATTTGTTGTACAGATCCTGAAAGCAAGGTGGCAAGGAATGAATTTAAAAAAATGTAAATAGAAAGAGGGAATGAAGGCTCATGAAAAAAGTTTTAAGCCCAAAATCTGTGTATTCTTGAGTAGAATTGTGAGAAGTACAGCCTTATATTTTGCTGCTTATTTATTTTTATTTATTTATTTTTTTGTTGTTGATGTCCTCGAAATCTTTCATTCAAAAGTCATTTCAAGAATCTTTTTACCTTGATTTTCATCAACCTTTCATTGAAACCAGCGTGGACGAAACTCCTATTCACTCGTTTTGACTCAAAACTATGAAACTACAAAGTCAATGCTGAAACATCAAGATCTTTCATTGTTTTAAACTTTCAAGTCAACTTAAATTTTCAAAACCACAGGTGCATTTTCAAGGACCAGGACCAATATGAGTATAGGGTTACTAAGGATTTTTGCGTGAACCCAACTATTCATAGAATGATACACGAAGAACAAAGAAAGAGAGGAGTAGGAGATGGAGAAAGAGGGAAGAATAAACTTCATCATTACCTTAGCCTGTCCAATCTTCTCCATCCAATGAGCAACAGTCTTTTCTTTCTCTGGCCAGGCCACAAAGCCAGTCATTGCACAGTTATAGTCATCAACACACAGGACAGCAAAACCAGCTAGAAAGAGAATCAAATCAAATCAATTCTTAACTCTTTGCCCGCCACATTAATTTTAAGAATAAAAAAGAAGACTTTTCTTTTTAATTATCAAAAATAGTATAACATTATTTGCTTAGTATGAACTACAAGAAATTATGCCACAGACCCAGTCCTAGCATTATCTGTGATTTTCAGACCTTTTCGTCCAGCCATAAGAGAGAAAATGAATTATTACGATTGTATAGTTAATAAGTACAATTGTGACTGTAGTCGAACTTGGCAGGCAAAGAGTTAATATGATAGATAACAATAACAATAGGCTGTTAAGAAAAAAGTGTATTGTCACTGGAAAATTGGTGCGAAGTTCCGTTCAACTAAGAACAAATCTGTATGACAGAGTTTTATAAACAAAATTCCCCAAAATCTTGAATACGAAGCAAAATACATGCACACATTCATATACATGTTACTTGTATTGAAGCTTTCATGTCTGTATGGTCCTATCCCACATGGTCTAATCCCTTTTCTCTATAATCAGTTTGTCTTCTACCCATTTGGTCTAACTGCTATGTAGCCCGTTTACTATATTGTCTAATATCCACTTGGTCTGACAAAAAATGTTTAGATAATCTGATAATGACCCAAATATTCAGATAAAATAATGAGAAAGAAAATTAAATGAGGGGGCAATTAGACCATCTGGACATTACGCTAATCGACAACTAGCCCTAGAGAGCAGTAGACCATGTGATAAACAGACAGAAAAGCAAATAGACCAATTTGCTTGTAGACCAAATGGGTTTCACCGATGTGATATAAGCCAATCAGGGAATTAGACCAACCTTGGTAGACCAAGTGGATATAAACCCACCATACTTACTTCCATCTTTAAGTTCGATGACCTCTAGTTGATCAACCCTCATTGGTGACCTTACGATCCGATATTTCTCCCCCGTCTTCCCGCTTTGCTTCGCTAGTACCAAGGCATCAGTGAAGAGATATGCATAGAGCGTCGACTGTAAGAACACAAGCAGGAGAGAGAAGATGGAATTATCATGTATACTCATGTTAACCCATTAACTACTACGCCAATAAGAGAATTAGACCAACCTCTGGTAGCTTGCTTCGCGAGCACCAAGGCGTCACTAAAGAGGTATGCATAGAGCGTCGAGCATACGAACACAAGCAGGAGAGAGAAGATGGAATTAGGGTCCAAGTTGGTATCATTGTGTGATATAAATATTCATGTTAACCCATTAACTACCTCCTGTTTCCTACGTTATCCTATATTAAACTTTACGACCCCGTATTTCTCTAGTCTTCCCGCTTTGCTTTGCTAGTATCAAGGCATCGGTAAAGAGCTTTGGATATATCGTCGACCATACGAACACAAGCAGGAGACAGAAGATGGAATTAGGGTCTATCCATAAAGTTGGCATCATCGTGTGATATAAATATTCATGTTAACCCATTAACTACAATGACGTCCTGTTTCCGATGTTATCCTATATTAAACTTTACGACCCAGTATTTCTCTACAGTCTTCCTGCTTTGCTAGTATCAAGGCATCGGTAAAGAGCTTTGCATAGAGCGTCGACCATAAGAACACAAGCAGGAGAGAGAAGATGGAATAAGGGTCTGTTCATAAAGTTGGGGCAATATTTAGAAGAATCTGGCAAGTCGTTTCAACATTCCTATTTGCAATTTTTTTGCTATTCTGTTAGAAATGAATGTCCCACTTTTTAGCAAAATTAAATGATTTACAAACAGGGTTTACAAACCAAGGAAAGAATCAATTCTACAGGAAAGACTAAAATGAGAGGAGCAATTTAAAACAAGTTTCATTAAAATTGTTAAAAATATTAAGAGAGCTGGCAAAGTATCAAAAGTCTTGTTAAAGCGACTTTGTATGGTAGATAACCTAGAGTTATGATAATGACGGAAATTATGTCCTCACAGAATCAAAAGAAGCTTAGGGTGTGTTCAATGTTCAGTTTCAAATTTATACGCCAACATGAATCATGATACAAAACGCAATTACAAAACACAAACACAAACGCGATCAGCGGTGCACCGTTCAGTGTCAAAAATTTAAATCTGATTATATTCCCATCGTCTTTAAATTCCCCGCTGTCAAAAAAACAAACATCTTCTCTTTTTTTTTACTTGCACCGGAAGCTCAAACTGCGAGAGCACATTTAAACACGTTTGAAAACTCAATCCTGTTCAGTGTCGCATTTCGTTGCAATAGCGATGCTCAAGGTCGTAAAATTGAAGCTGATTGTGTTTCAAAACGCATCTTTTTCGACGTTTAAATTTTCCTGCGAATCGAGATTTGAAACACGTTCACTTTTACGACCGGGTATGGGGGACAGTGAACACACACTTTGATTCTCTTTATATCGGCGTTTTGTAATTGCGTTTTGTGTCATGATTCATGTTGGCGTATAAATTTGAAAATGGACATTGAACACACTCTTACACCAAATATTCAAAACGATATAACAAAATTACATATGCTGAACAAAATCCCTTGATCGTTACAAATTTGAAATCATAAAACACAGATAAAGAAAGGGTTTCTCACCCTGCCTGTCTTTTCCTGAAGTTTGAGGGAGCCTTCTAATAGTAACCATCTCGGGTGGATCTGGCTGGCGTAAGGCATAGGACTCCGTACATCAAATACAGAATGAGCTTCCACTAACTGGAGGAAAAAGTGAAAAAAAAGACAAGAATGAAGACATATAATAGTAAAACACAAAGTCTTCTCACAAATGCTATGTTTATCTGGGCATTTCAATGAAGTATGCAGGATCTTCTTGACTTATTATCATTCCATGATTAGCTCATGAATTGAAGTACAGACTGACAATGGGGGTCGGATGTACAAAAAATGTAGATTATTTTCTAGAATTGCCTATTTCTATTTCTATGTCACTCTCTCGGTCTTACCAAATCCACGATTAGTTTCAAATACATGTATCTCTGGACGTCAAACACAAAACGAACTCTTCGTGATTTCTACTTTTACTCAGATATTGAAAGAAATAATAATTATTGCAAGGTAAATTTCCTTGTGCTTTTCAAATTGATGATCCGCATTGTATACTTGGAATATATTAGGCATCCCACGCTCTTCTAAATACATCATTACAATCTAAAGCAGTCTTGTGAAATACATGTATGTACCAGATTACATGTAAGTCTACAGACCTTGTTTGAAATTTCAATTTCCTAAAATAATATTACATTCATGAATATGTTTTTACTCTTAAATTGGGTTTTAAAAAAGAAAGCCTATGTTCAACAAAAATACGAAACCTAACCAAATAGGCTGGAGACATGAGAGGCAAATACATATGGATAGCCACTTACCCTACTTAGTTCATCACAACCCGTTGGTGCATTTGGCACTTCATAGCCATCCAAGATGGCTGCTACCTTCTCCATCTTTTTCCTCTCCTGTTCCTTCTTGATTTCATGGTTGATGTGCGTCACAAACTCAACAATGTTCTCAAACTGCAGATAGCAAATAAATTATTATAAGACACGTTACAGGTTTACATCATACACGTACATGAATATGTTCTTGTTCTTCCTGTCTGACCTAAAGGTTTGCAAATTAAGATTACAGCATTAGCTGGAAGACTGATTTATCTCTAAGATCCTAAATTGAAGTTAAATAATCTCTTTAAAAAAAGAGTGGCAATTGACAAACCTACCGCTCCCTTGAGTTTTGCCTTAGCCACCTCGTCTTCACAGTTCTTCTGCACCCTATCGACCATGAGATGGTATTTGGTGATCTTCTGCATGGGGTAGATTAGGAGATCTCCTAAGCCTCGCAGCCTCATCTGACGACTGATATTATGCCCCTCGCACCACTGAAAGAGAGAAAAAAAAATCATGTTTTAATCATCTTCAAGAAGAAGAAGAAGGAAAAAAGAAAAAGAAAAAGAAGAAAGAAGACGGAAGAAAAAGAGTAAATGAAGAAGAAGAAGAAGAAGAAGCCGCCTCGTAGTCTCATCTGACGACTGATATTATGCCCCTCACACCACTGGTATAGTAAAAAATAGAAGAAACATATAAAGGTCAAAAGTACAATTATGAAAGGAATAGAAACCACCATGAAATGGTATTTGGTGATCTTCTGCATGGGTAGATTAGGAGATCTCTTAAGCCTCGTAGTCTCATCTGACGACTGATATTATGCCCCCCCCCCCCCCCCCCCCCGGGTATAGTAAAAAGAAAATAAACATATTAATGATCTTTGACTTCACTTGGATTGAAAGCCTAGCAATGAGGTTGTATAGAAGAATTGAATGAATACATGTAGCTGGACAGATTGTGTAACAATTAGTGATGTCCTTAACTCTTTACCCGCCATGTACATTATCCCCCTCTGCCACATTAAATCAACCTAACTTACTCTGAATAGACTTTCTGTCAATTGATCTCTTAATTTCCCATTTAATACCAAATTTTCAATGTAACAATGTCAGTGAATACAATGTCATTAAATGAGGAACCGAACGCTACACAATGCATTCATTGCTATTGTTTGTGTGTGTGTGAACAGCGGATTAAAATGTGCTCCGTTTCTAT
The DNA here is from genome assembly GCA_940671915.1 of Paracentrotus lividus. Lineage (NCBI taxonomy): Eukaryota > Metazoa > Echinodermata > Echinoidea > Camarodonta > Echinidae > Paracentrotus > Paracentrotus lividus. The sequence continues at coordinate 4,548,260 of CALNVZ010003431.1, read as the reverse complement.
TGTGAATGGATTGTAAATGTAGTAACTTGGCAGTCCGCTGAATGTGCCGCGAGTCGAAGAAAGCGTTAAGAGTTAACAGAGTTCATGGAGTAAGAATCTTGAGGAAAACAATCAGGGCCTTGCTACATAAAGATTTACTATTATAGTTACTTTGCCATTAATGGTACATTGTAACTACCATGGTAATGTTGCTCGACGGCCAATCAAAATGCAGTATTCCATAAAAGTTACTATTAAGTTATTGTAATAATAATGCTTTATGCAACAGGACTCTGGAGATGGAAGAAGAGCTGGTTCTGAGGGAGAACAATTTGCTCAGAGAATGAAAGAAGGGAAGATGAAAGGCAAAAGGAAAGAGGAAGACCAAGGATTGGGATGGTGTCTGAAATGAAAGGTGCAGAAACATTCAAAGTAACAACGAGGAAGTCCCAAGACAGAGAGGAGTGGAGAAAGAATAAAAGGCTTTGGTGTGTGGACCTGCCATTGGGCAGAACACCTAAGAGAGAAAAAAACTGCACTTCGTGTCACGGTAAACACGTCATGGTGTTTCCGGTAGAAGGGTGTGCAGAGATATTAGAGGCAGTAATTGGAATTCTTAATTTTGTGATAATATGACAAAGGAATGATATTTCATATGATATCATTATTGTTAAGGAAGAACGTCATGATGTTGTTTATAGTTTGATTCTAGATAGACATTTCATTCACCATCATTCATCACCAAAACCAAAATCTACCCAATTTGGACCAAATTTGAAATTAGCCTACATGTATGTGGGATGGGACCAGATGGGCAAAGATGAATTGGTTGTAGACCAAGTGAAAATTTACCATAAATAAAACATGAATGATGCCATACCTCAAAGAAGGCCCTGAGTATATTGTTTTCCTGTCTCTTTTCCCTGACGTATTGAACGCAACTGTCTTCCTCTGCGCAGAACTTGAAATACGCTGTAAAGTGTTCCGTGAACTGGAAGAAAGAGAAGGAAAACAAAGATAAAACTTGTCTTAAATACATGTTAAGATGTGATCATTATGTTTACCTTTTACATTTTGAGACTATTATCTTCATTGACCCCTTATTTTGCTATGAAGTTGATGAGTCTTTTTTTTCAAGAACAAAAGCAAAGGAGTGGGGGGGGGGGGTGGAGGGTGTTGCTTGCCCTCACTCAAAATGCAGATTTGTTTACATTTTGGGATGTGGAATATTCTGTGATACGATTTCTGACTTAAAGGGATGCAGTATCATTGAATGATATTCAAATTGCAAACTTTGGATTTAGCTCATTTTGCCATCATGATAATGAACACATAGGTCAGTCTGGTATTCCTTAAAAATTGCAGTCTACTTGCTTGCTCTACTTTCGAGATATCTAAGATTTTATACTCAAATTTTCTAACCCGCCTCGAGACGCTTTACAAAACCGCGTGCGTTTCAACGCACGTGGTTTTCACCGCATTTCCTGTTGTCAAGTCGCCGTGCCTACCGGGCGGCGAAGCTTTCAACGGAGCGGTATTAATTAATCATGCGCAGCCGTATCCTCGGCCGCGTTTGGAATTTCACTGTTTTAAGATAATAAATGACTTCCATTTGATCTGAAACTTTCAGTAGTTTGTTTTTACTGTGGGAACAATATATTTTTATCAATCTTGATCTAATTGCTCTTGTTTTTGAAAGTTACTCAATCCCTTTAATAAGAAATTTATTCAATGGTACATTAAAAAAAAAAAAACTAACAACCAACAAAAAACAAAAAAATAGTAAACAAAAAAAAGCAGATATTAGCAAATGTGACCTGGGCCCCATATCACAAAGTTTTGCTATCAATTAAAAATTTGAATGAACTAATCTGATTGGTTGCTGGACAGCATTATAAATAAAAAAGCATATGCAACAACAGTCTTGATTGGCTATTGTCATTTTACGATTGCTTGTAAACCTTTGTGTTACAGGGCCTATGTGACTTCCTAATTTTTCTTATTTCCTCATTGACATCTTCAAATAAAAACGTTATAATATGTAAAATATAAAAAGTATCCTTTCTCATTCTTACATCTTCAAAAGCTGTAGCGATATCAAGAGGGTCCATCGGTTTACCGCTACTCCTCGCTTTAACCATCACCATCACGATCATTATCATCATCATCACCATCATCACCATCATCATCATCATCATCATCATCACCATCATCACCATCATCATCATCACCATCATCACCATCATCACCATCATCACCATCACCATCATCATCATCATCATCATTATCATCATCACCACCATCATCATCATCATCACCATTACCATCACCACCACCATCATCATCATCATCTCTATCACCATTATCAATATCATCATCACCATCACCACCACCATTCCCATCAACATCATCATCACCACCATCATCATACCCATCATCATCATCATCATCATCATACCCATCATCATCATCATTATCATCACCACCATCCTCATCATCACCATCATCATCATAATCATCATCATCATCATCACCATTCCCATCATAAGATAAATTTTTTGTGAAACTATTATTATCATTATTCATTCTTACGTCTTCAAAAGCTGTAGCGATATCAAGAGGGTCCATCGGTTTACCGCTGCTCCTTGCTTTCTCTACAATCTTCATCAGATTCTCCTTCCAGAACTTTGTATGAGCCAACTCAAGCACTGTGATATTGCTGAAGATTTTCTCTGTCTCAATCTGAAAATGGGGGAAAATTACAATAATGATAATAACAATATCTGGTTATTCATATAGCGCTTTTCGTGTTAACTCCTTACGTGCCACCCCGCCCAAACCCCTCTGCCGCACTGGTAATCCGTACATGCCAGGGCCTATATCCCCCACTGCCAAGTTTTTCCCCCTTGTACTTGAAGATGACAGTCAATACTTTCTCATAACTTTCTTAAAAGAACGGTCGACAACAATGTTGTACTTAAAATACGTGGCATTCTTATTTGTCTGTAAAGTCACACCAAATTCTGTTTGTAAAAAATAAGAGGGCAGTTTTCTACTCTTGCATTGTTCCAACTTCCAAGGCATGATTTTGTTTTTTATTGTGTGCGATTGTTTATGCACTAGGTCCTATCAAAATGTTGACAAACACATGAAATTACTCAAAACAAGTTTAATTTAAACTGTGTAAAGAGAATATTGGCCAATTAAACGCCGGAAGTGCCCGCAGCAGAATAAAGCGGATTAACCTGTGAGTGTGCAGTGCGCAGAACAATAGAATCGGCGTAATCAATCAACGTTATTCCGAATGTGCGCAATCATGCACGAAGCAGGGGAGGGTAGGAGACAAAGCATGGATTAAGCAGTCAATGGTAGGCTAGCAAACATGAGTATGGCACTGAACAGTAGGCTACGTAGCATGCATCCGGCACGTAAAGAGTTAAACTGCTAAAAGCACTTTACAGAATATTATTATCCTGTTCATAGCATTTAATTCCATACACAGTACTTGCTGCCTGACATGCATTTTTAGGTGCCTATATGATATCATCCTCCTGGGTCCCTATTTGCACCTGGTTGAAGTGAGGCAAATGTTGATAAAATGCCTTGCCCAACGACAGATGAGATTGAAATCATATACTTTTAAGATATTTAAATATACTGTGTGTGACCTGTTGGTTAAAATCACCATTAAGTTGCAAGAATTCATGTTCTGCCATCCATGTTTTGACTGAAACTCAAGATCTTCTTCTTTCAAGTCCATTCTCTCATTGTTCTGTTTGATTGTATAATAATACCTGTTAAATTCTTCCAATATTCAAAATCTCATGTAACCTACTCAAATAAAACCCAATTAAACATCTCCTCAGATTAAATTCAATACATGTTTTAGTTCAGGTTATAGATTCAGTAGAAGTACAATGTAACTTTACTTGATGCATTCGCTCGATCTTAGCCGAAATTGAACAAGAAATCATATCAAATACCGCCTTGGATACTATAAAAGGATAACCAAAGTTGGCAACAACGGTCTGGGTGGACAATATTGTTGCTCTTCTACTCTGAATTAGAATCTTACCAATGGACTATTTATAGGTCATAAACACCTTTATCTTTTAAGTATTTATATACTTCTTCAGGGATACTGTCCAAAGCCCCAAAGCAAGAGCCAACCGGGCAGAGGTGCACCGCTGTTGGTGGCTTGGAAAGAGAAGTTGGGATTAGTTGTTCCCTGATTAGATAGAGTCTGGAGAACTGCTTTTCTTTTTTATGTTTTGGATGACGTGTATTATCCACAATTTATTGGATAATTATCTGTTTTTTATTTTAAGTGAAACTAGTGTTCTGGTCATGACATTGAAATGTGAAAGACACTGTCTAAAAGTGATTTGGAAAGGTTGATAACAGTTCAACTAAGCATTATTTTGTGCTGTGAGGTTTTGGAATTGCCAAAATGATAAGAAATTAACCCAATTCAGCCTTGAGTCACATGCACTTACACAGAAATGCATGTATGGGGCAACATAAAATGTTCGGGACCCAAATATATGGCTGTTTTGGTATATTTTGAGTCATATTATGACTATAAGGGCTATTGAAGAGTAATCTTTTCTTGTGGAGCTTTTTTATCATGATTTTCTTCCCAAATAGCATGAAAATAACAGGAAAGCTCACAATAATTTTCTTCATCTTTCCCACACGTTCCCACTACACTAGATTCCCTTTAAAGATGATAGGACACACATGAAAATGATTCGAAAGGACAGTACATGTAACATACCTCATTTAATATTGCCTCTGTTTGAAGATTGAGTAGACAGCACATGTATAACTGCAAAGAAAAGATGAAAACGATAACAGTTAATTCAATTAATCATCAATACTGAAAAAATTGGATGATGGTTGAGGACCAACAATAAGCACTACACCCTAATACCTAGCAACACCAGTATAGTTAGCACCAACTGTGTAATTATACCATCCCTACTACCATCATCATCATTATCATCATCATCGTCACTAACATCATCCTTATCATCACCATAATCATCATCATCATCCATCATCATCATCATCCTTATCGTCAACACTATCACCACCACCACTACCATCATCATTATCATCATGAACATCATCACCATCATCATCATCATCATCATCATCATCATCATAATCATCACCATCATATGGTAACTTACATCTATAATAACCCTGATCTGTTTGATGTAATTAGCTTCTGTCTTCAGGATTTCCCAGATACTTTCTTGGAGTTCCCGGTCTTTCCTGCCCATTGCCTCGATGATATCAACATCAATTAAGTCCTTCCAAGTATCCTCCTGTACAACAATCATATAAAGCTTGATTTTATGCATTTTCCAACTAATATAATGGGCTTGGACTCGGTAAGTAAAATGTATAGTTCAGGAACAAGGGCATGAATGGTAGAAGTGGGCAAGTCCGAGATTTTATTTCAAGAAGTGTTGCTTTTTTCTGAATGAAGGGAGTTTATTGCAGAGTAGAGGGGGAAGTGATCGAAAGGATTTGAAGCCAGGATGTTTACGTGACTTGGGAATAACAAGCAGCGGATCCAAAGTGAATGTTAGAAGGAGAATGAGAAGAAGAAGAAGTGGACGAGGAAGTAGATGAAGAGTATAAGAAGAGGAAACGAAGAAGAAGAGGACCAAAAGAAAAAGAAATATAAAGAGATGGTGAAGAAGAAGCAAAATAAGACGATGATGAAGAAGAAGAGGGAACAAAGAAGAAGAAAAACAAAACAAAGAAGAATAGGAAATAAAACACGAAGAAGAAGAAGAAGAAGAAAGGTACATGTAAGAATAAAAAGTAGAAGTAGCTGAAGAACACAAATAAATTAAGAAATATACAGTGCATCCAAAAAAGAACTATACACTTTTGACAAGGCTACCAAATTAAAAATATATGATTCTTGGGGAAAAAGTTTCAATTTTTATAAAGCTCATATCCTCAACTGTCATTATGATACAAACAATTCCGGAAATAACGCATTCTTTAGTGAACAATGCCCCGTTTATGAAGGACACAAAAAACAACCTGCACAGGAATTCGCTATTCATTTATCCCCTAGGTATGGCATGACAAGAAGGATCCAAGAAATAATGATATAAATCGGCTAACAAATAATAATAATAATAATAATGTGATTTGTATTGCGCACATATCCACTCTGTAGAGTGCTCAAGGCGCATCATAGACAAAAATAAACTGAAATTAAAGCAAAAATCAATGATATGAAAACAAAACGGTGAAAAACTACATTTTGCATAATATTGATTGCTTATTTCTGACTTTTGATATATCTTTTAACCTGTTGCTGATTCATTCCATCATTTCTTTGAATCCTTCTTGGCATGCCATACCCAGATGGTAAATGAATAGTGAATTCCTGCGTAGGCTATTTTTTTTTTTTTGTCCTTCATAAAAGTGGGCATTGCTCACTGGAGAATGCATTATTTTCACAATTTTTTGTGTCATAATGATAGTTGAGGATATGAGCTTTATAAACATCTAAACCTTTTCCCCAAGAATCATATATTTTTAATTTGGTAGCCTTGTCAAAAGTGTATAGTTCTTTATGGGACGCACTGTATATGAGAACTAGTCTTTGACAAGGAAGGAGAACAGAAATGGGGATTGAGTAAGAAACTTCTCATGAATAATTTCTGTCAGTGGATCTTTATTTTCAGAAGTAGTAGTAGATGAAGAAGAAGAAGAAGAAGAGAAGAAAGAAGAGGAAGAAATAGAAGATGAAGACAAGGAGAAAGATGAAGATGAAAGAGAAGAAGAAGAGCAAGAAGAAGAAGAAGGAGGAGGAGGAGGAAAAGCAGGAAAAGAAGAAAACAAAGAAGAAGAAGAGAAAGAAGAAAAAGAGAAGGAAGAAGAAGGAGGAGGAGGAGGAGGTGGAGGAGAAGCAGAAAAAGAAGAAAACAAAGAGAGGGAATAGGATAAAGAAAAACAAAAAAAAAAGAACAAGAATAAAATTTGGGATTGAATGAGAAACTTACCATAAATAATATCTGTGGATCTTCATTTTTGTTCCTCTGGTACTGGAGTGATAGTAACGGAGGGAATCCTGGTAGGCCCTGGACCTGATACTGGTCCAACTCATTGTGGAGCTTGATTAGTTTAGGATCCATCTGAGCCTAGATATCATTTCAAATCAGGAAGAAAGCAAACAAAAACAGAGTCAATTTCAGAAGGTTTGAACAGTTAACGTAAAACAGTATTATCTAATAACTTCAAAATTCTTCAAAGCACAACTAGTAGGTTTCCGCTTACCTTGATGGTTCGATGTCTAAGGTATTATCTAATGTTTGTAACAAACTTAAGTTCAAACCAAAAGGTACATTCAATTTGATGTATTAGTCTTCAACGGCATCCTAAATGGAATAAAAGAAACTGTTCTTCTGGTTCCCTTGTTATCCCTAAAGTTCCCTTGTTATCCCTAAAATAAAAATAATGAAGGGGATAGATCCTTTGCATGTGTGTGTCCTAATGTACACTATGGAATAACTTTTCTGAAGATATTAAAGGGGTGTGACTTGAGTATGAATCATTTAAAACACATGTAAAAGAGATTCTGTTTAAATCTTAGTTCTATGTGCAGGCTCCTTGAGCATTCTGCAGAAATGATTTGGTGTGGTATAAATCACATAATCATTACTATGATTATTATTATTCAGAATTTATGAAACCCCATTTGATGGTACAAGTAGGTGATACCAAATTTAAACTGTGTCCAATGGGTTAAAGTAACCACAGCTTTGCAGCACAGGCAATCACAGGGGTCTGACAGCAAACGCTGGCTTAATACTGGTTGCTTGGCAAGGAAATTTTCATCCTCAGAGGTTTATTTCACTTATTTTACATTATTTCTTGGGATTCAATGTTACCATGATATTCATGGATATTGAGACATTTTCTTCACCTGTTGACACTTTCACTTTTACAAAAGTTCCACTTTGTTTGAGTTAAAGATGGATCTTCTTATTTGCAGAAATTCATGCTCATCTTTTGAAATATTCTAAAAAGGTGAAGTTCTACGATGATTATGTGTTGCTATGTGACATAATTTGTAATTGATAGTTTAAGATCGCTCTACAAGTTTCTTGTTTTGACCTCTAAAAAGCATTCTAATCAAATGACAGATATAATTAATTAACTACCAGAAATGGAGTAAAAGGACACGTTACTTTGATTTTATGTACTGGTATTTTTCCAATGTAGTTTTGAAAGCTTTTCGGACAAAGATAAACCTCCATTTGAAGTCAGGTAAAATATATTTAAAACCTGTAATATACAGTACCAAAAAAAAGCTTGCATGTGTGTTTCTTATTTGTACTGAGGGACAAAGAATATGTGGTAAATGGCAAAGAACACCCTTTAATCATAATGGAAGGGTATGGGCCCAAGAGATGTACAATAAATCTTTTGAAATGAATGAAAAATAAAATATCCAAATTCTGATTGTGTAAGTAAAATAATGAAATGAAATGTAGAAAATAATTCATTTGAAGTGGGTGAAGAAATTAAAATATCCAAATATTTCATTATTAATGTCATGTCTGTTCTTGTATGTATATGTAAATGTTGATATGGGAAGAATGAAACAAGTGGTAAAGGGTGCAGAACACCCCCACAAACAGAATGGAACATAACAATGTTACTACAAGTAACATAGGGGAAGTGAAGAATCACCCATTCAAAAATGGGATACATTAATGCATGGGCTTGTCCATTGATAAAACATGACAGGGGATTGATAATAAAAGTTTCAGTTCACCCCTATAAACTTAATGGAATGAACCAAGCTCTAAACATGTAGTAAGGAAAATGAGGACTGTTCCATGCCCCAATGGGACGAAATGAAACGTGGGGAAACACAATCTTGATACAACATAGTCATACATGTATGATTGTTTCATCAGAATACAATTATATGTCATATCACAGAAAGATCTGAACAAGATAAAATAACTCAAAATTAACATCAAAGTTTCCACAAGAACTGACATAAAAGGGAGAACATTAAGCATTTGCTCATGACAAGCACTTTGACATAGAGGACATACTTTACTTTTACAGATTACAACAACAAAAATAGAATCTTTATCTGCACTGCTGCTCTCCAAAAGAAAAAAAAATGTAAATTAATAACTAACACATGCCAAAGACCAGATGATTTGAAGGAAAAAAATTTACAAAAAACTTGGATATTCGTTTGTTTTCTCTTACCCACTGATACCCTTTCTACAACCCTACATAGGAATTGGGAAAAGAGGCTTTATGATTTGGTTACGCTATATTGTTCCTGGAGTTCCTCTAGTCGGTAAATCTGATCTGAACAATTACTTTGATGGGACTATAGTTTTTCTGTGCTCAATTAATTACAATTATGATAATGTAATTCCAAATAATGCAATTGAATTTAAAAAATAAACATGATCATAAAGTCAAGCTGCATCATTTATTTTGTTTTAATTGTGTGTGCTAACTGGCAACATTAAATTGAACTTTCCTTTGAATTCACAATTTTAATAGTTTGGGATTAAATCTATTGTTCCTACTTTTTCCGTAAGAATTATTCCATATTTATAACAGATTATTCAAAATGAGTAAGAGCTGCAAAAAAACATCATTTATTTTGTTTTAATTGTGTGTGCTAACTGGCAACATTAAATTGAACCTTCCTTTGAAATCACAATTTTCACAGTTTGGGATTAAATCTATTGTTCCTACTTTTTCCGTAAGAATTATTCCATATTTATAACAGATTATTCAAAATGAGTAAGAGCTGCAAAAAAACAAATTTTGACCAAAATTTACACGGACTGCTTTAATTTAGGCAAGCATTGCTTCGTAGCTAATAAATCAATAAGCATAAAAATAAAAAGCAAGTATTTATTCTAAACGTAGCTTTAATTAATCTATTGTAAATTCAAAATTAGCAATACAAAAATGATTTCATTTGGCTAAATTCAAGCAGTATACTTAGCTTCATTAAAAAAAAAAAGCTTTACGCCTATTTTACATGCATACTAAACAAAGCATCTACATACACTTAAAAATAAAACTAAATTGGCGAAAACAGAGAGGCGATTTAAAAGTTCCAGCTTGAGAAAAATGGTCCTATTCAATGAACAAATGAAACAATGAGGGGGCAACGTTTCATTATGACGCACAACTGTGTCATCAACTACATAAAGCATTGATCAAATGATGTTGAGTCACGTTGCCAAGCAACCGATGATTAATGGTCTAGCCGTAGATTATAACACGCATCATCTAATGTCTGCTAGATCCAAACCTAAATAATGAATGATGTGAATTTGAGCAAGAAGATGATCTAATCATTCCTATTTTTCTCCAGTCAAACTGGGAAAGTGAAAAACATTTCAACAATCCATATGTAGGCCTAAAGTATTATGTACATGTATAAATGCTACACTGTATGAATAAAAAAAATTGCTCTGTCAAACTTATATGAATAAAAAAATCCATGTTTTCTTTCTTTTGTCTCCTTATTCCATTCAACGTCACCTAACATCTCTTTTCTTTTACATTTTTACCCCATTACTTTTATACATGTAAAAGTCTCTTAAATAATTATTGGATTTCTTCAATAGCTCCCTCAGGTGCTGGCAAAGTCATAAATTACACTTCCTTTATGTATTTGAAAAGCTGTACTTCCGTTACTTATATATTGTTGTTACTTCGTCTTTTAAAAGAGGCGTGTTTGCGATAAGTTATATTTTGTGGATTTTAGAAAGAATTCCAATTACAAACAACATGTAACACAGTTTACGGTTCACATTTCAGGTTGTAAACCACGATTTACTGTAACAATAATGGGAAAACTAAGAACAATTGGACACAATGTACATTATAGGGAAATTTATACATGTACAGACACATTTATTGTATACAAACATTTCATACGTCTATTGTTGAATGTTTAACATGAAAAAGTAGAAAGTTCATTCCATTATAAGGATGTTTTGTTGTGGCTCTTTTCATATCGAGTGTGTCATGTGTACATGGTGTCAGTTTCCTATCTGCACAGACATATATCTTTAAAGGTATACGGTACATCATGCATGTTATCGATTAATAAAAATTAATTCAAACAATTTTAAGACACAAATCATGCTCCCCTCCTATATATAGCTGAACTTCATAATTGACGATTAAGGCAGATTCTAAGTTATACAGAACCATTTAAGACTAAATATAATAGGCCAATCCTGGAGAGACAAGATATTCTAGAGTTCGGGCATAGAGTAAGCTTGCGTTCTTGAGACTCAGAGATTTGTCTTGGCAGTGGGGGCGCCCTTCCATTTACTATAGCACTTACTTGTACCTACAGCACTTACCTATTATTGCAAAGTTTGCAATGAAAAAGAAATTATAAAGAACTTCTTGTCATCATCGTCGCTTGCTCCAAATCTCTCTAACTGTACCAGGAAGACATTTCCAAATGTTCTACACGGAATCTATATTCTTTGGTCTTGCACAAAGATGCATCATGGGAGTATTGACCTTTGACCCCTTGAAGCTGAGGAAAGGCGCATTCGATTTCAAGCAATGTACTCGATTTCAAAACCGATATCATGATATGAGGTCTAAAATGACATATCTTCAACAAATGTGTTTTGTTTCCATTCGCTACTGAAATGATACAATGTATGTAGAGGTTTTGGGGGTGAAAAGTTTGTTGAAAAAGTCTGATTTTCATTTCAAAGCAATGATTTCTATTACCTACTTGTTTCAAATTAATAAAATATAAAAGGCAGAAAAATGCGCTTTGCTAGGCTCATCTAAAAATAAAATATCAAATAATAAATAAGAAGAAAAAACAAAAAACTAACAAGCTACTGTGTGCAGTGCAATAACGCAGGCAAATTCACCCACTGAAAGCTTCATAAAGGCATAAGTCACTCACCACTGACATAATGTCTTTATACCTTTCAGAAGGTGACAATTTCTTTGTGACTCCAATTACATTTCACCAACTGTTTGTTTTTTGTCTTTCCCAATTCCCTTTTTATCTCTTATTTTGATTGTTTCATGGCTTAAAAGTGATACTTTAAGTTAATTGCTTTGAACAACGATCTTCATGAGTCACAGTATTTGCAGAAAATTCGGTTTTTGACAAGATCCAAATAATAGAGAAAAAGAAAACAAAACCAGTGGTCACGAAATATATCATCAAATCTTAAATCTCAAATAAATTTGCTTTTTCTTCTCTTCTCAAATAGTTGCCCATTATTCAACCGAAGGTGAAATGTAATACAGAGCTGAGGGTGTTTTACCGAGTCGTTTGTATGTACGTACAACCTTTACGAACGATTTGAAATATGGAAAGCCAAATGGGAGGCTCAAATCATTTTTTCATACCGAAATGAAGTCAAAAGAGCCTGAGCTTTCGATCCTAGCAGAATCTTCGTCAGAGACAAAATGACACAGAAATGTAGGGAACAAACATGGATATAGAGAAAGACAGAGAAAAGCTACACCTAAGTGGCAAGCCAGAGGGAGAGAACAAAAAGGGGGATGTAAAAGGTGTGAAGAAGCCAGCCAATCAAAAAGCAAGAGGAGGAGAGATCAAACAGCAAACTGGAACAAAAGGGAGATGATAAGCTGGGAGAGGGAGGAGAGATAAACAAAGAAGGGATTAGAGTGAGGCTATGGGGCTGAAAAGAATGAAAGAAAAGAGAAAAAGCCAAGGGGAAAAAAACACCTAGTAGACGCTGTGTGTTATAGACCTACAAGAAGAAGTAAGGGGGGGGGGGGATAAATAAATAAGTAAAACAGGTAAAAGAAGAGGGGAAGACATGAAAACAAAACAAAAACAAAAGAGAAGTGTGAGCCAAACCTGTAAGGGAGAAAAGAGAAAGAAGAATTGATAAGAGACAGAATGTATTTAGTCAATAAAAAAACGCCTGCAAATAAACTAAACTAAGCTAAAAAGGAAAGGGGAAAAACAGATATCAAGAAAGAAATGTGAGAAAAAAGAGGTTAGTCGATTACCTCCTGAATGTTGAGACCGTGAGGTTGAATGAGTAGCGAAGACGTCTCATCCAGAAATTCTCTCTGCTGAAACTGACAGAATCAGGACGGGTACCTAAAAATTCAATGCCCTGTAGAGACATGTCAGAGATGGAGTGGTTAGGAAGGTTGAAATGGTTCCAACTGGGTGTCAAGCTGGTGGTGGTGACAGTGGATCTGCTGCCCATAGAAGCGTCTTTTGAGAGTGGTCTTGTTTCACCTACATACTGCCATCTTACAAACTCTGCAAAGTGATAAGATATATAACATTAGAAGTGGTGCAGGTGATGTTCCCCTTGGTGTGATGAGATCTGTAGTGAGGTACTCTGGAAAGTATCGCCTCTCGTGGATGTGTATATTGGCAAATGATGCATCTGTTGGCTGTACATTTGAAGGTGCCCATGCTGAATGGGAGAAGAATGGTCAGTAAGGGAGGGGACTTCAGCACGAACGATGAGATCCTTGGGTTGCGGGGGCGTCGGAATGCCACGATGGGAGTGTCAGGAACGGCCTGTAGGAGACGATCAGAAGTGTGGAGAATATGGTGATTAGCATGAAGGATGGTGCGGAGAGAGGTAAATTAGGGTGGAAGGTAGTCACAAGGGGTAATCTGTCCGTGGTGTCCTGGTGGTCAGCTTTCTTTCTGAGAACATCAGATCTAGGGAGAGAACGAACTTTGTTAATGCTTGTTGGACTGTCCTAGCACTATGTCTCTGGTCACAAGATGATTCTTCAGGTCCTAGCATGGGAAGAAAGTCAGAATCGTCAGAGCAGATACGGCGGAGTCTGAGGGCTTGACTATAAGGGATGCTGGTTTTGCAGTGACGGGGATGGCAGCTAGAAGAGTGGAGGTACTGGTGGTATCTGTAGGTTTGGTGTAAGAGAGTAGTGGTGATGCGGTTCGTCTCTCTTTCTTGACAGTGACATCGAGGAAGTTGGCCGTCTGGTGGGAAAAATCAGAGGTGAATTTGATGGTCCTGTGGAAAGAATTGAGGTGATCAATAAAGGTGTGGCAGGCTCTCTTCCTCCCGGTCCAGATGAAGAAAACATCGTCGATGTAGCGCCACCAAATCCACGGTCGACAGGGTGCTGAATCTAAAATCTGCTGTTCTAGCTTGGTCATAAATAGACAAGCGTAGGAAGGAGCCATACGGGTGCCCATAGCTGTGCCAGATACCTGAAGATAGTTTTTGTCCATGAAAGTGAAATTATTCATTTTTCATACCATTAGCTAAAGTTTTAAAAAAGGCCGGTATTATCGTTATTATCATTAAAAAAAAATTTGAACACAATGAACAGCATTTATATACTGCCATTTATCTGCCAAAACATTCAAAGGCCCATCGAAGATGATTTTAACAATTCAATTGAGATTGTGGGTAAAACTGTCAAACTCAGGAGTAATTTTTGGCATCACATTTGGCTTTTGAGATTTCAAATTGTTTGTAAAAGTGATCGTTGACCACAAACGACTTGGTGAAACACCCCCCTCTAGCGTGAGAACTCAAAGTGCGTTGAGAAGTTATTCCCATCCATACGGCAAACTTTGCTTTGCTTTCTTGCATCAAACCAGCAAGCCGACATGCCAAAACGAGACGAGGCCAGCACCGGGAGCAGGAGGAGGATGATGATGAGGATGATGATGTCGAGCATGAACATGAGGAATGATGAGGGGGTAGGCGAGGGGAAGAAAAGGGCCAAAGGAAATTTTACCCTACCGAGACTATTGCGGGTACGGACATTCGCCGATCGCGGGGCCCCACCTTTCGATCGTTGACCTCGTCCTTGACACCCAGGAACGCAGACAGGTCCTTCTTCTTCTTCGGCGCCGTTACCTGCAAAGTAGCGAAGTGGGGGAAATTGTCAGCAACAGAAAATAGGGGAAAATAACGGAGTTAAACAAGTAAATACAACTCAATTGCTAGTCAAATTCTTAACAAGGGCATTTATCAAATATATAAAACTAAATATAGAAATCCTTCAAACAAGGTGACAAGAACCCACTAGAATT
Organism: Paracentrotus lividus; assembly: GCA_940671915.1. Classification (NCBI taxonomy): domain Eukaryota; kingdom Metazoa; phylum Echinodermata; class Echinoidea; order Camarodonta; family Echinidae; genus Paracentrotus; species Paracentrotus lividus. The sequence goes on along the minus strand of CALNVZ010003431.1, from coordinate 4,533,190 downwards.
ATTGTTTTTAAGTACTTAATATAAGTATTCAAGGAATGCAAACTTACTTAAATTCATTAATTATCCTATTAAAATGATGCCACTGAAAGAATAAAAACTCACACACCACATTAAAATCTAGAACTTGAATATGAACACACTACAACAATTGGGGTAATTATGAAGCCATCAACATCAGAAAGATATTAGATTTTCGGGTGCTTTGAAAAGAGCTGTTTTTTTGTTGTTTTTTTTGTTTTTTTATTTGGCAGCCCCACATGTTTCTAGGTCCTACTCTACTAATACATTGGTCACAAGTGAACGTTGCATGCAGGTTGTATGTACATGTAGCTGTCATGGGCTAATTACTACTCCTAAGTTTCTGCATGAAAGGCAATGCAAAAACCTCCTACGTGTCATACCTGCAAAGTGCGAGTCTGAAAAGGAATATGTGCAACTTGAATTTTTCTAAGAAATCTGTCATAGGGAGTTGCGCATTTCACTTACGACCTGTTGTGACCAACACATTAGATGACTTAAAAAGGAAGTAAAAAAACAAAATGGAAAGGAAAACTCACCGGACACGTCTCTAAACTCGGGGTCTTCTCCTTGGCAGCTGGGAGAACATCATGAAAAGAGAAAAAATCATTTCCTTGAACATTACAAAGGTCGATTAATAGTTTGCTTAAAGGGATGTTCAGCCTAACATAGGGGAAAATTTAATGTTAGGAGTTCTAATATAACTGAGTGGTGTTTCCCTACGTCATTTGTAAAGTTACAAACGAATTTACGAATGACTGGAACATGTTCTTTGGTACTATCAGTTAGCACAAGAACTGATCACTAATTGTTCACAAAGTTATCCTTAACTTACAAACAACTTGTTGAAACACCACACTGATATCACAAGCTAATAACATATCATGCTATGCAGGGCCCACTGGGAGAACAGTTGCTAAGAACTATTTCTCCAGTTAAAATGACATCAATTTGTTTTGTTTGTATTTTTCTCTGACCACCGATACAACATCCCTCGGATACGATGTTAAATAGAGGTACCATGTAAAGGAGATCAACAACATTTGCAAGTTAAAGAACCCACGGCACTATATTCGTATAAGAGTAGGGGGAAACTCCGGTGTAGCAGTCCACTTGCACACCCCCAATCAGTTCAGTGACATAATAATCAGCTTGTTAATTGTTACCGCGTTTACATTGAGACTCTGCTCTCGTGTCGAATCCACAGGAAGGGTTCGACACTGCAAAGAGTGAACCTGTGATCATGTTTATTAAAAAGGCCAGTTCAACACAGCTCCCAGATCATGACCGGAATTAAGGGACCTCATTAATGTGTTGTGATGTATAGCCAAATTCCACATCTGACCTCAAGGTCATCGACTTCGACACGGCTTCCTGTTTACACACATAAAAATTGCCGTGTCGAACCCGCCTCCTGGATCGAAACCTACAATTTTGGCGGAGCAAAAAAGGCATTTAAAACCCGGGTCGCGGATCACACTGATCCCGTTTACATGGCATAAAATTGCCGTGTCGAGCACGATTCCCATGTCGAACCCGCGACCCGAGTCACAGTGTAAACGAGGTATGTGTTTGCTTACAAGGAAGAAGAAGAAAAAGGTACCTGACATAACAAGCAAGATTTTCTGGTCGCATGGACATTGTTTAAAAAAAGTTTTCATTGTTCAAAGTTGGTTCCAACAAAAACAGGATATAATTGAAAGTGCAAAAAAAATCTAACTAACAATAACAAAGTTTTGGACAATTTTCAACTATGAAAATTGTACAGTATAAAAACTTCCAGGCCCCCTAGAAGGCTTTGTAGTTATCCGGCAATCCTATATCATTTTGTCTGATATAATCTTACTTACTACTTCTACTACAATCTTATATTACATGTACTTTGTCTGATATATGTATGTACATTAATAATGAAGTTCCAATTTAATACTTCAACTACGTTCCTCTATTGACTACTTCTACTACAATCTTTGCATCTGATGAAGACTTCGCGACCCCAAGAGGCTCTGTAGGTACATGTGCCTTGCAATTGAACTTCATTACCTCTGCTACATTCTTACATCATTTTTACTTCTTCTTCTACAATCTAACACTTGATGAAGACCTCTAGACCCCATAAAGCCAAAGGCTCTGTAGGTCATCTTCTGCAATACTCTTACATCACCCTTACTGCTTCTACTGCAATCTTACGTCTTAACAAAGACTTGTCAACCCCTAGATGGTCTGTAGGTTTGCTGCAATGGTATATAATTTTTGTAATTCTACTGCAATCTTACATCCAAAGGAGACTTCTTGACCCTATAGAGGCTCTGCTTCATGCAATTCTATGTCATTACATCTGCTACATTACTAATCTTACTACTTCTACTACAATTGTACGTCTGATGAAGACCTCTAGACCCCCTAAAGCCAAAGGCTCTGTAGGTCATCTTCTGCTACACTCGTACTGCTTCTACTGCAATCTTATGTCAAACAAAGACTTGTCAACCCCTAGATGCTCTGTAGGTATGCTGCAATGGTACATCATTTTTATCATTCTACTGCAATCTTACATCCAAAGGAGACTTCTTGACGCGATAGGGGCTCTGCATCATGCAATTCTATGTCATTATGTCTGCTACATTACTACTCTTACTACTTCTCCTACAATTGTCCGTCTAATGAAGACGTCTAGACCCCCTAGAGTGAGTCTATGTAGGTACCCTGTCATCGCCTGCTACACTCCTAGGTTACTCTTACTACATGTACTTCTACTTCAATCTTACGTTTGATAAAGACTTCAAGACCCCCTAGGGGCTCTGTAGCTACCCTTAGACCCTTGTCGTTCTTCGGAAGGGGGTTGGTATTTGTGTTGTTGATGAAGATCTCGATGTCATCTAACGTCAGACCCTTCTTGCTCAATGTTTCTTCTAAGACCTCTCTGGATGGTGAGAAAACAAAAGCATGATATATTGTTGTTAATGATTCCACAGTTAGAAAATAATCTCATAGAATCACTTGAGGTCCGGTTCGTCCTCACATGCCACAGAATCGCTTACCAGTCCAGTGCCCTATAACATAAAAGAGTTACAAATCAGAATAGTTGTTAAAAATTTGCAATTGATTGTGACTCTTTATGTTCGAGGACCAGGCTTACCAAACTGACTTCACAAAGAGGAGACCACCAGGACACCCCCCCCCCAACCCTCCTTTCCAGATGGAGAGGCAATATCTGAAGTGATGTAGGACTCCCCGTATAGAGAAGGCTGACGACCTAGCCAACACTCTCAGAAAAAAGGTTCCATTGAGCACCCTTTTTTTGCCACAATAGCAGCACCCTTTTGGGTGCCCATAAACACCTTTGGGGTGCATATTAACACCTTAAGGGTGCTCACCAGCACCGTAAAATGATAAAGGTGCTGGTGCGCATCTTTTTTTGTACTAAAAGGTGCTAATGGGCACCGTTTTTGTAGGGTGCCACTATTGTGGCAAAAAGGGTGCTTAATGGAACACTTTTTTCTTAGAGTGAATGGTAGAACAGAGTGGAAAAGGATCAACTGTAGGAGAGCAAAGGGACAGTAATGTAGTCATAAATTAAAAAATGTATAGTTCCTAGTGTCGGAAGAGAGCCTTCTTTGTTGTTACTGAAACAAAACATGATGAATTTGTATCCTTTCTACTTTATTCACTAACAAATTATCTGATCGCCATCAATTCAACATGATTGAGGATCGATGAAGTCCAAAGAATTGTTGGGGAATAAACTAGTTTGGAATGATAATCACAAATCATGAAAAATTTGCATAAGCTGCTCAAGCATTAAAGGAATTTGTTTCTTTCCATTAGCCACATGTATCTATTAAACTCACCTGAGTCAAGAGTGGCAGATATAGATTAATGCCTGGCCAAAACATGGTAATGTTCAAAGAAAAATGTAAATAAATAACATAATATCCAAATACAGGAGGGGGAAAACAGTGGAAGATTATGTAATGAAATAGAAAAAGACATAAAAAGTTGAAAGCTTTTCTCCACTGCACAATGCAATCCTACATTGTATACACAAAAGCACAAAAAGGCTAAGTGTTCCACCTTTCCAAGATACATAGATGACAAAAATTTACAGATTACGTGAGTTAATTAACCGACATTAAATGATACTTTGCTGCAATTAATACTGATTAAAACTTACTTTAGATCACAATTCAAACAATTGGTCCCGACAGTGCCAAATCGCAGTTCTTAATTGAAGTCAACCTATGCAGCCAAATCCATTTAGCATGTTTAGGAATATCCGTCAAAGCATGCAGCTTGTCAATCTAACAAATTTTAACTCTTCTGTCTGTACAAGGAAATTGTTTCAGTATTTTTAAAATCCACCAGCTTTTGGCAAAGTTTCATCCCACTGTGTGGTTCAAATTTCTGGGCAGCTCTCCAAATGATGTGAGGGTGAATTCCCAGTCGAGGATTAATAAAACAAACTACAAGGATTTAAAACAATAACCACAAGTGTTTCTTGATAATTTGTTAATCCTTTGAATTCCATAGGATGCAAATAACGATGAGAAATTTAGATTTGAGCAATTTTTTTTTTGTTATGGATGGCTACAGTTTCCAGCCCGAAATGAAATAGCCTTGCACCTCTCCACTATACTTTATCCACATTTTATGCACAATCTAAAAAAAAAAAAAAAAAAAAAAAAAAAAAAAAAAAAAAAAAAAAAAAAAACGTCTTAAAATTTCAAGTTGATCTCTTGAAAATTTGTTAATAACCATTTTCAAAACTTTAGCAGCATAGAACTTGAAAATAAATCACAACCTTTGTTATTAATATGCCATTAAATTTTATCACAGTTACTTGATTATGTAAACAAACCCAATATAATGACAGCAGATAATAAAACAATAAAAATTGTTTGTACAGGATATGCATCAAAGATATGATGTGACTTGTGGAAGAGGAAGTATTTTATAAGTATTGTTTTCATGTTTATATATAATATAGTCGTATATATTTAGCTCTATGTAAAGCTTTTTTATTTTTTTTTCATTGAAATTTTTTCTGATATCTATGGTGTATCATGAAGAATGAATTCTATTTCCAAACACTGGAGAATCCTTTCTCATAATTCTTGTTATGAAAAACGAGGTACTGTAGGCAGATCTGAACAATGTGTCCCTCTACAGTGTCAGGGGCCGCGGAGCGATTTTGAAAGTGGAGGGCTGAAAAAGTGGGGTGCAGGGGGTGGGGGGGGATGAACAGGCTAAAAATCACAAATGTATGGTCAGTTTTTTGCGTTTTTGTACACGTTGGCTGAAAAAAGTGGGCGGCTGCAGCCCCCCAGCCCCCCCGGCTCCGCGGCCCCTGAGTGTGTCCCACAAAAAATGCTAATGGCACTTTAGATGGGTATAATATTAAAATTACAATATTATATTGTTTATATCTTTACACCCGTAAACTACAATTTGTTTTCTACAACTGGAAATGAAATTTTATGTGACATGGTCCAAGAATCACAAAAGATATGAGCATTTTGTCATTCCACATCAGGAAACCTCTCCACCCAAGTTTTTTTAAGTATTACCCGACGGACGTAATCGAATAAAACAAACCCAAGTTTGATCATCAATACTTTGATAAATATTCAGTCCTAATTATGAAATTTAATCACTGTAAAAGTGCAACTCTTACCATTCTAATGATACCTCTCTCAGCTCACCAATATCATGTATCACTGAACCCCACTTGTTTTAAATATGTCTTGAAAAATTTTGAGTGGTTCACTTTCATGCTCATTGATGATCAAAGTTGAGTTTCCTTTTAATGCAGGTTTCCTGATATGTGATAAAAAAATGCTCATATCTTTATCTTTACCATATCACATAAAATTTCATCCAGTTACAGAAAATGAATTGTAGTTTACAGGTGTAGAGATATAAATAATATAATATTGTAGTTTTAATATTATACCCATCTAAAGGGCCATTAGCATTTTTTGTGGGATACACTGTATAGGGAAAGCTAAACTAGCTTTGAGTTTGAGAAAACATTTTCAGCAATTTTGGCTGTGATTGTGCATATAATTTAGCATGATATTTAAGAGAGAAAAAAAACTGATATTCTCAGATCGGGCTAATTCATCGAATAAAAAATAGCGTGCTATTTACTAAGCTCAGGGTAGTGATTAGCGACCTATTAAGGAAAGGGTTAACAGAGAGGGACAGTTTAGGAAGTACATCACTAGTGTGTGCTTCTGTCCACCTAACAACATCCTAAATAAAAGGATTTCAATTAACCTTTAACGAGTATCTCATTTCAAAGTCTTGCTCCAATTATCTATTTGTGTCGATATGTTGCTAGGTTTAATCAGGTTATCTGCTTTCATTCTAATTGGCAATGTTGAAATATTTGAGCCTGTTTCCCACTCTTTTTGTTTTTATTCAGGTTATTATCTTTTTAAGATTTCAATTGGCAAAGTTACAATCTTGTCTATTTTGTTTGTCATGATTAATTCAGTTATCATATTCTAGAAATCTTATTTACCGAAAGAAGCACAATTTCTATCAATATGTCGCCTTTATAGTTTTTTAAGAATTATATACTATTTGTGTAAACTTGTTGCTACATTTATTCAGGTTATCAGTTCTTGTTTTTATTGGCAATAGTGGAATTGTGTTCGTGTTGTTCTAATGAATTACATTCTAGAAAAGTATACATCACAAGAAGCACAATTCCTATCAATATTTTGCCCTCATAATTGTTTAAGAATTTAAAACTATTTGTGTAAACGTGTTGCTACATTTTCCAGGTTATTAGCTTTTGTTTTAATTGGCAATGGTTAAATTGTGTCCATGTTTTTCAAATGCATCATGATCAATTCAGTTATCTTATTCTAGATCTCCTATTTACCAAACGAAACTCGACTTCTGTCAATGTTTCCCCCTTATTCTTGTTTTTGTTTCTGGATTCGATACTCTATTTGTGTTAACATGTTGCTACATTTATCCAGGTTTCATTCTAATTGGCAATGAAGCAAATGTGTCCACGATGTTCCAATGCATCTAGAACAATTATAAATATTATTTCTCCCCCCCCCCCAAAAAAAAAAAAAAAGAATGAAAACTCAACTTCTATCAATATTCCCCCTTATTTTTTAAAAATAATTTATTAATGTAAACATCTTGCTGCATTAATCAAGGTTATCAGTTATTGTTTTAATTGGCAATGGTAGAATTGTGTATTATTGTTTCAAAGAATCATGGTCAATAAGTATCATATTCTAGAAATCTTACGTCAAAAGAAGCTCAAATTCTAACAATATTTCCTCATACGATTTAATCGTGACGACATGTTGCTACAATTATTCAGGTTATCATTTTTTTTCCCTTTAAATTTGCAAAGGCGGAATTGTGTTTATATTACTCCCACGCATTATGATCAAATGTGTTCTAGAAATCTTAAGCCAAAAGGAGCTCAACTTTCATAATAAAAATGTGTTTTCCCTCTGCTTTTTAATACCAGCTAAAACTGGAGTTTATTAATAGAATTCCCATTCATTTATCATATTATCCACATTGTTTTCATAGAACAGAAAGATAATCACAATCTGATTCCGTTCCTTTATTCTTTGTTGCCGAACCGAAGTAATAAAATAAAATTAAGCAGTTTGCAATACATTTTCTTGTTTTGTCTATTTGCATAAATAAAAAGGTTGTGGAATCGAAGTGAGCTGATTATTTTAAAGCTAGAAACAACACTTTTATTTCCACAAAAATATCATGTTGTGACCACTTTATAAGGGAATTATCTACTAACCATACTTTAATTTTCATTCCCTTTACGTTAAAACACATTTCTGCAATTTCTTTTTGGCAAATACAAATTATTACCAGTTTTGAACATCCACTGTGAGTTTGTTTGTTTGTTTGTTTTTTTTTTTGGTGAAAAGTTCATTTCTAGTATTACCAAAACTTGAGATTATACACCTTGAATGTAGATCTTCATACAAGTCCTGCAGGTGCAATTTCAAGTTGGCATTCAGAAATAGTCAATACTTGAAATAGCCGTATTAGGGCGTGTTCAATGTCGATTTTCAAATTTTAAATGCCAACATGAATCATGATACAAAACGCAATAACAAAACACTGATATAAAGAGAAACAAAGTGGGTGTTCATTGTCCCCATTCCCGGTCGTAAAAGTAAACGCATTTCAGATCTCCATTCAGAGGAAAATTTAAACGCCGAAAAAGATGCGTTTTGAATCATGATCAGCTTCGATTTTAAGACCTTCAGCATAGCGAATGCAACGAAATGGAACACTGAACACAATTAAGTTTTCAAATGTCTTTAAATGTGCTCTCGCAGTGGAAGCTTCCGGTACAAGTGAAAACAAAGTGCAGATGTTTGTTTTTGAGAGCGGGGAATTTAAAGACCATCAACAAATTTGTGTTCTGTGTTTTTTATCATGATTCATGTTGCCGTTTAAATTTGAAAATGGACATTGAAAACACCCTTAGACTATCAGGACGAATGGAATTTAATGGTTGATTGGGACCTAGTATTACACATGCATGAAAAAATTGATTGAAGAATCCAATGCAAAGGTTCTGAATACGGACGTCATGATACGTTCATGAAATGTGCTGTAGTCATGTGGTAAGGATTATATAAACATCGATTTCACATAAAATGTATGTAATGTAATTATGTAGAGAGTGTATTATCATGACATTAACGACTAAAATACTGTCATGTTCTATGTGCGTGCCCCCCCCCCCTTAGGAGCCACTGTAAAAAAAAAAAAATCTTTCTTTTTTAAACAAAATATGCATTTGTCGGTTGCACAATCATTTTGGGCAACTTCATAAAAAAAACAATGACAACATACAGGGGTATAAATAAATAAAGAAAACGTCAAGTACATTCACAAACTCACTTCTAACTTTCAGTATTTTTATTAAACTTACTTGAGATCATGATCCTTACGAGCTGGAAGTCGTATCGTTTCTTTAATTCCATCATCTAATTCTATCGTCAGGCTAAACTTATCCTTGCCTCCGCCTCCAGGGTCCTATCAAACAAAATTAGAACATTTATTACAATTTAAATTCATATTCATTCATTTCCAGCAGAAAGAAATACAGGTGTAGAACATAAATGTAATCACAGAAAATATGATAAATATACATTATTATGATTTTCTACATTTGCAAAAATAGAGGGATCCATTTAAAGGCAATGCTTGTAATGCATGGACCCTTCAAAGCAGAAAGAATTAAATTACATCAATACAGCCAAAGTACACAGTAAACAAATATTTCAAACAACTCTTGTTTAACCTGGTCACTCTAACAAAGTTGTTTAAAATTTTAAACAACATTGGTAAAAATATATTATAATGGTCCAATACATTTCACATATTGTAAAAATATATATATTTCTAATACATTTGACCTTTTCTTCAATAAGTTTGAATTCCCCCGAGGAAGGTTTTAGAGAATGCTCAACATATAACCACCAAAATACATTTGAGATTGAAGTACTATAGAGTGCTGCAAAAGGGGTACCCATTGAGACGCTTGACTATATTTAGCCCTCCAGAGTTAGCACCATAACTAGATTTATTCATCAAACTCCCACCTTTCTCACGTAAATATTTCTGTGATGATTCAATCTATAAAGTGCATATGATTCATAGCTATTACCATACAAGTTACGGCTACTTTAATGTCCTAAACTTAAAATTCAGAAGGGTTGATAAATGTGAATTTAAACATGTGATATTGAAGGAACATATCAGTAATTCTTAGATATTCTCATGGGATAATTAAAAAAAATTGCCTAAAACATTACAGAAACTCTTTTCTCAAATCCCTACCAAATTGTCTCACCTATAAACACCCATCATTGATATTTGAATAGTGAAAAGTGTGTGTCAACTGCTAGAACAGTTATGTTGGACAAGAAAAATCTAGAACTAAACATAAGCTTTTCGTGACATTTGGGATAGACAATTTGAATAAAGCCTTTCAAGTGCTGCTGCTTGTGAAAAAACATTTTAATCCTACCCCCAACATGCCACCGAGTTTTCAAATAAAGGCATTATTTCTTTTTTAAGGATTCACACAACCAATTGTGGTTATTTTTGTTATGGTATCCAGTGAAATCCTGTGAAAAAAACCATTTCCATTCATGAAGCTTTTCAATTTCAGATAAGCAGACATATTCTGACTGTTAATCATTTTTTTAGAGTTTGAGATTTCCACCAATTACTATTGATAGGTTTTATCATCTAACCAAAAAGAAGTTATATTCAACTATACCAAAAATACTTTCCCTATCAAAAACCATCTTATATTACCTTAATGAGTAGCCAACACAAATAGATGCAGTACTCAGAATTGGGGTAATTTAAGTTTATGACAGCATCTCTTCGAAATGTCTTTTCATACCCTTTTCTCACGTACCAAAATTTCCTTAGCCCCGTACTATAGGTAGTACTAACTTGACATTTAGCCCCACCTATAATAAGGGGTAAAGCTTATTCCACTTTCTGTTCCGACGGCGTTTTGGCAAAGTAGGCTAACCCCACCTATAGTACGGGATTCTCTGGCCCTGCAAAATAGCAGGGTTAGCCGGGCAATTGCGGTGTTTAGAGTGAAAGTCCGGGATTACAAGCTCTCGTCGGAGCAGAAACCCGGCTAAGCCAACAGCTGTGCATGTGCACATGCCGTACTAGCGAGCACCAAGCTAATGCAAGCCACAACGGAGGCTCACGGCGATGCGCTCGTGAATATTTATAAGCTAACGATAGTACAGGGTTACCGATTTCTGTGTGAGAACAGCATGCATTTTCTTAGCCGGGGTTAGGCAGATATTTTGGCTCATTAAATAGTACGGGGTAAAGGAAAGTATGGGGTTAACGATAGTACGGGGTTAAGAAAAGGCCCGTGCGAAAAGGGTATCAAAGTACTTTCCCTTAGAATGATTTGGACATGATTTGAAGTCATAATTGGTCATTTATATGTGCACACGGATGACACAACTGTAAAGCATGCATGTCAAATTCATTATGAGGAATGATCTGTTATGAGCCACTTATAGGGCATAAGTTCATTTTTAAAGGGGAATTGTACCTTGGAATTTAATTGCTTTTTTTTAAATAAATATAGAAATAGAAGAAAAATATCAGTGAAGATTTAAAGATATCCATTGAAGAGCAACAAAGCTATGAAGGATTACATCTTAAATTTCCTGTAAGTCACTTTTAAGCTACTCTCCTGCATGTCATTTTACATAAATTCCATAAATTGCCATATTTTCAGAAGAATATAAATTATTTCACCTATGCTGTCTATATCATTAAGCCTAAGTTTATAGAATGCCTCTATGAAATAGATCTATACCTGTATCTCCAGAACCATGAAAAAAGACAAATTTGTGTGATTTACCCTATGGGAGAACAGCTTGCAAGTGACACCACACAATCAAAACTTTTAATATTTATAACTTTGTTTATACTTTAAAAAAATAACTCATATTTTTCTTTAATTTTTCTGCTCCTTAAAAAAAATTAAATTACAGGGTGGACTTTCCCTTTAAATATTATGAGTGTAATCCCTTCTAGGTTTAATTTAGAAAATAGAAAGAACATAAAAAGACTTTAGATTCTCAGTTCATCTCATGATGTATTTCTCATCATCGACAGACCACAGTCTTTTATCCCCAAAGAATAACTGATCTTATAGATTAATTATGACTCACAATCGACCCTACGCTAACGGTTTGCCCGGGGCTTTCATAAATTGCCCTTGTGCTCGTGTTGGAAGCAGTACTACAGATAACGAAATGTCCAAATGATCAAAAAGCATGCATTCGTTTATCAACTATAACGGTCGTGATTTAGTTCTAATTCTACACACATGCCGCATTGCAGAGAAAGGCTTGTCTTTTGAAATTCAGATAATCGCTGCAATTTCCTGATAAAGAATGGAAAGATAATTACAGAGACAAGCCTTGATGATCTGAGGTCATCAAATATTGCTGCCCCATTAGGTAGACTGTATGGTTTAGGGATAAAAAGGTCTGTTTTGGGAGTGTTTTCATTGTAACTTAATAAATTGCCTTTACAAAGATTGCTGTTACAATTGCCAGACCAAATTAATTGCAAATCACTCGTAGCCAATCATGATCTGTGTTGCATGGACTTCATGTAAAAAAATTTCACTGTGAACCAATCAAAACAGTTGTTTCAAATTTGCAATAGATTGATAACTCTCTATGTCACAGAGTCCTTGAAAGTAAATAGTCGCATTTATACCACTGGACCAATGTCTAGAGACCTAAACTAACAAATTTTGCTTAAATTATCCACATTCAAGAAGTTAGAACAGTTTAAGGGTCCCAACATGGGACATTTTATACAGAAAAACTGCAAGGAAGGGGGTAGGATGACACAGCATATGCTTTGGCGAAAATTTGCTCAAGGCTTTATTTTATCTAAGATGTAGGGTTAGGGTTTGTAATAGGATTTCATGTTTGGCAAAGGGTAGGGTTAAATTATTCTTGTACATAGTGTATGGAATTTACAGAAGAACAATTGTCTCCAGAGCTATACCATGGAATCATGCCCCAGCTACTGCCTTCCTGCAATCTAAGGGTGTGTTCAATGTTCATTTTCAAATTTAAACGCTAACATGAATCATGATACGAAACGCAATTACAAAACACAGAACACAAACGCGTTGAGAGGTACACCGTTCAGTGTCGAAAATTTAAAGCTGATTATACGTCCATCGTCTTTAAATTCCCCACTCTCAATAATAAACATTTGCAATTTTTTTTTTCACTTGCGCCGTTAGCTTCCACTGCAAGAGCACACTTAAAGACGTTTGAAAACTCAATTGTGTTCAGTGTCGCATTTTGCTGCATTTGAGATGCTTAAGGTCGTAAAATCGAAGCTGATTGTGATTCAAAACGCATCTCTTTTTGCGTTTAAATTTTGCTCTGAATTGAGATCTGAAATGCGTTTACTTTTACGACTGAGAATGGGGACAATGAACACCCACTTTGTTTCTCTTTATATCAGCGTTTTTTAATTGCGTTTTGTATCATGATTCATGTTGGCGTTTTAAATTTGAAAATGGACATTGAACACGCTCTAAAAAATATACTTCTACATTTAGAATCATATATGTGATGCGTCACGTCGAAAGGAGAGACTAGTCGCGATTTTTGAAATCCATTTTATTTGATATAAGCCATACCTGCACTTTCCATTGCCATGTGAATTTGATATATAACCCGACTGTAAGAGTAAATAGAAGTGGAGATATCACCCTCGCCTGAACCGCGAGAGAATTGTGCTCTTGGAAATCAAAATCAAGAGAGATAAACGTCTGCGAAGTTTGACTTCCGTTTGACTCGCGCCAGAAAAATAAAAACATTTTGTCACCGTTGTACTCACCGAAATGCCCTAAACCACTTGTTACAAAGTGAAGAGTTGACCAATGAGGAGGCTGCATTCAGGTATAAGAAACAATACTCGTCCGTCACGCATGATCGAGGGCAAACGGTGATGTTGTCTAATAACATTCAAACTTCTCAACAACAAAAAAAAAGAAGCTGAATTTGGTTAGTTGTTTTATATCTTCGTCAAAATAAAAAAAAACGTCTGCTCTTTCTAATTGTGTAAGAAAAAGTCCGCTCTTTTAAAAAAAGTGTTTACCAATCCTGGCGCTAAATTAGTAGAAACAAAACTAATTTTAAAACCTTTTTGGGGGTTTTATTCCAATGTTTGCGTGTTCTGACTCTTTGAATGTCAATCGCGTATACTTTACTCATAATAATACAGTTGTCACCACGGTGAGCCCGACTCCAAACCGACCTAGCTAGCTTGCCATTCATGGCAATGTAATTTTTTGGTCGGTCTGGTGTGGTTTGTTGTGGTCGGGTCTCGCCGGTGTGACTATCGGTATAAGCGAGTCATTTTTATCTGAACTCTGTGTGAAATTTTGAACATAATAATGGTCTATAGACTAAATTGTTCTTGTACAGGGGCTTATGCATTTGTTTATATTCTTTGAATAAGTATATGATAGTGATAAGCCTCCAAAAATGTTTTAATAAATATTTGCGCCTCACGAATGTTATTTAGAATTTCTCTGATCACGTTTTAATGGTGGCTAGGGTTAGCTTAGACAATGAAATATAAAAACGTAAAATGATGTTGCTCTGATCTCGTCTTTTATTGATCAAACTTGTTACCAGAATAAAAGAATAATTATTAATGATTTTAGAAATGAATTATTTTAAGAGTAAATCGCATCTTTGTCTTTCGTCACGTGTTGTAGTGAAGCAACTATTCGTACCGTTCGACTTTGCCTAAACCAGGTAACTGTGAGAGACGCTCTTTACCCTAAATACTTGTTATCAGTACAGTACTTTAGTCGACGTAACATCTTTGTGTGTGCTCCTATGTTTCCCTGATGGAACCAATTTTGTTATAGGAGGTTTATAATTTCCCATCAGGACACACAGGTATCGCGGCCCCTAAATATAAATGCTGAAATTAACATTCATTTGGATCCAGATACTTTAGCTAAGTCAAGCAATAAGTACTTTTCCCCCACATACCCCCCCACCCCCCTCTTCCCACCCGATGTTAGATTTGACATTCGTTTGCGTGCTCCGCTATCCCGGTGAAACAGCTTTATTCACAGCAGGTTGTGGCATCGCACGCTAAATTTCTGATGCAGCTTAAGAGAGTTTAGTTCGCTATTCGCTCACAAAAACGAAACAAAAAGCCAGTTGAAATCACACTCACATGACCGTGAACGTCAATAAACAAAGCCATGCGTTGCTAAGGGCGGAGCTAAACGGAGAGGGGAAATGAGCGTGGACGTTAGCTTTTATGTCCGGAAAAAAAAAATTATGACCGAAAAAAACACTCGCCGAAAAAACTGCTTTTTTACCACTTTTCCGTTATCATTTTCACTCATCTTTTTAACAGAGCAAAGATGAAGCATGGTAGAACCAGAAAATAATAAAAAAAAAAATTTCATCAAAATTTTGAGTTTTTTATTAGTTTGTCGATTTACTCGGATCTTTGATCTGCGACTTCTCTCTCATTTCGACAAGACGTATCACATATGTACATTTAGAATCACATGTGAACTTGTATTGATAACCATTAAGCAACAGTCATCTGGCAACAGACACTAAAATTCAATTCATGAACCTTGTATACATGTACATACCTGTACAAAACTACATAACATCAACATATCTTTTATTCCTCTTTTCTTTACAAACCATTTCAATGAATATTTTCATGAATACTCCATAAATCAAACACAATAGATGCTGCCTGAGATAAAGCCATTGAATCTCAGCATGCGATCATAACATTTGTAAATATAGATAGACAACCGGGAAGTTAGAAGTATAATTAATATTGCCTTTTGGGGGTTACTAAACAGACTTTGTACACCAGTGCCACCGTACCGTAAATATTCACAAAAATGATCCCATAAAATACAATGCTAGCTTTAATACTGATACTCTGAAAATGATTGAGAGAATTAAATGGGGACATTAAATGTTAACATAACTCAGTAAAACTTTACAATTAATATTTTTGTCTACAGAGTTTGAACTTATGTGTATAGGTTGTCGGCAGATTGGCTAAATCAATCAAATTTTATCTGTACTTGTTTAAGAAAAAACTGTTTGTTGCTTGTTGGAAATTTGTCAGTACATTGTGTATCTAATTGACAGCGAATAAATTTCTATCTTAAAAATGTGCCAGAAATCTGACTTCAAACGATAAGTGTTACTCCCTTCTTATTTTATTTTCCAGAACTAGATTAGCATTAAGTTGTGTCCTAAATATCACTCCTGAAGATATTGTTTCACATTGTCTCAAGTCTAGACTGCCATTAGCCCTAACACAACAGGACAAATTTATTTTGTCACGTTACAATTACATCAAGTCATTTCTTAATGTTTTTATCAAAAGTGACATGGTGTTATTTTGACTTTACTCTCTTTCTTTCTAAATAAAGATTCAGCATTATGATTTTATATAAAAAATTGGAGCACTATTTGCTTCCTCAGTATAACAGTATATTTTGTTATAATGCAATAAGAATACTCCGTTTTTTGGTAAATTAGAATGTTATCACCGGAGACAAATGGCTTTAATCCAATTTTATTTAATTGAGAATGTTATTTATAGAGATAAAATTATATAAAGTTCTTTCTTTTCTTTTTGTTTTTCATTCAAAATAACAGAAAACATAAGACACTGTAGCAAAGAATGCAATAACATCTTTGAGTATCCCTTCTTGTGAATTTGCAGGCCTATATAGCCTCCCAAAACCTCAATGTATAAAATAAAAATGATATTTACAGACAGAGCCAGGTGATTTTTTTTCATCAAAAATAAAAAAAATAACATTTTTATTTGATGTGGTGTATACTTTTTAATTAGCTGGTTTAAGTATCTTAATGTTAAATGGCTCCCTCTCACCAGCTGTAAATAATTCCCCATTCCATATTACTTTCTCTTGTTGATGTCAAAATGAATGATCACTGCACTTCAAACTCACAGATAAATGATTTTATACCAGGAACTATCAAATGTATTTAGATCAGAATATCATTGAGATATTATTTACTGATTGTTTGTGTAATAAAGTGCAACCAACTTTTCAGAGGTAATTTCTTTTGAGCTAAAACAAAAAGTTTTCTACAGAGGCATTCTGGTAGTAATATGTTGTTGTTTCAACATTACAAAGTCAATAAACATACTTCCAAGGGTCAAAATAGGTTACAATCAGAGAGATCTAATATTAACTTAGGGTGTGTTCAATGTCCATTTTGAAATTTTAAACGCCAACATGAATCATGATACAAAACGCAATAACAAAACGCTAATATAAAGAGAAACAAAGTGGGTGTTCATTGTCCCAATTCCCGATAGTAAAAGTAAACGTGTTTCAGATCTCCATTCGGAGGAAAATTTAAGCGCCGAAAAAGAAGCGTTTTGAATCACGATCAGCTTCGATTTTATGACCTTGAGTATCGCGAATGCAAAGAAATGCGACACTGAAGTTTTCAAACGTGTTTAAATGTGCTCTCGCCTACAAAGCCTCCCAAAATATCTACGTAAATGTATATGTAAAATGTATTCGTACAATGTATAAAATAAAAATGATATTTACAGACAGAGCCAGGTGATTTTTTTTCATCAAAAATAAAAAAATAAAATTTGTATTTGATGAGGTGTATTCTTTTTAATGAGCTGGTTTGAATCTAAAATAGCTCCCTTTCACCAGCTGTAAATGATTCACATTCCATATTACTTTCTCTCGTTAATGTCAACATGGACGATCACTGCACTTCAAACTCACTGATAAATGATTTTATACCAGGAACTATCAAATATATTTAGATCAGAATATTATTGAGATATCATTTACTGACTGTTTGTGTAATAAAGTGCAACTGACTTTTCCAAGGTAATTTCTGTTATTGAGCCGAAACAAAAAGTTTTCTATAGAGGCATTCTGATAATAATGTGTTGTTGTTTCACCATTACAAAGTCAATAAACATACTTCCAAGAGTAAACAATGCAATACAACAACACAGATGGCCATGCGTTTTAAGTTGGGCCCATGTCGTGTGACACACTCAAAATTTGTACTAATCGTGCGCATTTCCATGAAAGTGGCTGTAACTTTATAAAAATTTATATTAACCCCACAAAAGTATGCATTTTCTGGAAGCTGAATGTCTGAGGAGTTCGGAAATGCGCTTAAAATTAAGATAGGTGGCGCCCTTGAAACGTTATGAATCTTAAAGCCTGAAAAATTCATGAAAAAAATGGCTTTGGGAAAAAAAATTGCAAAAAAAATATTGATTACCCTACAACATTATTTACTGCAGATTTGAACTCGTCACACTTAGAGCTTTCCAAACATGTATAACTTTCTATACCCTGGGAGAGTTTACCGCATTTTGCTCCAGGCTGGAAAGATGACTTCGAAAATTTCAATTTTTAAAGAAAATGTACCTTGTTGCCGTGTTCTAAGTATTGTAACTCGCTGTTTAAGATGCTAGACATGTAATGAAGGATCCTATATAAGTTGGTAAGGCAGATAGAAGTAGCAAAGTAGTACTGACATGTGAAAGTCCGTTTATCTTGGTAAACAGTATTAACCATAATGTCCTATATCAGAGCCCTTTTAATAGCTGTAAAGAAATTGTCATTCATATAGTACAGTCACAATAGTGTACAACACTAAACTGTTTATAACTACTTTTAAGGATCATAAACCAGCTAAATTACATGTTGCAAGTGTTTAAGAAGGGTGAAAGCATTTCAATTTAAAAAAAAAATCCATCTCTGAACATGATTTAACTCTGTTTTAAAGCACATGTACCATATTTGCTGCGCGGCTCCTCCTGCGCGGCTCCTCCTCCACCCCCTGACTCTTGTTAATTAACAGTTAATTAACAGACAATGATGAAATTTAAACAAATTTTAAAACATGGATTTTGTTGCCCTACATGAGAGCTTTAATTTAAGACCAAATTCAGCTATATAGCTTGTATAGTTTTTAAGAAAATCAATAAACAAAATCATATTTGAGGAGCAGATGTCACAACTCCACCTTTTTAAGGGCCCAACTCAAAACGCATGGCCAGATAGTTTACTTTCGGATGGATCTAACATTAAAAGAGGAACCTCTACCTGAAAAACACATTTATAGGCCATGCTGGTATAAGGAAAATAAAGTCAAAGGGGAGGGGGAAAACGGAAAATGAGGCAAAGGTTTCCTTTCCCAAGCAAACATAGCTGACCCATCCTGAAGAACTCAATTCAGATATTTGTAAGCCGATTGGGTGATACACTGGTCTAACAATACAATGACCCCCTCCTAAACATAGCTAACCCCATCCTAAAGAACACAATTCAGATGTAAGTTGGCCTAGTGGTTGAAGCTATGGTCTCACGATACAATGTCTAGGGTTCAATCCTCAGAAGGCCTTACAGAACTGTCCTCAAAGATCTATCCTGAGACATTGATAACTACATCTCTGCAAGAAACCCCACTCACCCATACACATGCACTTACACTACAGTCTGTGTCAAAAAAAATGGTACAAGTGGAAAACATTGTTTTATAGTATGAAGATTAATCACAGCCTGCTATTGTTTGGTATTTTCATAAAGCAGGAAGATCAGACTTTCACCTGCAATTTTTTCCATCACATTTGGTGTTGTAATTTTTGAAATATGACTAGTTTTCTACAATCAAGAAAAATCAATTTTTCGCATGCCGTCCCATGCCTTTGTGTATAGGTTTCGCATAATGGCCATGAAGTGCTCCATTTCGATTTGTTCCTCGTCGCACAAAATTTAGCATAACTATACAAATTATACAAAACAAAGCGCATCGGCAAGGAAAATCTTTCGGCTTTATTGTGGTACCACACTTACATATTATTTGAAAATATTTCACACCTAAATATTTTTTTTCCGACTGTACCATTTTTTTTTACACAGACTGTATTGTGCCTGCAACCTTCTAATAAACCTCAATACCTGAAAATAAATGATAGATCCTTATCCTCTAGCAAATCCTTGGTGGTATATTCCTATGAAGGGTTCCTCAAGAAACAAGTGGACCTGAAAAGCCGTCTTGTACCCCAGCAAATTAGAACACTTGAAATCCCAACTCAACAAGCGAATAATATTGTCAGTACGGACCACACTGCACTAAAGCCACGTTATCCTTAGAATGAATAAATCAGACAGGACTAAAAAGGTGTCTTTTATCCGTTTGCTTGCTTACAGGGACAATATGGATTTTTTCTTTCTTTCTCTATTCTTGCTCACTCAAAGAACAAACACACGAGAATAAGTTCTGATCAATGTACCGCAGTTTGGGGACGAGGGTAGTCTCCTAGTCAGACAATGTGTTTTTGTCAGAGTGTTTATGTTCTATTTCTGTACTGATAACCAGATTGTGATACATAGTAATGAATTCAAGAAGCTCTTCTTGGACTAGAAAGAGTGGATATCCATGAAAAGCTCGAAAATGACACTGGTAACTATAATAGATATCACAATTTTCTAGTATAACAGCTCCAACATCATCACCAAAGACTACACACAAATGCACTGTATCTTAAACATTTCAAAATATGACATCACAATTCAAAGTCCTCTCAATAAATACTGTCAAATAACTGCTTTTTTAAATGTTTGCACTTGCGGATTGAAGAATAAACAAATCTTCAGTGAAATATTGCAATTCGCTATTATTGCAAAGATGTATTTTGACATAGTCCACAATAAATCACTCCATCAATAAGAAGTTGGTTCAACATGATTTTGGTACATAAAATGTACCTGATAGGCCTATCCTTCATCAGCCCCGACTTGGCAACATGGAACAATTAATAACCATATGCCTGTACATTCTGCTCCGGCTTGCACAAATCACTTGCGCTCACGTGTGATAATACATCCCATGAGAAGAAAATGATACCACACCGACCTTTACGACCACTCAAACCATCCTTATACTTTCATTAATTCTAAAACGCATGAAAAAGTGTCACCTTGCCTGACACTGCTACCTCATATAACAAATGATGTAGTATACCTGGACAGTAGTCCTCTTGTCCGAGTAAGGGCAGGCTCCCGTATTCTCTAAAGAGCACAAGTTATCATGGATCTCATCCGATACATGTAAGTTCTTCAATGATTATGCATGTAAATGTACTATCCTCTACGATCCTACTTATTAAACCGAAGCAGCACATCAGTCAACCATATGCTCTGATAAAGACTTATGAACACAGGCCATGTTTCCACAAATCCTCCAAGTTCTTGCATTAATTTCCTTTTGCCACACCACACACGGGATAGAAATCGCTACCAGGTAGGATAACTTGACAACCCTCTCAAATCTTACAAAGCAAAGTGCAGAATTCCATCATAAACAATAAAAAATGTTAGCTGGTAATAATGTCTCCCACAGTAATGCTAGAATAATAACAGGGCTGCAAAACACTTTCTTGCTCGATCAGTCATCCATGCAGGGATTAGGTCATTATGCCAAGGAAAATTAATATCAGCGATTCTTAGGAAAGTACAGGAATCCTTTATCAGTGTTTCAGTGAGTGCCAAAAATTGTATTGAGTGAGTGGTCAACAATAAGTTATTTGTCGTCATTAGTGCCTACAGAGCCACTTTGAAAAAAAAAAATATACTGTGACGTGGATGGCACATCCTAATTAAAAATTTTAGTGTTCAACTTGTAATCAAAAATGTAAAATTCACAAACATTCATTTATGACATTAAGCGAAACTTTTGTGGCACAACAAGTGTAACTACATTTACATGTGTTATAATCAATTAAATGACTGAACAAGATAAATTTGACTTTAAAAGCAGCCCCTGGAATTTAACTTCATGTATTTTGGCCCAAATCTGCCAACGTCTAGCGATATCAGACTACAATTAATAAGAAGAGTTCAATTATACCTCCATCACAGGGGGCGGTCTACAGCTCTATTATTAGACCTAGTCTAATTCTATGGGCCAATTGTTTGGTCCTATTGTATTCCTTTTTGAAGTTCAGCTCCAAATTATGGATAGGGGTCGGTGCATTACAGGAAATCAGGCGTTGATGTTATCACATTATATCTGCATGAGAGCAAACTGTGACTCCACATCAAACTTAGAGTGTGTTCAATGTCCAATTTCAAATTTATACGCCAACATGAATCATGATACAAAACGCAATAACAAAACGCTGATATAAAGAAAAACAAAGAGGGTGTTCATTGTCCCCCATCCCCAATCGTAAAAATAAACGTGTTTCAAATCTCAATTTAAATTTATACGCCGAAAATTTAAACGCCGAAAAAGATGCGTTTACAAACACAATCAGCTTCAATTTTACGACCTTGAGCATCGCGATTGCAACGAAATGCGACATTGAACAGGATTGAGTTTTCAAACGTGTTTAAATGTGCTCTCGCAATGGAAGCTTCTGGTGCAATTGAAAAAAGGAGAAGATATTTGTTTTTTGAGAGTGGGGAATTTAAAGACGATCGACGTATAAACACGTTAAAATTTTGGACACTGAACGGTGCACTGTTGATTGCGGTTGTGTTTGAGTTTTGTGATTGCGTTTTGTATCATGATTCATGTTGGCGTATAAATTTGAAACTGGACATTGAACACACTCTTACTTTTTGCTTTCAGGAAGCATTTTGAAGGTTTTTGACTAAAAGTAGGAAATCCTGCACATTTTATGTTTTTAGCAAAGTTCATTTGCTTTTACTATGTTTAGGTTGAAAGGTGTTTGGTGTGTTGTTTTTCATCTGTAGCATGTTTAGAGGGGTTGATTAATTCAACTTTGGTAAAAAATTAGAAAACTCTTTCTAACTCATAAGACAAAAACCTTCCACATTGAAAACCCTATATCATCCTGCATTTTATGTTGACTGGTACATTATATGAACGTGATACAATAAAAAGTTTCCCACCGTACTAGTACATGTACATGTTCATACCCACGTAGTAAAAGGTGTCAAATACGTGATGACATGATAGAAAAATGTTCGGTTGGAGCTTGTGTTTGGATCGAAAATAATTCAAGCTCAAAGTTCAAAATTCCAGACAAATCAAACAATAATGATACAGTCTATAAAACATGGATACATTTGAAATACAGGACATTTACTTAGTGCATTCAGATGATATCCATTAATTATCTTTTAATGTAAAAATTGTTCATCATGACCAACTAAAAGTTTGATTTAAGTACTTTCAAAAGCAGTCAAGCTTGCATAAAGCCATTTATCATATGAAAATCAAAATGACCAAATTTCCTGATGCTTTTCACATCTTAAATTCTAACATGTTTAAAACTGGTAGTATCTCTAATTGAAGGGAGATTTATTCAATTTGGTAAAAAAACTGATGGAGCATAAGTATATTTAAAAGATAAAAAATGAATTGTTTGCGGTTGAAAATTAGATCACTATATAATTCTCAAATCAGCACCTATTATGTCATCAGGGAGTTGTGAGCTAAATTCATTCCAGATCATTCACAAAGCTATACAGTCACCTTCAGATAGGTAGACATTCATGGAATAAAGACTCAATCTCACAAAACAATAGGACAAATTTATCTTTATCCAGGAAACGCCTCAAGATTTCTTGGGCGATCCGGTTTCCTGCAAAGCCCCCAATGGGAAGTGAATAATCCACCACATACTGGTAGAAATGATGAAATGTTCCTTTATAAAATCATCGATGGTGATATTTTTTGCTTATATCCTGAAGGATTGAAGGATGTGTTCTTTTATTGAGTAAGGAACTAATTAATCAGCAGAACTCATGTGAAGTTATGCGCCACGTATACCAATAGACATGATGAAATGCTATAAAATCATTGATGGTATAACTTTTCTTCTTTTTTTTCCCCCCTATATCCTGAAAGATCAAAGGATCTCTTCTTTTATTGAGTAGGAAATAATTAATCAGCAGAAATCTAGAAAATTGCACACCTAACTTTTAGGGCTTTTACTGTTTGTATACAGTTTCTCTTTCCCTTACAAAAACTCAGCTGAAAGAACTTAGATCACTTTCCCATTTAAATCCTATAATCTAGGTACTATTGTGCTTATCCTATTCAACCAATTATCACCTGAGATAATCCTTAATCCCATTCAAACATTTATCCATTAGATAATCCCTATTTCCATTCATCCAATTATCCCCTTAGATAGTCCTCTCCAGAAGAGATTAACACTATAACTGTAAAGCTTTAAGGCAGCATAATAGCGGAATAGACCTAAGTTCTTGAGCACAAAACCAATTGCTTTCTTCCTCTCTCTTTAATAAAAGTTTAATTTTTAACAACATTCTGCTTATCAGAACAAAATATAGGAAGAGGTATTTCATAACTTCTATTAGACAAATACTACATTTATTTCAAAAGGTGATTTATTAATAAATTGATATAATACAAGTATCTAACAACATACATAGAATGACAAATATTTCATTCACTGTTACCATTCTATTCAAACACAAAAATCTAAGTCTGAATTGAGTGTTGAGAAAATTTCATTTATGAAATAGAAAAAAATAAAACACTTATATTTCAATATCATGCAACTGCCCTTTCTACCTGGAAATGCATGATCTGATCATAAAAGCAGAGTTCAAACACCTAGAAACAAGTCTACATGTATACAATGTGTTCGGGAGAAAAATGAAGATCATGCGAAATAGTGAAATGTGAATTCATTTTTGTTGGCCTAAATTCTGATATTGCCCTAGGGTTGAATGCAGAGGGTTCAATAAACGGGAGAAGGTTCCCAATTTCAACATTACTGATCAACTTTTGAAATCATACTACCATACATTGTATGTGCGAAGAGCCAAAATGGCATTAAGTCTCTACGAAGAAATACCGGAGTACATGATCTAATGCCTTTCTGGCTCTCAATCTAATTAAACTAAATTTCACACATCAGGAAATAATCAATGCTTCACGAAATACAAATCGGTTTTTGTTGCCCTCCATTCTGTTGTTACTAGAGGGTGTAAAATGGAAGATGAAATCAAAATCTAATGATTCTTCGTCAGATCGATTTCCAGGGGGCAATTTCTGCGGTGGATGTTCTTAATGTCGACATTTCCTTAGGGCATCACAAAAACTGTGCTCCATGTACCGTTAAAACAACCAAAAAACAAAATTATTCTGATTATCTCCCCGCAGTGAGTCAACAATTGGTTTTTAGATCTCTGCGTTGCTTGTGATAATTATATCAAGGTTCTTTTATCGCGCATATCGCTGCTGTACATGTCATGAGCTCATACAATAAAGAAAAGACAAGGAAGAAGTTTGTCAAACTATGGGTCATATAAAATGTTTCTGAAGTAATAACTATATTTCGAGAAGGACTTAAACTGGGGTACCAAACAGAGATAGAGTAGTGATTGCATGGACACAGTCAATGTAATTCAAAGCAGGCAGTGGACATTTTTGAAAGTTCATTAAATCTATGTCATAGTATCCTCTTGTGCATCGAAATCATCCTTTTGGGACAGAATATAGTTTTTACGAGCTCTTCATCCTAAGCTTTGATTTATTGATTGTAATCATCTGTATCAATTATGATATTAGTCATTTCTCTTGCATGCAGTTGAACATCTTAATATCTCGCTTAGATATCAAACGCTCAATATTGTGTATCCAGGGATGTAAAAAATGTGATGCATCTTTTGCAGGGTACAGCTTTGATTCACGAAACCATATTTTTACATTGCTTCACATGGTAAGAAATAATTTTTTTAAAATTTGATTTATATTTTTCCAGGTGCAAAAAGTAGATTCTCTCTGAGGTTCAAGTTCACATGACCTAAGTAGTTTAGCAAGTTCTTGAGAGTCCAATGGGAGTTAACCGAGCTCTATTCCAAAAGTATTCAATCCTGAAAAGTTCTTTTGGCTCTCAGTGAATGACATCATTAAGATACAATTAAGATGAAGGTCACTTTCAAGTTCAACTAGCGTACCAGTTCACTTTGAGAACTTAAGTGACAAAAGGTCATTCCCTATATTTAAAGATATACAAGCTAATGTCCCTTTGATGTAATTATGTTGAAGTTCAAACTCATTTGACCTGAATGACTTACCAAGCCCTTTGCAACATCTCAAAGAACAGAGGGACGTTAGCTCTTTTAAAGCAGAATTGGGTTTATTTCTTATCATTTTGGTGATTCTAAAACCTCACAGCACACAATAATGCTTATGTGTAAATTGATATCAAACTTTCCGAAGCACTTTTTGACAGTGTCTTCCACATTTCAATCTCATGCCCATAACAATTATTACCCTTTAGATTTGGGTTGAGAAGTTTAAATGACTTACCAGCCCTCTTTGTAACATCTTGGGATCTGGGGCGTTAGGCGTACTGGGAGAACGTTGACGATTCTTGAACCCCGCCCTAGGGGAACTTGGCTCACCAGTCTGAAAAAAAAGTTACACAAATTATTGATACCAATCTTTCAGTAAACAAATCATCTATATTCTTGAAAAAAACTTGTAAGCTTAAATATAAATGAATATTAAACTGTGAAGTGTGAACAAGTATCAATATACTATTGTGTACATTTATGATCAATATCAAAGAAACAAAACCAGAGCCTTAGGCATTGCAACCCAACCTTAGGCATTGCAACCCCACCAGTCCACGAAACCAGCAATGATATGTGAAAGTAGCTTAAAAGATTCAAAGAAACTGGACTGTATAGCCTGTCCACAATGTTGTGACAAGCTAACACACAAGTTTTTATAACCCAATCAAATATTTTCTCTTGCTTATCTTCATTCTTAGAACCCTGCAAGCTTGGTGCAAAGTTTCTGCATGGCTGCTGTAAGTGCACTACAAATTGCAGCAAACCTGTTGCAAGCCTACTCGCAAGCTTGCGAAGGACGCTTTGAAATTTATACTGCACTTTATATACTCTAATCACATTCAAGAGGTTGGATTTAGACCAATAATATCAGGACAACTCGCCCAGACAATCACCCCCCAGACAACTTTCCTCAGATATAAGGTTAGGTGTAGGGTTTGGGGCTAGATTTTTGGCAGGGGGGGGGGGGGGATAGTAATTGTCCAGGGGCAATTCTGCCCTACTGTGGCAAAACGAAGCAAGTGATAAAAGAGCAAAATGTGTCCGTCATTTTACACTGATGTCAATGTAATCTCCTAATGTCTTAACTTAAATATTTCAAAGATGGATGAACTTTGAGACAGGAAATTTGGACAGCAAAAAGATGGCACCAAATGAAATATGGAAACATTAAAAACTCAAATTTGTTTAGTATGTCCCTTGCTTCCTTTTGCCAAAGTAGGGCAGAATTGTCTAAGGGTAGTTGTCCTAGAACCAAGACTGACAATAGACCATACAACCAATGACAGTTACCCTCGTAGGCCGTGAACGGCTGCCTGTGGGACGGTCTGGTGGTGTGATTGACAGTATCATGTTTGCGATAGATACGCTTCAGATATAGAGATCAAATTCAAATTAGAGATGCATGGAAACAACTCTCAATTTCTGAAGTTGGCGAATGGAAGGGATGTTAGGGAATGTCCTCCCACGAAGAGAAGTTTAACAATGTAGGATGAACTTAACGGTAAAGATGAAGGTGATGATGATGATGATGATGATGCCGATGGTGATGATGATGACGACAATGATGATGATGATGATGATGATGACGATGACAAATAATAATGGGGACAATGATGATGCTGATGATTAATGAGGATGATATCAGTTATGATGACATCAGCGATGATGATGATGATTAAGGTGACGATGACAATGATTAAGATGTGATGATTACAAAGACTATGATGACAATGATGAGAGTCCAAGGACAGGGAAGATGAATTAAGGTCATCAATTTCAAGGAAATGATGCTTAAAGGTGGAAAGATCAATCCAAAGATGAGAGTAAGTATTAAATTTCTTCTTCAAATTCTAATTGTGACTATGATAATCGTGATCAAAATGAATGTTGTTGATGATGATGATGCCTTCCCGGAACCGACAGGACAGTCCTCCAAGATCAACCAGACACACCACATTAAAATATAGAAGATTCTATTGAACTTAAAAGTATACTAAAGACGTAGACCGTTCCAGAACTCTCCTACAAGCTTACCAGGGTCACATCCCGAACTTTTGTACTCGCACACCGACGAGCAGCTACAGATCCTGGCACAGGGCTTCGAGGTGCCTTAAGAGACATTGTTTGTAATTGTACCGTCAAAGAACCTTACTGAACGTCCCGCTCTACTCTTTGATTAGTTGCTACTACACCAACTTTAACCCGTGGTGCCTATACTGTATCCTCCTTATGCACTTGTTGCATTTTTTTTCTTCTTGTCACAATAGTTCCGTTGTCAAAATTGTCCTTTTCTGATCTCGATGGCTTGCTACTTAACTAAATCCAGCTTATGCACCCTGTATGAATCCTGCCTATGCACCTGTGGCATAATTTTCTTTATAAATTGAAACAATCATTTCTGTTGCTTCTGAGGATTTTCTTGATGGCTACTAAACCAACTCCAGCAAATGGTTCCGATACTTTATCCTTCCTGTCTGTTGATTAAACATGGTGGAAAAGAATATTCTGTGCCCTGATTAGCTATTGAATGAACTTTAGCCTATGCTGTATAACAGACAATGCTGTCGATAACTGTAGAAGATCCTTATTCAACGTCCTACTCTGTTACTTAGTGGCTGCTGCTACACAAACTTCAGAAAATGGTGCTTGTCCAACCTGCATGTATGCACTGGTAGCATATAGCTTTTTTGTTGATACCAGTATATGCACAACAGGGATAACTGGAGGATTCGTACTAGGTCTCGGCAGTCTAGCCGACCTGGTAGGTAGGTAGGTTGATACCAGTCAATTTGGTTGATAACAAATAGGGTGTCCAACACTGTTCCAAAATTGATTGTTACTAAACTAATATCCCCCAAGACTGCATGTATAATATCCTGCAAGTATACAGTTGTGGCATAGTTCTTTTGTCGATTATAGTGGATTCTGTTGATAACGTTTAAAGATCCTTATATTCAATGTCCAACTCTGTTACTTGATGACCCGCTACTAAACTAACTCCACTAAACATTTCCTATATCCTGCTTGTATACACTAGTTGTAGCATAGTTTTTCTGTCCAAAACAGTCAATTCTGTTGATAACTGTAAAAGATCCCTATTCAATGTCCCACTCTGTTACTCGATGTCCCACTCTGTTACTCGATGACCCGCTACTAAACTAACTCCACTCAACATTTCCTATATCCTGCTCGATATACTTGTAGCACAGTTTTTCTGTCGATAACAGTCAATTCTGTTGATAACGAAGAGGATGTTCAATGTGTTAGGGCGCACGTTGCGCAGGGACACTGAAAAAGGGAAACTTACACATAAAAATTGGACTATCTGCGTCAAACTTGATTAGAAAAAACCACCTGGTCTGGTTTCCTGACTACAGCACATCCCCATAGGACAATAGGAAGTGAGATAGATAGAGACAGAGAGAGAGATAAAGTGAGAGAGGGGTGTATAAAATAAAAGGGAAAAGAGCACCAGTGTCCAAATTATGATGTCATTACTGAATAGGTCTTTAAAAATGTAAATATATATGACACTCTTATATCTATGACATAACTGACACCTCAATCCTAAAACTTGCAAGTAAGGTCAATTTTGGGATAAGAGTAAGGGTTGAGGCAAGGCAAGGATTAGGTTTAAGGTTATGGCACAAGCCTTTCTGAAAAGGTTGCAGAATTATCTGGGTAGCTATATATTCTATGATAACTGTGTTTGTCAAAATTTTATTAATTTTCAAGCTAAATCTGCTAGTAGTATAACTCCCTCACCCATACTACACTTTACATGTAAGTGATACATTCATCCATTAAGAGAATTCATTAACTGCCTGTATCCTGTAACAAAAACCAAAATATTTTTATCATTTCAGGAAGGGGGGGGGGGGGGGGGGGGGGCTTCAGCCCCATACTTTTTCAGTAAACGTGTACAAATTTTTTTGTTTGTTACATGTTCAGGCCCCCACCCAACACTCGGATGAGCCCCCCTCGACTGCCAAAAACATTCCTGGTACCTCCATTTCTCTCAAAACTGCTGAACACACAATGTTTGGAAAAGGAGAAGAAGGAAATGAAGAGAGAGAAAGAGAGAGAGAGAGAGAGAGAGAGAGAAAGAGAGAGAGAGAAGGTGGATTCACACATCAGGAAAAATTCTCGTAATTTACGAGAACTGCTTCAATCACCAAAATACCCGTAAATTGTGTTTTGTGTTCACACCTGCCCGAACCGTCTTTTGCCAGGAAAAATACCCGAAGTTATAAACAAGGGAAGAAATAGGAAAAACAAAGAAATACATAAGAAAAGCGGGGAAAGAAGTAAAAACAAAGAAATACATAAGGAATGAAAAGAGAGGAGGAAAAAAAGGAAATACATAAGGAAAGAGAAAGAACAAGGAAAAACAAAGAAATACATAAGGAAAGAGAAGAAAGAAGGAAAACAACGAAATACATAAAAAAAGAGGGGAAAGAAGGAAAAACAAAGAAATACATAAGGAAAGAAAAGAAAGAAGGAAAAACAAAGAAATACATAAGGAAAGAGAAAGAAAGAGGAAAAACAAAGAAATACATAAGAAAATCGGGGAAAGAAGGAAAAACAAGGAAATACATAAGAAAAAGAAAGGGGAAATAGAAAGTTCCCGTAATTTATGTTCACACTACAAAAGTTCCCACGACCTTGGCGAAACTATACGCGTAGTTTCGACGAAGTACCTACTAATTTACGAGAATTTATCTTTGGGAATATTACGCGTAGTTTGGTTTCACACTTGCAAAATTACGCGTAGTTTCCGATCAGAGATTACGGGAACTTTTCCAGATCGGGCAGGTGTGAATCCACCTAGAGAGAGAGAGAGAGAACAAGAGATAGCCTACAAACGTACATGTATATCTTTAAGCATCAAGTCTGCTAATGATAATAACTATACTCCAGCTTTAATAATTGGTAAAGTTCATAAGTTCATATCATACCAAGCAATATCTTGCACTAATTCTAGTAATAGTCTGTTTGTATGTTTATTTCCATATCTCTTTATACCCTCTTATTTTCCATACATTCACTATCCATTTCAATGGGTAACGGACTATCTCTGTTTTTCCTCTCTTTATCAAATCCATGTAAACTTCATCTAAATTCCAATGCTGACCTGACCAGCATATTTTAGAACTTGCGACCTTCCAGAATTTACCAAACGATATTACCACTCCGACACTGGTCCTCAATGAACACTATACCACGTGCAGCCTGCGTCACGCAGCATTCTCAGCGCTAGAACGTAATTCGAAGGATCTGGTTTTGTAGCGTACGACCGGGGGACGGGAAAACGCAACAATCAGAGCGAAGAGATGATTACAGGACGAACCGGAGAGATGAAGAATAGCCACCTCAGCAAATTGGCAAGGAATGTTTCACCTGGGCTAATCATGCACACCTAGGTGAAAGAATTCCTGTACCTTCTTCATTAACCCTCCAAGTCCTACTAGACGGGTATGTCATGGATTCAGTATGTGATATAAATGGGTACAGCATTGACAGGGTTATAGTAGCTTCCCTTGATCACAATCCCAGTGAACATCATTCTGCACAGTGACCTCAAGATGAAGATGAAGAAGAAAATGATGATGAATAAAAAAGGAGAAGACGAAGGAAAAGAAGAAAAAAAATAAAGAAGAAGACGAAGAAGAAGAATAAACTAATCATAATAATAATAAGAAGTACCAGTATACCAGTAGTCAGTTTAAAGAATCAACTTGGTCCTGACTTCTGTTTTGTCAGTCACCTTGAGCCTGACTTGAGTTGAGTCAGTTTGACAAGTCAATTGAGTCGGTTTGAATAGCTGATTAGAGTTGATTCAGTTTAAGGAGTGGACTCGAATCTGAAATGAGTCAAGGCAGATTATGAGTCTATTTTAGCTTGACTTAAGTTTAGTAAACTTGAAGAGTTGACTCAAGTCTGATCTTAGTTTAGTCAGTTGAAAGAGTTTTACTTGAGTTGAGTTAGTTTATTTACTACATTTGAGCTGAGTCAATCAATAAAGTCAACTTGAGCATGTTGAGTCTGAACTGAGTCAGTTGAAAGTGTTGACTTGAGTTGTTTAAAAATTCAGTCAATTCAAAGTCAGTTCAAATAGTCAATTTGAGTTGAGTCACTCTAAACAATAAACCCAAGGATGTGAGTCTGACTTAAGTCGACCTTAAGACAACAAAAGAGAAGTAAACTCACCAGTGTGTGTACCCTCCTCAGTGCCTTAGTTCTGTGCAGTCTGCATGGAGTGTGTGTCGACCCTTCTGCATCTCTATAAACACGAAGAATTAAAGAGAAAAAGGAAATGATATGTTAATAAAACTTGCAGAACATCGGTAGAATTGCAATCAATTGTTTTAAATATTTCAAAACTATGATAGAATAATTTTGTTATAATATAAAGTATGTACATGTATGTATGTTACATTTGCAGTAAAGCATACTAACATTAAACAGGACCAACCTCAATTAGCTTTAGCTATTTGTTGGCTCCATTGACCATTCATATTCATACAGAACATTTATATCTTGATATATTAGTAATAAATAAATTCAATACAATACAATTGTACAAACCAATCAAGATATTGGTTTTAGACACTTGAAAACAAAACATTGTCCAAACCACTCATCAATTGATATGTACAGTGATATGTAAGATACGGATTCTGCAAATGAAGTTTTTATCTGTAACTTGAAGTGGCAAGTATAAGATTAAAATTAGAATATGAATCAATCATGAGTAATATACAATAAGAAACACAGAAACAGATTTGAACGCTGAAATTTTACATGAATGGCTGTCAAATAAATCATATCAACTCTTCCACTTATTTCATTTCACACTTCATCTCCCTCTTCCCCTCTTTCCTCCCACTTGTTTCAAAATAGAATAGACATATCATACATCTTTCCATCTAAAATAATAATATCTGAGGGACATGATATGTTTTATTGATATGGGAAGTGATTTGTATGATACCAGATTGGACCCAAACAAATTTACACCTATCAACATCAAATTTGATAGCAGATTGCTTGCACTTCCATAAATATATTTCCCTTTCTCCCGTTTTCCTCATTCTGCATATGTCCGTCAGTCTGTCTGTCTGTCTTTTTCTCTTTCTCTCTCTCTCTCTGTCTCTCTTTCTCTCTCTCTCACACACACACACAAACACACACACACACACACACACCCACACAAACACACACAGACACACCCACAAACGCACACACACACATTCTATAACTTTCTACCCTCTCTGCATCCCTCTGCATGTCTCCCCATCTCTCTTTTTTCAAATCTCTCTTCTCTCTCTCTCTTCTTCCACTCTCTCCGTCTAACTTTCTACCCTCCCTGTATATGTTTCCCTCTTTATCTCTTTCTTTCGTCTGTAAGTCTGTTTTCCTCTTGTATGTCTTTCTCTCCTATCATCCCTCTGCCTTTCTATTACTCTCTCTCTCTCCTTCCATATATCTCTTCATATCTGTCACCCTTCTTCTCTCTCTCTCTCTCTCTCTCTATCTCTGTCCTTTGGGGAAACATAAGTCAAGCAATTCCATTCACCTTTGCATTTCGTCCTGCATTCAACTCTTGAATTCAACGTCATCCTTAAAAAGATTTGTATCTTTATTTCTTTAGTCCCAGTATATCAGTTCTCAGATCTCCACTAACTGGCCCCTAGATCCCCAAATGATGCACTCATAAAAACACTTTCACACTTTCAAGTCTTGGATGGGTTTCATGACACGAGTCATAGGGGAAACCCCCAACCATGGGGGAAATACTAGTCTGCATGCACAGACACTAATTGATACTTAAAAATAGATATTGTGAAGCCAGCCCATTTACCCCCCGAAGCAAAAATGTGAAATTTTTATTAAGTCAAATGTAAGCTGTTCAGTATAATTTTTTTTAAATGTTTTCAATATAGGCTCTTATCTTTTTAAATAGTAAAACACAAAATTTGTGTTAAAAGTAGTGAAAAACAAATGATTGCTATTCAATAGCACATAACAACAGCAACTGTATTCAGTCTCTACCACATGTGTAGGGTGACTACAAACTAGAAAGTTCAAAGTTCAAAGTTACTCTTTCATAATTGCCAGGGAAAGAATATTAGGCAATAAAAATTAATACAATTAGGATTTTCGCCAAGAATCTAAGGAAACATGAAAAATCAAAACACATCTCAAGAGATAACTCCTGAGGGAGATAGAACTGGCAGAAACCTGTGAACTTCCTGAGAATCACAAGCCATCTGAAATATCATGTTCAACACTGCCTCCATAACTCTGCAAATTCATATCCCATATGTAAATTAGATTCACACACCAAATTAGGCCATCTTTCATCAATGATTAGTAAAACGTGCTAAAATGGAAATTCAGTCAGATAAATCCCCCTTCCTCTCTCTCTCTCTCTGTGAAAAAAAGTAATCGTTAAAAGTCACCATAAGTGATGACAGTCCACATTTGTTTCTGGTTGCCATAGAAACTGTGCTTCATGGTATGGTATGGTATCCTGCATGCCAAAATATTATGCTTAAAATTACTTGCATAGTTGGTAGCAAGATGTGATGAGTTTTTATGTCTAAAGCCCTGTTTTGGAGAAAGCTAGGATAGAAAAAGTAGGGTAACATTCCATAAAACCAGGGGTGGTCGAATATTGCGACCGTCTTAACAGACGCTCTCTCAAAACTTACCGTGGTAGGTTACCGTAACAACGTGTGGAATTGAATCGATGAAAAGAGTTCTCTTGTGTTTTCTCATGTATTTCTTTATTTTATATTTCTTTGTTTCTTTCCCTTCTTTTCCATCATTATATTCTTATGTATTTCTTCATTTTACTTATTTTATCTTTCTTTCTTCATCTCCATTATTTTTATTTATGTATTTCTTTGTTTGTTTATCTATCTACTATAGCAGTCTCTATAGCAGTCTCCTGAATGGCGCGCAACCTGACCTAGATATGGGTGAGCGGTGCACGTATGCATTAAGTGATTTTACGAACCGTCCTATCTCGTGGTTTAGGACGCTAAAAAACGTGCGCTTGCTATGCATGATTTTACGAAGTGACCTTAACCCCCTGTTTTTCATAAAAACAATCAGTTTCTAAAATACTACCTCCCATTTTATTCTAAATATCTAAAAATCAAACCCCAATTGCAAATTATTTTTTTTATATTGTAAAATTATAGAATTCATGCTGTACTTTTATATAAATAATTACCGTGGTTTCCTTCAAAGCGCAAAGTTATGAGCGTTAGAAGAACAACCGAACTTTGAACGCGATTATCTCAAAAGCTGGTTTTGGGAACTCGGCGAGGTGTAGGACGGTTCGTAAAATCACTGACGAGTTGTCCGGACAATGTCAGGGTAAAACTGGGTTGTTACCGTGACTTTACCCTAGTCGTACTAGGGTAAGAATCTGGAAAATCTTACCCGGAGAACCTCCGGACGTTACCCTAGTAAGAGCGTCTTAATAAAAATCTTACCAGGGTAACGTCCGGACGTTACCCGGGTAAGATTGTCAAATGAGTGTCTGTTAAGACGGGGCTTAAGTCTCATTACATGTATATGCCCTTAGAGTCTTATTCTCCCTCTTTTCTTAGATTACTTCAAAAGAGAGAAATATTTACTTTGTATACTGGTATACAGGAAGAGAGAGAAAATAAGAGGGCAAGGAGAGAGAGATAGAGAGAGAGAGAGAGAGATAGAGAGAGAGAGATAGAGAGAGAGATAGAAAGAGGGATAGAAAGGAGGAGAGATAGAAGTGTATGTGAAGATATATAAGATATAAAATATATCAAAAGATTATGCACACCACAGAGATATAATTGATAGTTTGAGACATTACTACAAAGAAACTGAAGCTTAACCATAGAAAAAGACTTAGACATGGGCCAAAGCCAATTTGCCTCCTAAACTCTCTCTTTTTGTTTTAAACCCACATTAAAATATATATATATTTTTTTTAAAGAATAACCATTAAAAAAAAAAAAAATTCTGTGAATGGCTATAAGAAGATAGCTTGACTTATGATGTAGCCATGACAAATAAAATCTATTTCCCCTTGAAAGAAAAGCACACCATATCCACGCATAACATATTGATAGAATCAAAACTGTCTACCGATACAGCAAGAGGCACAGAGGCCATAACTAACATATCCGTCATCTCCAGTAAATTCCACTTGATCTATATAATCAGAACAAGAAAAAAATACACCTTGCACTCTCCACTTTTCCCTCTAATCCAACACATCCTCCAAAATCGTTTCTTTCCTAGAACGCCGTGCCCTACTAAACGATCCGTTCCTAATCAAAAATAATAACTGAAACTTCTGGATGAGGAGAGTTGGAAAGGGAGAGAGGTAAACAGGGCAGCTGTAACCATAGCGATGAGAATTCAAAAAAGTGTCGTGCTTCTTGCCAGGTCTGAGCGTCAGATTTTGCAGGTTTATTGGCGCTGGGATTTTTGATATATTTTTTTGCGACTTGTTCCATATTGCCGGGTGATGCAGCAAAAATGAAGAGAATACCTCAATATTCATGAAGGCTGTGTGGTGACCCACTTATTGGAAATAATGAAATTTAATAGTGAATAAGAGTCAGATGAGAAATGTACACATTTATCATCAACTCAAACTAAAATTCAATAGTTTGGATTTGCATGAATTGTTTACATTTTCAGTTCTCCAATACTCAAATAATTTATAGTAGGGCACTTTAGAACAACAAAAAGGTGTTTGCTATGACCAAAAATATGTTGAAAAAGTAGGAATTCATACTTTTGAATGAAAAATGACATCCTTAATTATTGTTTTGTTTTTCCCCACACACTATACAAATGATAAGCTCATATTTGCAATTAAATCATGAAGTTATGAATTCATAACAGTTTCATGATTTAACCCTGACGATTGGAAAATAAAGACGAACGGAAGATCAGGAAAGAAATCAAACATAGTCCAAACGAAGGAGACAAAATCAGTCAGGAAGTACTTCACGTAAAATCAAACTCTACTTCACTCGGGACATCGTTGAAATGACCCTCAAAGAATGTTGATGATGGAGCCGCGAGGGTGTCGTATCTTTGTGGTCTACATCAATGCCACATCCAATCGAAGGTACTATTCTTGGAGTAGACGCAGGCCAGGGTTACCCCGACGACAACGAAGGACCCACGACCAGTGATGACTCGTGAGATAGTGCTTCACTAGCGCTAACTAACTTGAAAAATAGCACACTCTTGAGGTGGATAAAAAAGAGGGGAAAAAAAAATCATCACCAGTCTAAGCATGAAGTTGACGCTACATGAGCTTGAGCTGAAGCTTTACAATTTGACCTTGAGCTCGTTCAAACAAGCTGTCAATTTATCTCGCTGTTTTGAGCAAAAAACGCAAAACCAGCTCATGTTTGGAAATGAATCGAAGATGATTTAGGCTAAGATTTCATCAAACTAAGCACTGACCCTATATGGGAGAAAAAGTTTGATAATATCAGGCTAATTCATAGATCAAATAAAAATAACTCTATTTTTCAAGTTGGAGCTAGTGACGAACCGCCTGCTTTAGCTTGGATATTCTGAGCGGTTGATGAGATCGTCTTCTGCAGATTACTCTAAATGAAAGTGCAGACATCTCTCGGTAATTCTGATTAAATAAGGAGCTATTCTACAACAAACCCAAGAACTATTCTACCAGCTATCATCCTATGACACAAGAGCATACGATAGAACTTATGGTCTAACAGTATAGCCTATTCATATGTATCATATTTCACCAGGGAAGGGAATAGTGCTACTTTTTAAACAGTCCCAAATTACCCTTAAAATGATATTATGCTGCTGTTTTATTTTGTCTACATATTTTCAGTTAAAGTATGGTAGATAGGTGTTACATGTATTTTCATCATGTAAAAAAAATGTTGTTTCGCGTTGTAATTATTTATTTATTTATTATTTTTTTTATTTATTTATTTTTTTTTTTTTTGGGGGGGGGGGTTGGGGTCCAATCTAATTCAAACCCTAATATCTGACAAATTAAATACTGCAGAATCATTAGCAAATATGATATAGTTCTTTCTATAAAGGCCTACAGAGTACATAATTAACTGCTCAAATATGCCAACTTATAAATAAAAATAAATATTTGCTATTATATTATTTGTTACTAGATTAAATAAGTTCAGGGCTTCATGATTCAATTCAAACAATTGCACACACAATCTAAATCTTATTTTGCATTAATATGTCATTTGAAAAAAAAAAAAAAATTTTTTCTTTTCTCCAAAATATTATTCATTACTGATATTATTGCCACTTTTGTTTCTACTCATTTCCCATTGTTTGAAAAATGACAATGCAAAAAAGAAGGACTTTTTTCTTTGAAAACAACAGTATAAATGATTTATAAAAACTATCTAAGGCATCAAGTGATTAAAGGGATTAAATGATTATACTGTTCACATCTTTATAATTCCCTATAATCCATTTCTTTGAAACTTTTCGATATA
Organism: Paracentrotus lividus; assembly: GCA_940671915.1. Classification (NCBI taxonomy): domain Eukaryota; kingdom Metazoa; phylum Echinodermata; class Echinoidea; order Camarodonta; family Echinidae; genus Paracentrotus; species Paracentrotus lividus. The sequence goes on along the minus strand of CALNVZ010003431.1, from coordinate 4,494,919 downwards.
TGTTTTTCACAGGAATTTCCAATAAAGGTTCATGGGTAATGCAACAGTTGAAAATGTGAAAGAGTATATTTGATATTTGCTTTGTCATAATTATAATATGCATGTATTTTTTATTTTGTGGTGAAACAATGGTTTATGCTCAAAGCGATAAAGGGAACTACATGTATGTATATTGCACTTTAAAGGACGAGTCACATATCACGCCAGGGCCCGTTTTCATTTTTGTGCACGTTCTCCACTCCCACGGTAGCATATCATTCAGACACCATTTTAATTGCTTAGTGATGATAATCATAAGAGAAATAATGTATATGAGATTCAATTTTTAAATTTTTTCTTCTTCAAATACTCAATGCGCACATATGCAACAAAGACAAATTGAGAGTTTGCGAAAAGTTACGGATCACCTTTAAAAATCTAAAGGTGCAAATCACTCATCGCCGATTTGGATAGCGATTTATGGCGGTTTGGTACAGTGTCATACAAGGAGAGAGTCTGACCAACTCCAATTCAGTAGGTATTGACTTTTCACATTATTTATTGCACTTTGCTTGTCTTGCTATGTTAGGCAAGCATAATACAATAGGGAATGAGGCATGATGATACCAACTAAAACAAAGTTTGCCATGGTGTCTCAATATACGCCGCTGTACCAAACCACCACGAACTGCCATCCAAATCAGCTATGTGTAATTGCACCTTTACAGACCTATTCTAGTATCCCCTTGAAAAGCGGAAGAGACCATCAATACCTTTGGAGGGCAGTGTAATGGACAATGCAATTTGATACTTCCTCTTTTAAAAGTTGTTTTGTAACGATGGGTAAGAGGTCCTAATTAGGTTTGTGTTCTGGGGTATTATCTCACTACAAATCACTTCCTTTTCCAGGGTTAACTGTTAACCCGTTGTATACTGATAACTTTTTACAAAACCGAATGAATCGTAATTGTCAAGCATACTTGCAAGAAATTCTTTTTAATTAAAGGTGAAACAAAGACAGCTTTAAATAGATCAATATCAGATAATTTAAATTATATAAAGTCTTCATATGTTTATGCAATCATGAGTGAAATAAACGGTCGACAAGAGGGATGTTCTAAGTTTCTTCAGCCCGCATATATGCGGGCTTAGTATGCAACGGGTTAAACACAACAAATTAGCATTCAAAGGCAATTACAGGTATTGCATACTTGCATTCAGGCCCCTATCAGAGCTCAAATGTTTAAAAAATATCCATGAAGAAGATTTTATATCTTTTATAATATTTAGTTCATTTTATATCTTTTATAATATTTAGTTCATTTTATATCTTTTCTAATATTTAGTTCATTTTATATCTTTTATAATATTTAGTTCATTTTATATCTTTTATGATATTTAGTTCATTTTATATCTTTTATAATATTTAGTTCATTTTATATCTTTTAAATATTTAGTTCATTTTATATCTTTTATAATATTTAGTTCATTTTATATCTTTTATAATATTTAGTTCAAACAGACACCTTTTTTAAACTCTTGAAAGTGCTTTTATGAATATGATACATTTGTGAAAACCTATTCCACACAATGAATGAAGTGATTCATTACCAGAAAACACTAAAAATGAGTTAGGTATATGAATTTATTTATGAAATATTTGTGATTCCTAAATATCATAAATTTCATATGCCAACTAATTGAATTCAAAGTATGCCTACCCTAACACCACAAAATACTGGTTATAAGCTCAGGAACTATTCATAATTTTTTTTAAAGTTCTGAATATGAAATAATTCAATTACGCTAAATAATTACTCAGAAGTCTACACTGGCAAAGATCATGAAATATTCATAAAATATTTCTACTTCCTAATACAGATTTTGATGTGCTAACTAATTACATTTCAAGCAATCTACCACCACACAACACTGGTAAAATTGAGGAGCTATTTATGAAATATCTCTACTTGCTAATATCTTTTCCGGCTGCCATTGATAACGAACCGTCATCATTAATGAATGTTGCATGATGGGAGAGCGAGAGAGCGATTACGTGGAGATGAGATTACTGAGAGGGGGAAGACATTTCCTGTAGGGAGATGAGAAACGTTTCACCAGATTTTAATTCTATTTTCACCGCATCAAGCATTCCATATGGGTACTGGGATGCCTATGCTGAAGGCATACATCAGGGTTGGGTAGTAGAAAAGGTTTATTATGATTTGGTCTACAAAAAATTCATCTATTAAATACCCAATATGTCTCATACTATCATGTTCACTTGCATTTCGTCGAGTATCCATATAGCCTAATTATTATTTTTTCTTCTACTTAGAATATTGTCACAAGACTATAAATGGATGGTAATTAAAATGAGTGTGGAACTATATTAGATCAAAATCGGAATTAAACCAAATTAGTCTTTAAACAAAGGAAAATTATTAAAAGACTGAATTACAATAAAAATACTCAATGAACTATTGTAAAATAATCAAGAGAGATAATAAGAAAAGAGAGAGAGAGAGAGAGCAGTGCGATCAAAACATAGAAGAGAAGTTTCTAAATGATAGAGAGGTAATTTCTTGAATAGATCAAAATGATACAGGAGAAGACGTAAAAACAACAACAAAAAAGAGTGCAATGGGAGAGAGAAAGACATGAAAGAGAGAAGACATGCCAAGATGAAAAAATAAAAAAATAAGGGAGAAAGAAAGAGAAAGTCAAACAAGCAATACAGGTAAGATAAAATATAAGGATGAGAGACAACACAGTGGTGTACCTGGGGAAAGGATTGTGTGAACGAAAGACAAAAGGAGGAAAGAAAATGTTATTCCAAATCGCTGCCACCAAAAGTCATCAATTCATGCCAATTTTAGGAAACCTGATATGGACAAAGACTACAGCAATGTACCAAGGGAACGGCTTACCCGAAATAGCTTTCACAGGCAGTCAAGAAACCACGCTTTTGCAAGCAGTCAAGAAACCACGTTTTATGAATTATTCATGATCGAACGCTGCTCGCTACAAAATAAGTTAAATCGAGCGTGGATAGCTAAATCAAGCAGCGTGCACTCAGCTAGGACTTCTCCTCAGAATGCTGAATTCAGACGCTCCAATTAAAGATGAAATATCAAATAGTGACCAGTGTGGAACCTTTAACAACGACATATACATCAAATTATACATACAAGTGCAAAGATAAGTTTATTGATGGTGTCCAACAATTTTTTTACCACAAACATCATGCTTTTTAAAAGCATAATGAAATCAAAATTCATCAAAAGGAACAAATTAAACAAGATTTTCAATTTCTTACTCAATCTAATACAGGATCTTTGATAAGACATCACCCCCAAAAAGTTATTAATCTGGAAAATTAAATCTCAAAAGAATTTAGCAACAACAGACCAGTTTACTAACATATTCAAATTTTATGCATACTTTTCCTGGCGAAATAGTAGCAAGGTATTCAAATAACCTGTAATAAAAGAATGAACTACAATACATGGAATCCAGTTTGCATTGATTAGTTGTTGCTATGTCAGGCAAGTTTCAGGTTATCAAGAACAACCTTTGTTTAAAAAGTATGCATAAACTGAATATGTTAGTAAAATGGTCTATTACATACCTGAATATTCCAGTTAAGAGGATAAATTTAGGATTTGTTGGGTCTTTCATGAATTCCCTGTAAAAATCTGATACTTCCAGTAAATCCGCAACGACACCTAACCAAACCTACAAACGACGTGAAGCTGCGGTATTGATGATCGAATCAAGTTACAACAGTTCAAATGAAAAGCAAATTGGCAACACCAGGTTCTTGTAAACATCTTCGAGTGGAAAACTTTTGATTGGAGCTCGATCAAAGACCTGTAATACACCCAGCTAGAATGAGATTGGTTTTCTGATGCCGGAGAGGGTACATTACCAGGTTCTCTAAAATCCTCCTGCAACATGCGCCGATCGAGGTGTGTGGGACTACAGGAATAAAACCATCAACAGAGTCATTGCTCGGAGGCAGCCCTATCGTGTAATTTGTGCTTTATTAGGTTAGAAGAACCCATGAAGGGGTTTTTTGCAGGCAACATACCTACGTCAATGAGTTTGGTCGTGTTCCTGTTATCAACTCACTTCTTATATCTGCCATCTTTCTTCTCCTTCCTCTAAAACCTACCCCTGGTTCACCCCTTTCCTCAACCTGATCTCTCTTTTCCTTCTCCTACCTTTGTTTCTAAATCCCCTTTTTCCTTCTCATCCTTCTCTCCTTCCCTCCCTCCCTCAATCTATCTCTTGATCTTCCTCTAAAACCTACCCATGGTTCACCCCTTCTTCAAACTAATCTTCTCATACCTTTGTTTTTAAATCCCCTTTTCCTTCTCCCTCCCTTCCTCAATCCCTATCTTGCTCATTTTCTATTGTCATTTGATATCACTCGCTCTTTCTTTCTCCTTACTGCTTCTTCTTCTCGCTCGTTTAAAATCCATCTAATTCTATCAAATATTTATGTGCATTGTTTTTTACAAATTTCTTACCCTTTGCTCCTTTCTCCATATCTCTATTTCTCCCTTCATCACATCGCTTTCATTAGACATATTTCTCTCGCTTTGAAAGAAACCTTCACCATCTCTGTCATTCTCTCCATTTCTCTCCTTCTCCCCCTTTCTCCATCTCTCGTTCCCAGTCAATAACCTTTTCTTTTTCTATCCATCACTCATTACACATTTCTAGATAGATCTCCTTTTTTTGTTTTTTTTTTGTTTTGTTGCTTTGAACAGACTTCGCACAATCTCTTCACTCCCTCTCTTTCGCTCTCCTAAACCATCCAACTCTCTATCATCTTTCCATCTTTCTATCTCTCTCCTTCTCTCTTCATCTCATTCGCTCTCCTCTCTCCATCTCTCTTTGTCCTTCCACCTCTCTTCCCTCTCTCCATATCCATCTCCTCTTAACCCCTCCACCTCTCTCTCTTCTCTCTCTCTCCCCTCTCCCTCTATCTTCTCTCCTTATCTATTTCTTTCTCTCTCTACATCACTCATCAATTACCTGTGGAGGTGCAGTGAACGCTCTTTCAACTTTTTAACCCCTCTCTCTTCATCTCATCTCTATGATCTTTTCTTCCTCCTCCCAAGTTACAATGATTATGTCATCCTTAGAGCAGTATGATGTCATAGAACATCCCCCTGCTTACTCCCAGGTCTGCTCTTGCCCTGTAAATGCCTTTTGAACTTTTACAATCTTTGAATGCAATCTATCTCTTGTTCTTCGTCATTCTTTAATATTGTGTCTGCCCTGGGAAGATAGCAGATCTGATATGGAGGAGTGGGATAATAATAATAATATTAAGGAGAAGAATGTTTAAAGAGAAACAGCTGGCTCAAGATCAAAACACTTGGAGAGACTTAGTTTCAAAAAGAAGACAGCTAGGTCACCGAACCAGTACTTGCACAGATTTGGACAAGTTACTGCCCCTGAGACAATCACCTTCAGGACAACTAACCCAGAAGTAGGGTTAGGGTTAGGTTTAGGTTTAGGGTGATAGTCTTCTGATGGGGTTAGTTGCCATGGGGGGGGGGAGCTGTCTCCAGAAATACATAATTTTCATCTTATTCCTATAACTTCTCTCACTTCTCCTTATCTTCATCCTCTAATACTTTTGTTTCATCCCACTATCATCATCTCTTAATCAAATTCCTGACAGACCTGCTGCAATAACCATGAGATACCTTCCTAAATGTCGCCCATTATCTATAAAATCAACTTAAAAACCTGTTGAAGAAGTCCAAAAAAGAGATACTTCTCAATTAAGGTCATTTCTCCATTTTCTACAATGATAAAATCATAATAAACCTGTCCAGAAGTGCCACTATGCATAAAATACATTCAATCAAATAACACATTTTAACTTATTATTTACCTTTCCCACAGCCTCAAAAACAATCTTCCAACACATGCATCCTTTACATTATCTTCTTACCTTGTCGTTCGTGCATCCGAAGCGCTCTTCCGTCTATCAACGGCGTTTACCACCACCATCTTTCCTGAGGGCAAAATATTCTATTTACGAAATTGCGTCCTCAAATCAAAATAAAGTCAACTGCAGTAATATACACAGCTTGCCCACACATAAACAGCAATGAGAGAGAAGCCTGAAGCAGCGAGCGTTGAAAATGTCACCGGCTTGCGATGTTTGAAAGAGAAGATTTTCACAAGTGGTATGCAGGGGTGTTAAGTGTCTGTCATGTACCAAACTTCATTGTCGACTCTCGGGGAAGGTGTTGATACTGCCCTCGTTTGTCAGAGAAAGAATGCGCCGCAGCGACTTTTCGGCTTGCGAAGGAAAATAAACCGACAACGGATGGTGGTGATGTCAGAAAATTAGGTGAGGAGCTCAATACAACTGGAACGATGGCATCACTAAATTCTCACTCAAACTAAATAATGTCATGAAGAAAATGATAGCAGAGGGCAGCTTTTATTCACGAATACAAATCCATCTATGCTGACATCGATGTAGACATATATATTTGAATCAGTATTGCATAAACATATATCTCCTTCCAAAATCAAAATAACAGCCCCAACGATAGATGCATCAAAACCTTTCTCCTGATTTCTCGTTATGTATAAATCCAGAATCCCCCAGACGAGATGAAAAAGGGCACTTGCCTAATAAAAAATGAACGTCATAAATGCTTTATGAAAGATCGATTACTACGACAGATCAATGGAGAACTCCCTCGTGGGTCGTCGGTAAAGGACGAGACAGTATTTGTTCAGACCGCTAGTCCATGTTTCTGCAATGCTTCCCCATGCCAGGTTCAATATAGCAGTCCTCGATGTTTGTGACTCTTAAAGATGCTTCAGCTTGGCATCTCTTAAAGTTCACTCGCAGGCAGGAGACATGAATAAAGAAAGATGGAGAGAGAGAGTAAGCAATCAGCCTCGTTTGATATTACTTTTATCCCCTTTCTCTGTCTGTCGATCCGCTCCACCTAATGATATAAATCCAAGTCAGCGACGCAGCTAGGCCCTGGCTTCGGGAAAAGCCAGCCCAATCCGATGGTTCTATCTTCATTCGATGATGAGCACTAAGTACACATAAATTATCCTCGTAATGGTCCCAATCAAGTCTAATTGTCTCGTCTTAGATCCCGGCCTTCAAGTTGGGACCTCTCTCAGCGGGGATAGTATGAACTACCCCTGATTAACAATGACCCTAGACACGATGGAGTCCGAGCAAGAGAGTGAGGGGTGCAGACCTCGCTATCTCTTCACTGATGCTAATTACGTTGAGCTTCCCAAATACCCTTCTTCCTCTTCTCTGCCAATAGAGTTCACCCCCAACGTCCGACGATGACACAGGTCGCAGTCAATTCCTATTGAAATCAGTATAATAGATCTGCCAGTGCAGTATCCATATCATTGATTCAATTGAATCATCCAAGCATTCAAAGTTTATATAAATAGTTGGTATCTCTTCATATATTTGTTTCCCCTCCTATTATAACATAACAAAATAGGCTAGCAGAAAGTTTGTACAAAATATTTTGACAATCGAATAAATTGGCATTGTCATCCATGAATCGTAATAGGCAAACAGGATATTCAGCAACCTCTGTTATTTCCTACTTTTCTACTGTAGGTATGGATATAAAGGTCAGCAAAACAGATCATATAATTTGTACAAGGTTACTTTTTTTCTATAAATGTTAGACAGGGGGAGTTACCAACAATAACTGGAAAAAATTCAGTTGAATAGGATTTAAAAATCCTGGTATAAACTAATAGGGGAAAATCCCTCTTTCTTTTTGATGAAATGTTGTCATACTTTCTCAAGTACTTCTTAAGTCAGATTTATTTTTGTATTTTCCTCAAAAGCTTCCATCAGAATGTGGCACCAACATGGTAGGGTGAATGTTCGCTAGGAAAAGGCCAGATTCATCAATGACAGAGTTTCACCGATCACCGTCCTACTCACAAACACTGCACGATGTATCAAAGATATTCCTAGGAATGGATCGATACGGAGAAGGAGACATAGATTTGAGGATCTTGTTTCGTTACGAAACATAAATCAATGTAAACATGTCCTCGGGGGTTTCACATGAGACTCCACATCCAGGCAAGCTGGCTAATTCAAAAAGCTGAGATTACGTTGAGCTCCCCGTCATACATACGTCCCCGCGATACTTGTCAACTGAACTGCATCAGAAACGAGGACAAATGCGTTGGTAATAATCACAAATTGTTATCCAAGAAGTAGGGTGTTATAAGATCAAACTTTGAATTTGCATAAACAACATCCCCAGGTCAGTTAGATGTGCGCTTGGAATTCTGGGTAATTCATCGCGAATTCACAATACTTGTTTCAGAAGGCAAGATGCTGATGCAATTACATTTAGATTTAATTCAAATCCATTATGTAACCCAACATAAAATGCAGCAATCAAGCTACAAAACGTGAACCTTCAGGTTACAGATTAATACTCAACAATGAAAATGTATTTATACATATTAGTTGTCTAGCAAGCCTTCAACACTGACTTGAACAAAGACAAATAGAATGCCATACTGTAGCTACATGATGAGGTCCCTTTACCATTTCACTTCTGTGATGTTGATTTGCTGGTTTTATGTCAAAGTGACTTCTAATGGTCATTCCTCACCAAACCACAAGCATTAGTTTGCTCCCATCCCATTTGAATAAATTATTCCCGCTTCGTTTCACCTCCAGTCATGATGTCAAATGCAATTTTGCGTAAATATTCCTGGATATATCTTTCCTGAAAACTAGCGTGTTCCCTGCATCAACATAACCACTCAGGCGCAATGGGGAAAGAAAGTTTAAAGCCCGGTAACATTGCGCCTTCTGTGTATCTTTTCACAGCTAACGTGAAACAAGTTTCCACTCGTTATCAGCCAAGGCGACAGCATTGTCTTAGGGAAGCTATTGAAAACGAGTCTTGCCAAACTAGGTGCTAGAATTCAGACAGCTGTGCTCGAATCGGGAAATCAGGCGGAGCTTTCACGGAAGCACTTTACTGCTGCAAGAATCCAAATATATTTTCCTCCTGCGACGACGCTTGGAAGGAATTCAGAGGAGGAGAATTATTGATGCAGATTCTGAGAGAAATGATGAATTGTAATCTTTCTCATTTTTTTGTTTCTGTTTTATTTTTTTTAAAGATGTTCTAGCAACGACAACAAATATCCTAGGTTTCTGCATATCAAAGACAGTTCTGCAGGGTAGCGTAAATGATATTCGAAGTCAAGCAGTGCTGTCAGGACAGAGGTTTAACACACAACAGAAACAAACAACCATAAACATGTCACAATCACAAAATTGACACTGAAATTGAGGACCCTTCTATTCCCCGATGATTGCCAGAAAAAAATATTGATATCACGTTTACATTGTGACTTGGCTCTCATGTCGAATCCTCGGGAAGGGGTCAACACTGCAAAGAGTGAACCTGTGATCGTGTTTATACACAACAAAAAAGACGAGTTCAACACGGCTCCCAGATCATGACCGGAAGTAAAGGGACGTCATTAATGTGTGTTGTGATGTATAGCCAAATTCCAAATCTGACCTCAAGGTCATCGACTTCGACACAGCTTTCTATTTACACTCATAAAAATTGCTGTGTTAAAGCCGCCTCCCGGATCGAAACCTACGATTTTGGCGGAGTAAAAAAGGCGTGTTGAACCCGGGTCGCGGATCACACTGATCCCGTTTACATGGCATAAAATTGCTGTGTCGAACCCGCGACACAGTGTAAACGAGGTATGAGGCACACACAGGTTGAGTGTTTTTCTCATAACTCGAGACCAATCACTGAATTAATGTTTAATCACGAGCAACGCCTGAGGAATAAATTTATGAATGACACATTTTGTTATGACTATTCCCCTAGAGATGCGTCTGCAAAACAACGGTTTGGGAAATTAAGTTTTGTTGGAAATAAAAAACAAAAATACTTTGAAATTGAATCTGTTTTGTCAACATGAAACCGTGATGGAGGACTTTAGATATGAGTTCTTGTGTTTTGTTTCAAACTAGAAACTTCCCATATGATAAATCCACCCACTCTCTTGCAGACAAGTCATCCTAAGCGATAAGTGAAATAACACGGTTATCAAACTAAGGGTGCATTTATGGTGGATGTTGAAATTGAACATGAACCATGATACAAAATACAATTTAAAAATTCCAAATGCAGTGCACCAATCATGGTAAAAAAAAGTTAAAATTTTTAAATTGTAAAAAGTTTAATTTTCTCTGTCAAGTTTACTGCATGTGCAATGCTAAGGTCATGATGGTCGTAAAACCAAAGCTGATCGTTTTACAAAATGCAGCTTTTTCAGCGTTTAACTTTTCCTCAGAATGGAGATCTGAAAGACGATATTTAAGACCAGAAATTGGGACCATGAACGCAACCTTTGTTTTCTTCATATCTGTGTTTTGTAACTTGTAACATGGTTCATGTTCCTGTTTAAATTTTAAAATCGACCATGAATGAACCTTTATCCAACTAAGCTTTCATCTATATAGAAAGGAAACAGTTTAATCTGAGTCACGGTTATATTATGTCTGGATCGGACCTTCTTCTCGCCCTTTTGATGGATTTCTTTCTGATTTTTTAGCACGTCTAGCCTCGGACGCATCGATCACAATCAACTCTCTTCCCCGATTAACTTCTGATGATTATATTGACGGGGTCAGTTCAACAGATGGACAAATATGCTTATCGGCTGCGACAACTGCCCAACACGGCAGACCAAATTTTGGACTTGATTGGTCAAAACGGAAGTGCAAGTCTAATTGCCTACAAGCTCTGTCCTGAACCAAGAACGGAAAACCTCCAGAGTGTGATTAGTGAGAGTTAACTTGACCCATTTGAGAGTTAACTTGACCCATTTGTAAATTACTATGTCCACTTGAAATTTCTAATCCCATATAATGATATGTAGGTGATTTCAGTGTGATCGAGACATTGCGGTCTAGACTCCCCCCCCCCCCCCCCCCCTCCTTCGAACACATTTTCACACATTTACAGCTGCAGTGCTCTTGCTTGGAAAAGTAGGTGAAGGAGAAAAATAGGGTAGAAAACATGAGAACGCGACAGAAATGAATGCTTTCACAAATAAACAAGATTGAAATTGGTCTGGCTTGCATCCCCATTTTTTTTCCTCCATCGTTATTTTATTCCTTTCTCTCTATTTTACCCCTTCTCTCTCTGATTCTATATCTTTATTTCTTTTAAATCATACCCTCTAAAATCTCTTTCTCTCTCTCCTCTGTTTTTGTAATCTCTTTGCACTTCCCTCCCCTTGTCTCTCTCTTTCTCTTCCTTTCTCTGTCTTTCAAACTATACCTCTTTCAGATCTCTCCGTCCACTCGCCTATTTAAATCTCTTTCCCCTCTTCTGTTTATATCTCCACCCCCTTCTCTCCCTCCCTCAATAGCTGCAAAGTTATTTCTACATCATGAAGGAGAAAAAAAGTAGAAATTTGTATTTATATTCTTTTCCATTCTCATGCAAGCAGCTGTGAAGGGGAAATGAATTAATGGATTTACATTCCCAAACTCCCTCCTTCTAACCTACACACACTTTCAACCCTTGATCGCTGGCAGTGCAAATGGACAAATCAGAGAATTGTGTCACACCAATTCCTGTCCCTGCTATGTAAAACTTGTCCCATGTTGTAGACAAGAGGTTCAGTGTCATTAAAGCTGGTGTATAGTGTTGGGAGAAGGAAAAATTTAATTTGGATTCACAGTTAGATAATATGAAAGCCTGAATCCTATAACTGTAACAAAGAAAGTTATATTACATGGAATCTTGTTTTAATTTCTTTATTTCACGATATTATAGTATAAAAAGATAAGACGGGGACCCGACTCAGCTTTGTGTGCACTAGACGTTCACATGGAAAACCAATGGGGATTCTCTTGTGTGGGTGATACACACAGATCGCTACGGTCCATTCATGCGGGAAGTTCGGGGGACAGGACAACCCAGCAAAGGTCTCAAAACCGTTACAAATTGTGTTTGGATTCAAACATTTCACTGAAATTCACCGGAAATCGTGAAAGGAATATCACAAAATCTCTCACACATGTCTTTTAGCGCAATGTGAACAACATGAGACTATATTTAATCAGTTTTATGCCGATTTTTTTTTTTAACCAAAACTATACACCAGGTTTAATTTCTTATCATTTTCGTGATTCCAAAACCTGGCATCAATAAACAATTCTTGGGTGCATTGTTACCAACCTTTCCCATCACTTTGAGACAGTTTCTTCCACAATTCAATCTCATGACTACAACACTAGTTTACCTGTAAGATGCTTAGGTCATTGGGATTATCCCAACATAGCACTTATCGTCTGTTTGGAGCCATAAGGGCGTTAGTACATCTTAAAGATGTTCCGTTCGGAGCCATAAGGGCGCTATCGCTGTACAAAGTGAATGGTAATAGCGCCCTTATGGCTCCGAACGGAACATCTTTAAGATGTACTAACGCCCTTATGGCTCCAAACAGACGTTATGATCCTTGGGCAAGGCATTTTATCTACATTTTTTCTTTGATCATGTGTTTGATCCAGGTATGGCCCTTATATTCCTTAGGTAAGGCATTTTATCTACACTTTTCCTTAAGTCATTAGGTTTATCCCATGTTCCTTGGGCAGGGCACTTAATCTACAATTTTTCTGAGGTCATGGATCTGATCCCGACATGGCACTTATGTTACTTAAACAAGGCATTTTATTAACATCTTTCTTTTCTCCAACTGTAAAAAATGCTTATACCCAATATATGCTACAGCTCTACATAATTGGCCACTAGACCACTAAAATCCATTTGTAAATATAAAATTGATTTTTAATCGATTTTAAGGCCCTAAAACCGATTACAAACCAATTTTAAAGTTAAAATCGATTATAAATATTGATGAAACACCCCCCAGGTTAATGTTAAGCTACTACATGTATGTCAGACCCGACACCATTATTTGATTTATTTATTTACCAACAACATAAAAAACAGTACAATACATTTCATAGAGCAATAATAACATTGACTGGTAAAAGGAGTCAGATAATAGCACAAGTGCTAGTCAAGATTATATATTAGATATGAACAAACAACTACATTACATCATCTTGAGTTTCAAGTGAAATGAAACAACAGTCAGACATCAAATATCAAAATAAAACAAAAACATAAGCTTCCCCGAAAAGATTATTTTCTTCACTGTGAATATCGCTTAACACTTGTTTACTTTCCTTATTTTCAAGCACTATTATCTTTGTATATAAGTTTTAATCTTTCAATTTCTTCATAATAGATTCAACACTGTCCTGGGAGAATCTTTAAAGAAAATAAACATACACATGTAAACCTCTGATTTAATGCTTGCCTTTATAAATCCAGTGTTAGGTATAAAATCATGATCAAGAAAATTCAACAAATATGGTTAAGTTTTCTTCAACACCAAAAAGGTGAGAACGTGCTTATCTTGTTCGAAATAAAAATAATTCAATTCCCCTTTACATACTATATGTCATTTATGAAAATCAAATATTCAAGGAGATTTTGTTTCAAATGAAAGTTGACTTTATTAAAGTATTTACAAAAATATTTTTTTTAAACACCTCAACAAATATTGAGGTACTGATACTGATAATGAAAACATGTAATAAAAACTTGTGTCTTCGATCATTAACACACAATGAAGCCGAAAGATAAAAAATTAGCCACCAATTACCAACAATCAATCACCATTATATCTAGACAAGGTCCTATAGTACAGGAGTCAATGTTAGGTGAAGTTCAGACAAAACTGTCACACGTCTTTAGTTTCAGGTTCTCTAAATTGGAAGTGGATGCCTCACTGGGCAAGCGGAACTGTCAAGTTAGGCAAGAATAAAACTATCTGACTTGGTTTCTAAATTGTCTGTTATTTCTAAAAAGTAACAATGTGACATGTATCCTTTTATGTGTACATCATATGTCAGAAAAATAGGATAAGAAAATGATGACACATACAAATAGACAATAAATCTTACTGCTTGTGTGTTTCTAATTTTTTGCATCTCTATATCATAACTATATTCTAAACAAGACAATATTAATACAACCATATTCCTGATCATTTTTTAAAGAGAACTTTATACAATAAAGTACTGGTTTGTAGCAAATGGCATTTTTCAAAGATACAGAGTACTGTTTGTAGATTGTTATAAACCAGGTTAACTTTGTTCTATAAAATTATGAAATTTACACCATAATATCCTTTTCTCTGTGTTATAGGCGATTCCTCCTACATTGTGTTTACATGAAACTCAATGTATCACCTTCATAATAAGGAACTCCTCTTCCTAAGCCCTAGGAAATGTCCCCTTTCTAAAGCCAAGAGAAAGTAACAATGACAAGTATCAGTGAAAGTATTTCAAACGGAATAAGGGTGGTATCTCACTTCGCGGAGATGTTTCCGCGACAGATACAAATTATTAGAGACGTCTGCGATACTTTATTCCGGTGCTCCGTGACAGTTTTCAAAAACTGTCTCAAAGCAGTTTCAAAGAACCATCTCAAAGTAGTTTTTGCAACTCATGACACGTCGTGGGTACTGAGGAGACGTCTCGGAGACGTCTTCGCGATGTCTTGCGACAAGTTTCAAAACCATCCCCAAGTAGTTTCAAAACCATCTCAAAGTAGTCCCAAATCCGTCTAAAAGTACTTTCCGCAAAGTGAGATACCACCCTTAGATACCAAAAAATACTTCCTCCTAAAATGTATCTAGATTGATGAGAAAGTCCCAAGAAAAACAAAATCATTTCCCTGCTTGCAATTTTATAGAATTTTGTGACAGTTTTAACCATTCAATGAAAATTGAGCATCTCATAGAATTTGTGTTACTGAAGGTTGGCTGCTGTGAGTGAGAAGATTGTTCAAGGAGAAGTCCACCCTAGAATTTATCCAGTTTAAAAAAAAACCCAGAAAAAAAAAGGTTCTATGAAAATCAATCGAAGAACAACAAAGTTATTGAGAATGAACATTTTTTAATGTTATGGAATTTCAATCCCATAAATTACCATTTTTTCAAAAATGAATATGGATTATTTTATTGTGCATTTATTTACCATCATATCCATGCTTGTATTGAATTTTTTCCTTCATCAAGAACCATAAAGAGAACATATTATATTGATTTCACAGTACAAAACCTTTGGGAAGCAGGGCGCAAGTGAGACAACAAAATCGAAACTTTGTTATCCTTTAATGGATTTCATTCAAACCTTCACTCACATTTTAATTTTATTTTTCTGCTTTTTCAAAAAGCAAATTAAATTTCAGGTTGGACCCCCTCCCCTTGGTAAAACACCAGAACATCATTTCGCCTCTCAAGAATCCTATTATACAATTTCACAGAGAACACTAGTTGACCATTTCCACCGATTGCATAGAGGTACATGCATATACTGCAGGACACAATTTTGCAGCCTGGACAGTTTCTGCTGCGACAGGGAAATATCGTACACCCTAATGATAGTTCCATGTTCAATCGTTCATTTGTACATCATGTAATCAGTGATATGAAATATGTAATATAGTATGTTGAGTGTCAGTAAGGCATTACTCCTGTGTGAAATAAAATGAGTTTTTGCCCTTTTAGCCCTTCTATCCCTTTCTCTCTCTAACTTCTCTCTCTCTCTCTCTCTCTCTCTCTTTCTGCTGTCAACTGTCTGACTTTTCAGCATCTTTTAATCCTCTCTTTATATCACCATATCGTCTGTTGAGCACCGTTATTGCTGTACAAAGTCAATGGTAATAACGCCTTCTGATTCTCAACAGAACACCTTTGATCTGTAATAGCGC
Organism: Paracentrotus lividus; assembly: GCA_940671915.1. Classification (NCBI taxonomy): domain Eukaryota; kingdom Metazoa; phylum Echinodermata; class Echinoidea; order Camarodonta; family Echinidae; genus Paracentrotus; species Paracentrotus lividus. The sequence goes on along the minus strand of CALNVZ010003431.1, from coordinate 4,479,044 downwards.
CCTTCTGGTTCTCAGCCGATGATATATTTGCTCTGCATACCAATCTGCCTCTCTTCTCTGTTTCTCTCTTTAATTTTTCCTCTTTTTTTTTATTCTTCATTTTTTTTTCTCTCTCTCTCCCTCGATCTCTTTATATCTCCTGTTCCCTCGACATCTCTCTCTCTCTCTCTCTCTCTCTCTAAATATCACAATCTCTCTATCTTGATTTCAAGAGATGTATCTTCTATAATGTTTCACTCCATTTCTATATTTTTCTATCCTTCTCTCAATCTTTGCATCTTCTATTAAAAATTATCTCCTTTTTCCCTCCCTCTTGACTCAATATCTTCTTTTGCATCACTCTTTCTAATCTTCTTCTTCTTTCTCTATATCTCAATTTTTCTTCCTTCACTCAATCCATCCCCTGATCTCCTTTTAATAATCTTTCATTTTACTCCACCATGCCATAGGCATAAGATTTATTGAACAATGTATTTCGCCCTTTTCTTTCTATTCTTTCTATCATTCTTCCTTCCCTCAATCTATTACATCTCCATCCATCCCCTGCACTTCTTCTAATAATCTTCCGTTTCCTCCATCTCGACAAACCCTAAGATGTTCTTGAATTGTCAAGAGGGTCTTAAAATCCTTTTGATCTGTCTAAGCACATCAACATCATCCTAGAATGGAAGAAACTAATGGAAGAGACAACACACAGTTTGATTAAGCTGTTGTAATTACTGATTAATCTAAACGAGTTTAATGGGACCCAAATGTCTCGTTCCCTCATTCATTAATCAGAGCCCTGTCTGTGTTATGGGAGTGCACTCGGTCAGTTCATTCGCCTGTTGACAAGAATTGCAGCAAGTCTATGTTTAAAGCTGGAGTATAGTGCTGAAAAATATAGGCTCTCAAAGTTTAAATTCATTTTGAGGTTTACTGGACAAAAAACAAATTATGCTAAAAACACAGATCGCTTAAAAAATGAGATCTAAAAGGCATCATAATTACAAACTGTTTTCCTCCCTTACATTTAGCTTTCTCTTCCAAATCTTTCTTATAAATTAAGGTAGAAAATATGTTTAAACAACATTTGCTACTCAGGGGTGGGGGGGGGGGGAATGAAATTAGATAAATTTAAAAAACTCCATATCCAAAATTCATCTTACTTTCCCTTGAACTATTAAATCATTGTAAACTTTTAATACTGTTAAAAATATTCAAATAAAAAAGAACTTCCACCAATGGTGTGTATATAGGTACAATAACCATTACAATCTAATCAAACATATCCCAAATACAACTAATGATAAAACTATCATTTACATTATGGAACCTTGATATGAATATGCAAATAAACAGTATTATATTATCAGGATCAATTTAATAATGAACGTATATGCACAATAACCATATAAATCCAAATAGTTTTAAAGCCAAAATCAACATTATTTTTGCTATTGATAATGAGCCGTTTGTTGTTCATGCATGGCCATGTATTATTATGTTTGTGAACACATACCATCCTGGTGGGAAATAGATTAAAGATCAATGCTAATTTCAGCACCACAGACAAAAAAAATGTGTTTCATATTATACAGTTCAATATTGTGTATCAAAACATCATATAATTCGTAACACTGTATAAGCCTCTGTCCAAAATTGCAGATAAACTGTAGTTAAAAAAAAGAAAAAAAGAATCACTTTTATTAAAGGCCAATTTATTGTTAATGGGAAATTTCACCCCGGGTTCAAGTTGGTTTACAAAAATGCAGAAAAATAAAACAAAAATATGAGTAAGGTTTGGAGAAAATCAACCAAAAAATAATGAAGTTATGAATATTTAAAGTTTTGATTTTTTTCAGAAGAAAATTAATTATTTCACCTGTGCGTTCGATACTTCATCAAACATATCGTCGGCTTCGAGCCAGAAGGGCGCTATTGCAGATCAAGGATGTTCCGTTTGGAGCCAGAAGGGCGCTATTACCATTGACTTTGTACAGTAATACTACGCCCTTATGGCTCTCAACGGAACATCTATAAGATGCAATAACGCCCTTATGACTCCGAACAGACGATATGTTAATATACATGTCTCTATCAAATTGACCCATTCCTTTAGCAAGAACCATGAGAAAATACAAATTTAGGGAATTTACATACACAACACAAGGGAGAGCTGCTCGCACGTGACGTCACAGAATGAAAACTTTTAATATTCATAACTTCGCTATTTTTTGGTTGATTGTCTTCAAACTTTCACTCATATTTTTCTTTTACTTTTCTTAATTTTTTTAAAACCAATAGAAATCCAGAGTGATCTTCCCCTTTAAAGGCCAATTAATTGCTAACTAGTAAAAATCATTTTGTCATTCATACAAAGAATATGAGGTGAAACCACAGTAAAAAAAATAAAGTTTTACTCTGATTGTCTCGTCATGTGAAAGTGATAATTGGTGGCAGCATACATACATTTAGTGGTAATGGACCTCTATTTATAAGACGTAATTATAATCCAGTCACTATAAATACAGCTACATTTATGACTATGCATGTATGCAAATTAATCATGCCTCCTTAGTTCAACAATACACTAGCACTTCTGCTGATGTCTAGTTCTGATTAACAAATCCACCTGAATGTTCACTTAAATTAATCATACAATATATGTCTCTACTATTTTGAAAGCATTTCAGTTCAATAATAATTAAATCTTATATAACTATGAATGTACTGCTTATCTTGAGGATCGTGCAAATAATGATATTTGGTTTTAACACGTTTTTATGATTTCATAAAGTATTCATTCAAATTTACTAAGACAACAAGGAAGTAATTGGTTTTGTTTATAAAAACTAACATTATTATCGCATTACCTTTCTATCTTCCCAGCATTAACCCTAACTTACCTGGGGGGGGCCTTTAAGGCCCCCCCTCAAAATTTTTCGCGATAAATCCGCAGTGCGAAATTTTTTGATCGCGCCGCTCGCTGACTTTTTACTTTCAAGTCTTGAGCATCTTTTAAAACTATTTTCGCGAAAATCGGGCGTACCGTTACGACTTCCCACGATTTTCAAAAATTTCCGTCAGCCCGAAAATCGCTCAAAAACGTGATTTCATGTACAAAGTCAATACAAAATGTGTTTTCTGCTAGAATTCATAAACGAGTGATTATTTTTTATTTCATTGACAAGAGGCATTTAATTTGATGCTATTTATGGCCGAAATAATGTCACGGACAAATTCTGTCGAAAAAACAATAAAAATGAAAAGGTAAAAAAAACAAAGAAATACATAAGAAATTATAAAAACAATAAAATACATAAGAAATGGATTTTGGTATCAGATTTTTTTTCATCTACATTTCTTAGGGATGCTATAAAGAATATTTTCAAAAAAAAATTAGGTTTCTAGGAGCTTTATTTAGTGAATTAGAGCAAAAAATATGATTTCATGAATAAATTAACATAATTAATTCATATAAAATAAAATATACAAATTTAGTGCAATTTACCTATGCAACTGCGTAGATTATGTCATTCTCTACCTTCATGCAAATTTTCGTCGCGATCGCGCGATCCGCGGCCGAGATCTTAAGGGGGGGCCTTAAAGGCCCCCCCCCCCCCAGGACTTTCAGCTCACAAAATAGCCCAGGTAAGTTAGGGTTAAGCACCCTAAATACTACAGGTAAATATTTTCCCATAATAGCTATGTTCACACAGGACCATCGGAGTATTAGTTCTCGAGGATTGTATCCCTCAGAATTTAAACCCCGACGGCTTGTTCTCGAGTCAGGTTCACACGGACGAGTTATCCTCGAGGATAAAGCGAGAGGCTCGATGAACCGGAAGTACACAGCTGTGAGTAGCCCATAATTCATTTCGTGAGTTACTGAACCGGAAGTTTAACCTATACAAGAGGTCACTCTTATCCTCGAGAACACGAAACTCCAAGTTAAAATCGTGTCCACGCGTCAAACCGCACGATCGGAGACACCACCCACTTGGAGTTTCGAGCCTTAGCCCTAAGCATCTGTCGAGAACATAAAACCTGACTTGTCCTCTACAACATAAACCCAGTTCATCACACAGGCCCTTAACTCCAATGTTTCCTGAAGGACTAAGTTCAATGAGGCTGCGTCGTGTGAACGATACTATTAGATATGTTATTGCAGGCATCTCTCCCATAAGTTCATTGGTAGTGACCTAGAACTTTGGTGATTGAAAAAAAACAAGAGAAAAAACACAACAAACTGGAATTCTTGCAACATGGTGAACTCAACCATCTTTTGTTGTATAGGCCTAGTCAATATGTTTTTCTGAAAGCTCAGAAGACTTTGTTTTCCTATTGGGGAAGGGGGAGTGGATATAACTAGGGCTGGGCAATAAATTACTTTTTTCTGAGAAGTTGTTTCAAACAAGTTGCTTTCTATAAATTCTTGCTGTAGAATCCAAAACAATTATTTTGTGTACGATGATGTCTGACGTCGCTAAAGGCCAAAAAACATAATAGTGTATTTTGCCCATTCATCACACCTTTAATAGGTATATACCGGTTTTTATTTTGTTTCTTATAGGATTTTGATGGTCTAAAAGCTCAAATCTGACAATTATCATGATATCCCTAATGTCATACTAAGTGTTATAAGGTGTTATTTAGTGATTTTGGATATGAGGTGATTTTTGCTCGATATTGACTGAAACTAACTACCAACTAACACTAACAGTCAAACTGAGGTAGGATTAATCATGTTGGATTAATCATGTGGGTGTTCCCTGACACCAAAAGCCATATAAAAACGTATTATAAAGTGTTTAACCTATTAAAAGTATGATTCCTATTTGCATAATACATTCCATTTTGGCCCATTTTGTGTTTTTTGCACTTTATTGCGACGGGAAGACCGTCATCCGTAGTGCAAAATAATTGTCTAATTTTCAGTTTCTACTCTTATACGTAATTTCAGCATTATAGAAACTATCTCTGTTTTGATAAAAAAAGTTGAGATTGCCGCATCTAATTGTTCTCCTAATATAACCTGGGAGACGGGAACAGTTCAAAAGGAGTTCCAAAATCAGGTGAAGAAAGGGAATTTCAAAGAAGGACTTAAGAGGGAATTAAACTATGGATATCAAAATAAATCTTTTGCATGTTGGACATTTCCTGATAACAGAAATGATTTCATACTTCGGGTTGAATTGTCAACTGTTTCTATAAGGGGGGGGGGTATTTTTCTACATTTCTTTGTTTTTTTTTCACAGTCTGTTGCTGCTTCAAATGCTCTGTTGCAGCTTTAGTTTTATTTTCATCTGAAACCCTCCACCTCCCTTTCCTAATTAGAATGTTCTGGTAACAACGCCTACGAACTAGTATTGAGGGGGAGGTTAAGGTCTTCTATGAAATAGGTCTTCACGGGTGAATCATTGTGGTGAAGACATCTGACAATTACTATTACTAACACTACCTAATGAGAACTCAACCTTTTGTTTTTCTTTCGCTCTCTCTCTCTTTATTTCTCTCTATCTTTTTCTCTCTCTCTCCCTCATTTTCTTTCTCTCTTTATATCATTCTTTCTATCTACATGTATATCAAGTGATATTTTCAGGGCTCAAATTTACTGATGACCCCAGTGTCGTTGGCCACCTAAAATGGTTGTGGGCCACTACAAACAATCTCTTCTTTTCTTTTCTCTCTCTCTGTGATAGCTCTATTTTATTCTCTCTCTTCTCTATCAATTGATACAATGTTTTTTTTCATTTAAACATATTGAAATTTGGAGAGATTTCATTATAAGTAATAACAGAAAGGATTCAACAAAGTGGAAGAATATTATCAAATTTCTGACTCTACCCTTTTCTCTCTCTCTCTCACTCAATATGATTTTTTTGTCCAATTCAATCAATTATTACATTTTATTTATTCTTCAAACTTACCCTTTCTAATTTGGGGGATTTTTCCTACCACTAGCAAAATACAAATATCAATATCATCATCATGGTGCAGAAACATATATGCTGTTATTTTGTCTTTTTCTCAGCTGAGGTCAATATGAAATTCTACAAGAGAAACAATGGTAATGATGTATCACTACAGTGGCGGATCCAGGATTTCAGGATAGGGCGGGGGGCGCCAGGCCCAATAGGGGGAGGGCCGCCGAAATCTTCCAATTTTTACATAGTACAGTGAAATTATGAGGGCGGGGGCACGTCCCCTGCGCCACCGCCCGGATCCGCCACTGATCACTATTGCAATGTTTAGATTAAGTTGCATTCTGCAGTGTGATAACTGGTGAAGTAAACATGTTATCTCATGTGCAAATACTTAATTCACACTAAATTGGAATAACATTTAGTGTACATATAACTGCAATTAAAGGGATAAATTAAAGTAAGAGAAGACAGATCACACAAACTGACTGGTACATACATGTACATGTATGCTTTATAAAAACTTGAACAAACAATAAAAAGTGAAGTATTTGCAATTTGAGATTATTAGGCGGTGCTGCACTAGCTCGAGCTATTTTAAACAGCGCACTATTTGTGATCTGATGAATCCAACTTTGTGGTCAAATAGTGCACTAATTTGGAGGAAATCCAAGCCCAAGTCATCTTAGGATTTAACTAGATGAATCTTCGACCGCGCACGGTCGGAAGGCATGCCTCCGTATTGCCACATCAGAAAAAAAAGGCATGCCCATGTTGAGTATTTTACATCCATTTATACCATGACATCTTTGAGATATTGACCCCAAATCTATTAAAGTTGTATCATCAGAATTATTTCCAACTCAGGAAGGATGGCTACTGATGTAATAAAAAGGATAAACATGTTTAAGTTGATCTGTCAAAGGTCCTTCAGAAATTGCACAAACGAGTCATTTACATAAATAACCAGTGACCTTTGATGGCCTGACCTCAAAAATCTAATCAGTTCATCTTTCCTCCCACATGACCCAAGTTTGAAGTTGATCCATAAAACGGTTCAGAAGTTACAGCAAGAACGTGCCATTTTCATGTATACAATGACGTCTGTGATCCTTGACCTTTGACTTCATGACCTCAAAATATAATAAATTCATTGTCCCTACCATATGCATACATGATCCAAGTTTGAAAGTGATCCGTCGAACGGTTCTTAAGTTATCGCGAGAACGAAAACGGGACGGACGTACGGACGGACGGACAGACGTACGGACGGACGGACGGACAACCCGAAAACATAATGCCTCCGGCACCACCTTCGGTGGCGGAGGCATAAAAAAAAAACTTGAGCTGGTTTGCGGTTTTAGCATGAAATATTACACTAGCTCGAGCTAAATCTGAAATCGTGCACCTGTGCGTGTATACGCTAGCGGTAGTCATGCGATACACATCAGGCTCAGTTGTTCAAGGTCACATCTGGTCGTAAACGTCAAATTTTAAAACAGCTTGAGCTAGCGTAGGACCAGTTTCTTTTTTCCATTTTTTTTCCCCGATCCACCAATTAGCGCGCTATTTTTTAGCTCGAGCTAGTGCAGCAGCGCCTATTACGTAAGTATCACAGATTCGGAAATTGCGTGGATCATGTAACTGAAAAAAAAAAACTACATGTAATTGGGAACTTGTCGTTTGTCTTTAATTTTAAAAAGTAGCATTAATCTCCATCTCAATTTGTTGCCAAAATAACCTTTTCATCTGGGACTGTAAAGGTAGATATTATCCCAAGAATACCGTGATGAGGTTTACGGTTCACCATGTAGTTTATAGTCCTGAAAAGGGCTGTTTGAGAGAGTGGAAGAGGAAATGGAGAGTGACAGAAAGTAGAAAATTGATAGGCGAGATAGAGAGTAGAGAGTAGAATTAGAGGTATACTAAGGACTGTAAACCAGTTGAGAAGACGAGATGCAAGGAAGGCTTGTCGACTGGTTAACAGTCCATTTCAGGACTAAATCAAGAAAAGAATACCTCTAATTCTATTCTCTACTCTCTGTCTTGCCTATCAATTTTCTAATTTCTGTCACTCTCCATTTCCTCTTCCACTCTCCGAACAGTCCTTTTCAGGACTAACTACATGGTGAACTGTAAGCCTCATCACTGTATTCAAATCCACCATGCAAGCACACCATTTATCCCAAGAATGTTGAAGAATTGGATGAAAGTAAATATCTCTCAAAACTTGTAGAGAATGTATACAAGTACCAAACAAATGAAATATTTAGGTCATCATAAACATCATAGATTGGTGGTAGAGAATGCGACTAAGACGCGCCTTTGTTGCCAAAATAACTTTTCATCTGGGCCTGTAAAGAGAGACGTTGATGTCCTCCAATTTCTAAAACAAGATCGTGTTCGGCAATTGGATTTAGAAATCTGAGTAATTCTTTATGTTGGAATGGAAGCAATTTATGTGACAAAAATACTGCTACAACATGTATCTTTCTACTCTGATTTAAAGCTAAAAGGGCATTGTTTCTGTTTTGAAATAATTCCCTTTTGCCCTGAAACCAGAGATGAATAAATTTTTACCTGTGAATGAGTTCCGTCATACTGGTCGACATTGACGAATACATGCTCTGTCCGCATGTACACTGGCATCGGCATTTCTGCAGGTCGATGTCCGAGGCGACGCGCTTCAGACGATACGCCGACATCGAACGGGACCCTCGTGCCGACAATATACGATCACGATCCACAACGAAGCGATGATTAGGCTCCATATCTATAGTTCACAATTCGTAGAGCTTCAGAATCGTCATTAATTGTATCTTAATCCAAATGAGTGGCACACGGCTTTTGCAACACTTAATATATATTCCACAGCGATTATATCACGTATTTTGCATCCTTGGCAGAAGGCTACATGAGACGTGTTTGTTCATCGTTTGAAGGATAAAAAGAAGACATACAGTTGATTTCCAATATACCACAGTCTCTAAAATGTTATTTTGAAAGGTATATATTTCCATTTGACGTTTCAGTATCCGGTGTTCATTTTGTCCACATGGCTTCCATAAGTAAGATCATATAAACCTGTTTGAATGAATGCAATCCAGTTTGAAACTCTCACCCTGGGTTGTGATCACTATTTGACAACCAGTGAGGGCGCAAGATTGACGTTCTAATATTCATGAGCCTCCCCAGCAAAGTACAGAGGATGCCTCACTGATCAACTGACAAGCAACAAAGAATTATCATCCTCAACACAGATAACCAACTCATGCAACACTATTTGTAAAACGAACTATGAATCCAGTTCCGGGATAGAGCAACAAGGACACAAGATCATTTACACCATTGAAGAAAATGCACAGCCTTGTATCTAAATCATTGTCTGACAACAAAATACAAAAAGACAAAAGACGGATCCCAGGGTCATATATTAAACTAAGGGTGGTATCTCACTTCGCAGAAACTAATGTACTTTGAAACAAATTTGAGACAGATTTGTCAGCATGGCTTTGCCATAGCTCATCTCCTAAGTTTCCTAAGTTTCAGAGACGTTTCTAATACTTCTATATGTGGGGCAAACGATTCCGTCGCGGAGACGTCTCCGCGAAGTGAGATACCACCCTAAAGGGCCAAAAGTTTTGTCGGTTTATAGTATGTTAATCAATCTGACAGAGGTAAGGTCTAACTATAGATCTCTGTTTTTATGTCTCAATCTTATGAAGGAACTCTTCCAGATTCAACATTACCAGTTCAATGACTTTCGATATCAGATGCATACCAATATCATATTTTATCAGCTCCAGAAAATTGACCAGAAAAATACAACATGACAGCAGTATAGCTTTTATGGAGAAGAACAAAAAGGCTGTACAATATGTACAATGTGTATTCAACATAAGCATTTTATTAAAAAGAAACTTTTCCAGATTCACCAGAAACTATTTCTACAAGGGACTTATCATATCATATACAAATCAATATCAAATTGCATCAGATCTAGAAATTGACTCGGGGGAAAAACAATAGGAATTATGACAGCAGTGGTATTAGTAGCTTTTATGCTGAAGAATATCAAGACCAGAAATTGAACATAATTATAAAGCATCTCGTTTACAAAGAAACCTTTCCAGATTTACCAGAAACTCTTTCTACATAAAGCATTATTACCAGTTCAGTGACTTCTGATATCAGATGTATATCAATATCGAATTGTGTCAGCTCCAGAAATTGACCAGGCAAATACGACATGACAGCAGTAGCATTAGTAGCTTTTATGCTCAACAACCTCAAGGCCATAACAATAAAAGATTAATGTTGTATTTCCCTGTAATTCTTTAGTAAGAGCAAGAAGGGCATTCATTACATAAGTGGTCCTTCATTAGCTCAAAGATATCAAGTAGCGCATTATTTCTGATCTAATGAACTTGCTAGATTTATAGAGAATATAAGGCTTTTTTCTCTCTTTCAAAAAGCGGGCTAAATTAAGTAATATCTCATTCCAAATCATCTTGGCCCTATTTCCAAACTCGAACTACAGTTTTGTGATTTTGACTCAAATTGAAAAATTGAGCACCCCTGCACTAGCCCAAAACCTAAGGCCAATCATATCATGCACATATCTGGCCCGATATCTGGCTTAGTTGTTTTTGCCAGCTTGAGGTCGGGTCATAAAGCTGAAGCTCGGCTGATGAAGCACCAACTCATTTAGGGTTATTTCCCCTTGATCCGCCTCACAGCATGCTATTTGCCATGCTCAAGTTAAAGATAATCTAGAGCAGTAGTCATGATGAAATAAATCAAAACATTCTTGTTCATACCAGAATCTCAAGCACACCAAAGGAATTTGCAGAAAATTGCATATTTGCTGAGAAAAGAGAAAAATAAGCATAATTTCTGAATCTGGACGGCCCGTCGTGGAAAGTCTACGGGTATATCATGTGCATGCGATTCGCACCGGATCTGTGTGTGTATGTTGTGCCGTGACTTGTGGCGATATAGCTGTCTACTCCGAGTCTCAATTTGACGGACTGTTTCGATATTTTTTCAACATTTCTTCTGAAATCATTATCGAAACGTGAATATAATCTTGTGTAGGCATATCTGTTAAAGAGAAGAGATTTGCAGAAAATTGGCTATTTTGCTGAAGAAAAGAGAAAAATAAGCATAATTTCTGAATCTGGACGGCCCGTCCAAGCACATGCGTGATTAACAGGCCACGTGGAAAGTCTACGGTATATCATGTGCATGCGATTCGCACCGGATCTGTGTGTGTATGTTGTGCCGTGATTGTGGCGATATAGCTGTCTACTCCGAGTCTCAATTTGACGGACTGTTTCGATATTTTTCACAATTCTTCTGAAATCATTATCGAAACGTGAATATAATCTTGTGTAGGCATATCTGTTACTGGAACAATGTGAGGACATATGTGATACGTCTTGTCGAAATGAGAGAGAAGTCGGATCTCGGATCTCGTTATCGCGTGTATAGCTACCTTCTCGCTTGCACTTTACAGGCCCTGGCAGGCGGGGACAACCCGTTTTCTCATCCGAGCAGGCGAATCATTGCCGATAAGACAATGGATCATGACTTCGGCAATCGTTCGTGCATTATAGCTTTCGGTTTTTGGACCCTGGTAAGAGTCCCATATCGTTAGTATGAATGGGCAGCTTGCAAAGTGCGCTACCGCGTACGTATTTTGAACTCCCTCTACACTATGGGGAACGTACATCTTTAAAAAATGATGAAAATGATAACGGGAAAGTGGTAAAAAAGCAGTTTTTCGGCGAGTGTTTTTTTTCGGTCATAATTTTTTTTTTCCGGACATACAAGCGAACGTCCACGCTCATTTCCCTCTCCGTTTAGCTCCGCCTTAGCAACGCATGGCTTTGTTTATTGGACGTTCACGGTCATGTGATGTGTGATTTCAACTGGCTTTTTTGTTTCGTTTTTGTGTAGCGAATAGCGAACTAAACTCTCTTTAGCTGCACTCAGAAATTTTGCGTGAGATGCCACAACGTGCTGTGAATAAGCTGTTTCATCCGGGATAGCGGAGCACGCAAACGAATGTCAAATCTAACAATGCGGATGGGGGAGAGGGGGGGGGGGGTATGTGGGAAAGCTACTTATTGCTTGACTTAGCTATCTGGATCCAATGAACGTTAATTTCAGCATTTATTTTAGGGGCGCGATATCTGTTGTCCTGATGGGAAATTAAACCTCCCTATAAACAAATTTGGTTCATCAGGGAAACATAGAGCATCCAAAGAGGTGACGTGATAATAATTCTGATACAAGTATTTAGGTTAAAGTCTTCTGCAGTTTATTTTACAAAGTAACGTGTTTAAGAAAATAGCGTTTTACTAAACACGACGAAACAAAAATACGATTTACTCTTAAAATAATTCATTTCTAAAAATTATTAATATCTTCTTAATTACTGATAACAAGTTTGATCAATAAAAGACGAGATCAAGCAAATCATTTACGTTTTTATTTTCATTGTCTTAAGCTAACCTAGCCACTCATAAAACGTGATAAGAGAAATTCTAAATACATTCGTGAGGCGCAAATATTTAATAAAACATTTTTGGAGGCTTATCTCTATCAATATACTTATTCAAAGAATATAACAAAATGCATAAGCCCCTGTACAAGAATAATTTAGTCTATAGACCATTATTATGGTTCAAAATTTCCAACAGAGTTCAGATCAAAATGACTCGGCTTTATTATGAGTAAGAGTATACGCGATTGACATTCAAAGAATGCACGCAAACATCAGAATAAACCCCACAAAAAAGTTTTTTAAATAGTTTGGTTTCTAACTAATTTAGCGCCAGGATTGGTAAACACTTTTCTTAAAAGAGCGGACTTTTTCTTAAACAATTAGAAAGAGCATGACGTTTTTATTTATTTGACAAAGATATAAAACAATAACCAAATTCGCTTTCCTTTTTTTGGAGAAGATTGAAATGTCTATTTAGACAACATCGCCGTTGTTATCCGGCCTGCTGCGCTTAGCTCGATCAAGCGTGACGACGAGTATTGTGTTCTTCTGATATAACTGAATGCAGCCTCCTCATTGGTCAATCGTTTTCAGCTCTTTGCTAACAAGTGGTTTGCTAGGGGCATTCCGTGAGTACAAAGTTGACAAATGTTCTTATTTTTTTTCTGGCGCGGAGTTCAAACGAGCTCAAACTTCCAGGCAGACGTATTTTCTCTTGATTTATGATTTCCAAGAGACAATTCTCCTCGGCGTCTCAGAGGCTAGATCTCCACTTTACTATTACTCTTACAGTCGGGTTATATATCAAATTCAA
>CALNVZ010003431.1:4421587-4465788 GCA_940671915.1 Paracentrotus lividus | reverse complement strand
ACTGAACAATGTGAGGACATATTGATACGTCTTGTCGAAATGAGAGAGAAGTCGGATCTCGGATCTCGTATCGCGTGTATAAGCTACCTTCTCGCTTGCACTTTACAGGCCCTGGCAGGCGGGGACAACCCGTTTTCTCATCCGAGCAGGCGAATCATTGCCGATAAGACAATGGATCATGACTTCGGCAATCGTTCGTGCATTATAGCTTTCGGTTTTTGGGGCAATGAATCAGGGATCAATAATATTAAATAAAATGGATTTCAAAAATCGCGACTAGTCTCTCATTTCGACGTGACGCATCACATATCTTAGAGATTTGTCTCAAATTATTTTGGCTGTAAGAACTCAAGCTTGGCTTTAATGAAGCTCTGCCTTAGGTGAAGGTATACAAATAACATCCAGGTGCTGATCCTGGATTCCCAATTTCACTAGATTGTGCAGGTTCAATTGCCTGTGGACAATAGTGGCACTATTATGTTTGGGCATGGTCATTACTTTCAATTGTGTGACATAAGGGTGGATCAGCTACTGACGTCCTTTCAGCTCGCAGCAAGGGATGCCATCTTAGGTATCATAAAGCATGAGAGATTATCCACAGAACACACTTCATTAATTCACTTTGCCATTTATCATCCAATAACATTCCATCCATTTATCATGGAACGACATCTCTCTGAATAAAATGAATAAACACTTAGTCGTAAAGACGGCGATGCAACCGATCTCAAATTGAGCTTAGAAGCACTGCAGATCAAATTATCCGGCAATATATAGATGGTCGTAATCTCATTTACTTTTAGTGTGTGTTCAATGTCCATTTTCAAATTTAAACGCCAACATGAATCGTGATACAAAACGCAATTACAAAACACAGAACACAAACGCGATCAGAGGTGCACTGTTCAGTGTCAAAAATTTAAAGCTTATTATATGTTTATCATCTTTAAATTCCCCGCTCTCAAAAACAAACATCTGCGCCTTTTTTCACTTGCACCGGAAGCTTCCACTGCGAGAGCACATTTAAAGACGTTTGAAAACTCAATTGTGTTCAGTGTCGCATGATTCATGTTGCCGTTTAAAATTTGAAAATCAACACTGAACACACCCTAGGTGTCATACAGCATGAGAGATCATCCACAGAACTTGCTTAAATTCACTTTGCCATTAAACCGTCCAATAACATTCAATCCATTTATCATGGAACAACATCTCTCTAAATAAAATGAACAAACACAATGTAGTCTTAAAGACGGCGATGTAACCAAACTCAAATTGAGCGAACAAGCGAGCAAATTATTCCGTGATATATTCAGCGTTTAGTGAGGATCAGATGAGTGTTATCTCATTTACTTTTACAGAGGTTTAACACCTTTGTAGCCCTCAGAAAATGTTTCCTCGTTCAAGAACACGACAAAACACAATTTTTTTCATCCATTCCGGAATAAATTGCACAGCTCTGCAAAAGCACATTGACTGAAAAGACAACCGTATATAATTCCAAATGCTGCATTATTCAATTCAGGACGTCCAAGCGCACCTCTGCTAATACCAAATCACACCCACAATGAGTAACCAATTTAATGCATGGGGTATCGTCTATACAAGCCGATATTTACTAGTATTTGAGTAATACCTGTGATAGACAATTTTTTAATAATTATAGATTCTGCTCCCACATCAGCTACAATAATGATCGTCTTTTTTTACTGACTGGATGAAAGCAAACGGCACAAAAATAACATTAAAGGATTATTAATATGATGTACTGCATAACTAAAAAACTGTTTCCTTCCTCTCTTACTTATGCTTGCGCGTGCTCTCTCTCTCTCTCTCTCTCTTTCTCTCTCTCTCTGTATATTCAAAGATATTGACACCATCCATACAAAATCAAAACTATGACATAGGTATATATTCTGGATCTACCTATTCAAATATTCTATTTGCATACAGCTTTCAAACATAATTTTTCTATATCAATATCCTGAGCAAGACATTGCATATTGAAGGCTGTTATGGACTTTGTTAATTTCACGCACCTCTGTTGTTCCTGGTCAAATATTCAACATCTGTCAACAAAAAGTCATTTTCCATCACGCAAACTCGACAGATGTGTGAATGTTTCCAGTCACCTTGAAAAAGATGTTTATGAATGAATGAGAAGCCCATACTGGCAATAGATCCATGACCAAAGTCACCAACTTGCAGTGGCGAATCCAAGATTTGAAAATGGGGGGGGGGGGGGAGGGGGGTAGGGGGCACTGCCAAAAATTTTCTTGATCTTAAACATGAACAGACAATGAGTGGTTTTCAAGTCCCCCCCCCTAAAGATCCGCCACTGAACTTGGGTTCAGATACTCATGAGGGGGGGGGGGGGTGATGATGCCTCTTCCATAGGTCTTTTAAGGTTTACTGGAAATAATATTGCTTGCCGATAGAGGGAGCTAAATCTTGTCCTACAGTCAACTTCAACTCTCAACAAAGATTCAACAAGTAAAATTTGGTGTAATAGTCATTTTCCGCCTTTTAAGAGTTGGATTATAATAGACCAGAATATTACTGATATTGGGTGATCTTACCAAAACTATAAACCAGCTTTAAAATGAATGTTTCTTTAGGTGATGATTTTGCATGGAGAAGCAGGAAGGTATCAATTTTATTTTAAAATATATGTGCCATGGTTTTATATAGTACCTACCCGTTTGAATTTAGGTCACATGAAATAGAAACACAGAACAGGTAAGATTATCACCAAAAAAGGAAGAATATTGTATATTTATGAAGCTTAAGTTGGATATAAGCATCAACATTTCTTTGTTATTTGGTGTGTCAGTTACTGATTATTTCAGAAACCTAGACACATCTAAAAAAGAAAAAATCACTGACACTGTATATAACTTCAGGATGGCAACAAACATTTCATACGTTCTACAGTTTATCCCTAACAACAACACGTCCCAAATGAGAATTCACATCTCTGCAACCTTGTTCCGTTTACTGTAATCATGGAAATATTTGTGGTACATTAATTTTCACGGATTTCGCGCGAAGATTGGCAGGCGCGAATTTAAAAACATGCGAATATATGAGCATGCTTTTTTATGCATGTATTGGGTGCATTCAATTGTGTACTTTCTAAAAGGCAGCATGAACACAAGAACCTTGGAACACTCTTTGAGGCAGCTCAGCGTAAAAAATTAATAGCGTAAAAAATTAATCGCGCGAAAATAACGGCGAATACAAAAGTTAGGGGGATTAATGCTCAACTCTTTTGAACAGAGATGAGGAAAATAAGAAAATTTCCAGCAACCCCTATTCCCGCCCTCCCCACAATAAAAATTGCCAATTATTTGAAGATTTGCAGAAAGGCTATAACAAATTCTATTTTGGCTACATTTTTTAATGGGGGCAGCCTCCCCTGCCTACCCCCCCCCCCACTCACATTCTTCTATTCAACCCCACATTGCTTGTCATTGGCATAACAACCCTGGGCGTACAAGCCTCATATATTGCTTTCATCTTCACAAATATTGATATTATCACCAGCCAGACAGACATAATATCATTCATTACAGCAGTGTATAATGTTCTCAAACCCCTCAGCACTTGACAGATTGGATTAACCCTTTGTGACCCACTTAACATGGGGGATTGGAAATTAGCTCCCTACAAGCCTGGCTTACAGTGTAAAGCTATGTGTGAATTTGATATTGGACGATAATAGATCACATAGAAGGGGTTGCAGAGTGTTTTTGAAATTTGAAAATGCCGGGGCTGATCAGAGAGTGAAGGGGCTGAATAAGTGAGACCGTACAATCAGATGGTCATTTTCACATTTTGTACATTTCCTATAAAAAAAAATTACAAAAAATAATTAGTGGTGGGACTTGCCCAAAGGCTTTATGGATATAGTAGAGGACCCCTAAAAGTCAAAATGTACACAGAAGGCTTAATAATTTTTGATAACAAAGGGAAAATGTCCTAATTTTTATTCTATTTGTTACCCTCTATTTCATAGGCTCGTATGTTTGTAGGTGTCATAGGTGTCATAGGATCTAAAGGATATACTACAAATTTGAGTTTCAAAAATCCATGTATACTATTAAAGGTAGGACTTCCATCACCGGCCTGAATACAGCTTTCAACAGAAAACTCCACTCAATTCAACACTACTGAGTACCATACCAAAAGGCTGTCCCACCCAACATTAAATATTAATATTTACAGCTGTCCATGGTCTATACATCTCTAATCCCCCAATGTGATTCTGTCTTTGACCATACAGCATGCAGAGAACCTAAGCATTTACTGGCACCAAATCATTTACACCTAATCTAAATAATAACCACCATCATTCACTTGTTTCACACCCAATCACGTCCCTGTAATCATTGACCTAATACAAAAAGCAGGTTCTAACCCCCAGGCTATTCATATAATTTTCAGTATCATATCTATTTTTTGACAGCCAGAAAGGAACAACTCCGATAATTCCACACAGACAACAGGCGCTGCTGCACTAGCTCGAGCTAAAAAATAGCGCGCTAATTGGTGGATTGGGGAAAAACACAGAAAAAAGAAACCGGTCCTGCACTAGCTCAAGCTATTTTAAAATTTCGCATTTACGACCCGACGTGACCTTGAACAAACAAGCCTGATGTGTATTGCATAATTTGTAACTACCACTAGCGTATACACGCACAGATGCACGATTTCGGATTTATCTCGAGCTAGTGCAGGACCGCGCAAAATAGCGCGCTATTTCGTACCAAAACCGCAAAACAGCTCAAGTTTTTTTGAAAAAACCTAAGATGACTCAAGCTTGGATTTCCTCTAATTTAGCGCGCTATTTGACCACAAAGTCGGATCTGCTCTGATCGAGCTAGTTCATCAGATCGCAATTAGCGCGCTATTTAAAATAGCTCGAGCTAGTGCAGCAGCGCCTAACTAGACTTTTGGCACTCACTTTAGGCAATGGATGATCTGCAATTAGGTTATCATAACAAGTTGGTCGACATTTTCTAAGAGTGTGTTCAATGTCCAATTTCAAGTTTATACGCCAACATGAATCATGATACAAAACGCAATTACAAAACGCTGATATAAAGAAAAACAAAGAGGGTGTTCATTGTCCCCCATCCCCGGTCGTAAAAATAAACGTGTTTCAAATCTCAATTTAAATTTATACGCCGAAAATTTAAACGCCGAAAAAGATGCGTTTACAAACACAATCATTCAATTTTACGACCTTGAGCATCGCGATTGCAACGAAATGCGACACTGAACAGGATTGAGTTTTCAAACGTGTTTAAATGTGCTCTCGCAATGGAAGCTTCCGGTGCAATTGAAAAAAGGAGAAGATATTTGTTTTTTGAGAGTGAGAAATTTAAAGACGATCGACGTATAAACACGTTTAAATTTTGGACACTGAACGGTGCACCGTTGATCGCGTTTGTGTTTGAGTTTTGTGATTGCGTTTTGTATCATGATTCATGTTGGCGTATAAATTTGAAACTGGACATTGAACACACTCTTAAACACATACATCTGCAAAGCTGACCAAATTCAGGGTAGCTGCAGTACATGTATATATATATATATATATAGTAGAGACCAATGGTAAACAATGCTCCAATCATGTTCTAATACCATGTTTACACTGTGACTCGGCTCTCGATCGTGTCGAAGAGGGTTAACACTGCAAAGAGTAAACCTGCGATCGTGTTTATACAGAACAAAAAAGGGGAGTTCAATACGGCTCGCAGATCATGACCGGAAGTAATGGGACGTTATTAATGTGTATGAATATGTGCAGCCGAATTCCACCACCAACATCAAGGTTATTGAGTTCGGCACAGCTTTCTGTTTACACACAGAAAAATTGCCAAGTCGAACCCGCCTCCCAGATCGAAACCTACAATTCTTGCGGAGTAAAAAGAGGCGCATCGAGCTTGGTACGCGGATCACACTGATCCTATTTACATGACATAAAATTGCCATGTCAAACACGATTGCTATGTCGAAACCACAAGCCAAGTCACAGTGTAAACGCGGTAATACTGTCATGGTTCCTGAGCACCAATTTCAACAAGTACTAACCCAGTAAAGGGGATGAGGATTCATTTACATGTGTGTGCGCTGAAAATAGTCTTCCCGCCCACATTTACCTAAACATTCATGTAATTGGACGCATGCATGAATTCGCCTATCACTTCAAAGGTCCTTCTTATTGCATGCAATACACCTACGGACCCACTTCAACACTTAAGTTTTCCTTGATCTTTAAAATGAAGCTCTCCACAAAACTTAATCATCATCCTTGATAAAGTAAGATTTCTTGATTAAAGGTAGTATCAGCCTTTTTCACAAATTGCAAAAACTAATGCAACTTGGCATAACTGTAGAATATGATCGACCTATACCTATATTCAATCTTACTGTCATAGGTTGCCTATAGATCAGTAATACGAAACGAAAATCTGACGACCAATCTTGACAAGCTCTCCATCAACATCTTGATATTACAGCGCGTGCAGCACGGACCGTACACAGCAATATACACAAGGCGCATCAGCGTGCATTATTCTCTGCGCTAACAGTCAGCGGTTCGCATTGTACGGTATATTTTTCGAGGTTCGAAAAAATAGGAATGAATATTGATAATCGCAATATAATGACAAACATTTGAGCTTAATCATGTTGTGGGAAGATATAGTCATTGGTATACTACTATATCCTCTAAAAACTAGAAATTTAATATTTTTGCCTGCAAAAGGCTGACACTACCTTTAATCTGCTTTAAAGGGATGCAGTAACATTGAATGATATTCAAATCGCAATTTATTCAATTTAGCTCATTTTGCCAACATAATTATCAACACATAGGTTAGTCTGGTATCTCTTCAAAATTGCAAACTAATTGCTTGATTTACTTTCAAGATATCAATGATTTCATACTCAAATTTTTAAACCCGTCCCCAAGTGGGTTTGAAAACCATGTGCGTTTCAACACAGCACAACATACACTGCATTTCCTGTTGTGTACTCCCCATCCCTAGAGGCCTGCTGAGCTTGCAACAGAGGAGTAGTAAATTAACTCGTGTTCGGCTGTCTGCTTAGCATCGTTTGTTACACTGTTTTCAGGTAGTAAATGACTTCAATTTTATCTGAAACTTTCAGTACTTTCAGAGCAATTTAATTTTATTCATCTTGATCTAATTGCTCTTGCTTTTGAAAGTTACCAAATCCCTTTAAGTTTTTGTACGTATTTTCTTTGATTGTCCATGTAATAACACCCACACATAAACCTGGACACAAATTTAATGATATGCCTAATAAATCTCTTCAGCTAACATAATATGACTGACAGTACATGCCATGAAAACTAAAAACAACAACAACAACAACCTTTTAGACATTAAATTTTTAAAAGTTTTTTTTTTAAAGGTTCCAACAGTACCTGTATATGTATCAAATAAGTTGATTTGTAGATTGCTTAAAATTTGTATCCATTTTTTTCTGAAAATTCCCTGTCGAATGAACAGCTTTCAGACAATGCTGATGATACATGGATTGGCAATGTCATTGATCTTGCCCTTGAGGGTACTTGAAGGTGACATTCAGAATACTAATCTGGATGATCCATCCATCAAGGATGACAATATTGAGAGGGAATACAAACAGGATGAGAACTACTAATCTCATGGCTACTCACGACTCTCAAACATTCGCTCTCTATAAACAGATTCTGATTTTCTTACTTGAATTCTATCCTCCTCGCCTTAAAGGGGAAGGAAACCCTAGGAATTCATTAAATTGTACAAAAACAGGAAAATTAAAGAAGCTGATCAATGAAAATTTGAGAAAAAATGAATGAATAATAAGAAAGTTATGAGCATTTGATTGTTGTGATCACTACTGCTATGGGGATCCTCACATTGGCAACGGGACTAAGATATGTGATGTCTTACATGAACAACTTCCCCATTACTTTTGTACATATTTCACTCAAATTGTCGTTTTTTTATTAATTCCGTTAAAAGATCTGAGATTCTTTTCATGGGAGGACATGTAATACAAGTTCACAAAATATAATCATGTGTGAAGAGTCTGTACTACCATTACAATGAGGAAAAAGAAGAATTTTTTGTATTTTTCTGTATGTCATATGGGAGAGTTGTTCATGTGTGACATTACACATCTTGGGCCTGTTGCCAGTGTGAGGATCTCCATAGCGTTTCTTATTATTTATTTAATTGTTCTCAAACTTTCTTTAATCTGTTTCTTTGATTTTTTTCTTTCATACAATTCAACTGAATCCTAGGGTTTCATTCTCCTTTAAACAGCATAGACTATCTTTTTGATGACTAAATAATTTGTCAATACTCAGAGGTTTAATATAAATGCTAATAATTCACCAACTTTAATTGCTTTTAATACGTGTGTTCATGTACAAACATATGTAAACATCATTTGACCTTGATATGTACATGTAGATTCTCAATATTGTTGGATTAGGAATCAAAGCCCAAGTATACTATCCTACTAAATATCCATTTAAAGCCTGGGTGAAGACAAGCAATGTTGATAAAATGCCTTTCATTACTTTATGAATACTATTCTTTGGACAGCACCCACAACATTTGAATCGACCACTGTTTAATATGAGAAACATAAACAGATGTCATTATCTATTTTGCTCCAATTCGACAAAACAAATCTTGTTTTGAATCTCTTTCTGTAAAGTTAACACTTCAAATCTAGTCAATATACAGTCCCTGAAATTTGCAATTAAAAGTGAAAGCTTTACTCGCAATGCAGACAACAGGTTTCGTGAGATAGTACAAGTTTTATGTCCTCATGTGTCTTTATCAACCTGTTCAAGTACCTATTCATTACAAGATGCCAATCGACTATTCCACTCTCACCACTTGAGACACAAGTGCATGTCGTATTACTGATGATAACCTTATCAACAAAACTCGAATCTTTTGTCAGGAATCTGTTACTCCATCAAAACCATCGAGGTTAGCAAAATCCTCAATGGTTAAGTAAAAAAAACAACAATATGAATCTATAGGCACAACAATTATTGATATTCCTGATGAAAGCGTTTCCACACACCTATACGCTTTTCTTGAAATACTGTAATCGTGGAAATATTCGCGGTACATTAATTTTCGCGGATTTCGCGCGAAGATCGGCAGTTTAAAAACGCGCGAATATATGAGCATGCTTATTTATTCATGTATTGGGAGTGTTCAATTGCGTGCTAACGAACATGCAGCATGAATTCAAGAACCTGTGAACATTCTTTGAGGCCGCTCGGCGCGAAAATAACAGCAAATACAGAAGAAAAACCAGAGTCAAGCAATGGTCCTAAATGCATCCAGGGGTGGCAAAGGTGTCACAAGATGATCCAAAACAAAAAAAAAACGATCAGATCATTTTCTATAATATTATGCTGAACAAGAAACAATTCATCACACGATTCTAATCTGTTAAAAGAAACCACTTCAGACACGACTGATATTCCTTTTGACACAACAGTTGCTGAAATTCCTGATGATAAGCTTTTACACACACATACAATCTTCTTTTAAAGACAAAAAAAAGACTGGAGTCCTCCAACGTTCTTCCAAGCAGCCAGAGGGTGGGGTCAGACTGGGTGGGGTAGGTGTCAAGACGTTCCAGGCAACTGAAAGTACTAGCTACGAGATAAACCAGTATCAATTAATGACAGTATTCCAACCATATCAGACACAATTGATATTCCCAATGACAAGCTTTTCAACACACCTACAATATTGAATTCTCCAAAAAGACAACAAAAAAAAAACAGAGTCCACCAATATTCCTCCATCCACGCAAGGGGTGGGGTAGGTGTTGCAAGATGAGCCACACGTTTGAAAATTAAAACTCATCCCTTAATTACAACGGTACGTGCATGAAACGATGACAGATTATCCCTCCCCCAGCTCCCATCATCAGCCTCATATCGGGGTTCATAAAAATATTGCCAATGCTCCTCAGTCGGGGTCGGACAGCCGCAAATTACCAGATGGAGGAGAGAAAAGATGGCATTAAATTGCTGTTAAGGAGTATTAATCACTTACGGTGGCTGGGATGATTGTTAATTACAATACCAGAACATGGTGGATGACACAACTTCTTATGGCTTCACTAAACTTAGCCATTAAAGGTAATCTACAGCGGTATTGACCGAAAAATAAGTTCTCATAAAATGAAACAAAATTTATGCTGCATTATTAATGGTATCTGTTATGTGCTTTTTGTATTAAATACAAACTGAGAGTGTCATGACCAGCTAATTTAATAATTTATCTGAAAACTCCAGCCATTAAAGGTAAACTACAGCCCTAGTAATAACAACAACAAAAATTATAACAGAATCAAACAAAATCTACGATGCAACATTTATGGTACTGTCATATGATTTTTGAACGAAATACAAAATGACTTAAATGACCCGTGAATCTGTGAAAGACAAGAAATTTTGCTAGTCACAGGGGCATCATTCATCCCATTGTTATATCTGCAAATGTAAGGTCTCTAATATGCAAATATGAGTTGTGCCTTTCCTCAGGTTGTTCTTATGTTGCAGTCATCAACCCCTGTATGACAAACAAAATCACAAATTTACCAGAACTAAAGATGAGCTTTAATCCTTGATCTATTTCTAGAAGATGAGTTTCTTGTCTGACCCGGGGTTGGACTCGTAAATTGATCCACCAGTTACGGGCTGTTTGTCGGCCAAGATAGGGTATGACCATTACTCTCATACCGCCTTTCAGAGCAACAAAGGCATCAGGGATTTTGTTGTGTTATATGAATTATGCCTTTTTGCCTCCAAAGAGCCGCAAGACAAAGAAATTCTTCGTAGACATTCTTGGATGATGCACACTGTCATTGATGCCTTCAACTCACAATCAGGCTTATCCTGATTATCCTCTATTAGTGCAATGTACATGGAACATAAATCAACAACTACGTGTAGTAGGAAACTTGGGCTGAAATTAAATGATTCTTTTGATAAAGTACATTTTTATCTATGGTGATAGATTATTGAAGAACATCTTTTTCTATATCAACTTTTTTGTATTAGGATCATGAGCTGTAATTTTTAGATTAGGAGGGCAAATTTTTCATCTCTAAAAACATCATTCGCATTAAAAAGAAAAGTTTTCCAAAATGCAAGGAAGGTTCCTCACCAGATAAAAATTCTTCTTGAACCATGATTTGTCTGATATAGCACCAATACAGGCTTGTTAAAAAAAATTCCATCTCATGTAGATATGAAGTCATTAACTGATTGTGACAGATTAACCTGACATTTCACCAACGAATGTACCTGCTTCATCTTCTGCAGATGTGAATTCTTTGATAACCATAATAATAATACAATAATCATAATAACAGTCTGTAGCAGCCTGGACTGACATAGCACCAGACCATAAGGTTTCCATGATTCTTACTACCATCTTAAACTTGAATACAGAGTTGTCATCTTCACTAGATTTAACATGAGAAACCAAGATGACTGCAGAAATTTGCCTGGCATGTCTCCAACACATACCATGTTTCTCATTGTAGATTCATATCCAATCATAATCATGGTGGCAGATATAGCCATGGTATAGTGCCACTACATGTTTTTGCTTCTAAGGTACATTACCACTCTCTAAAACAGGCAAGATATATGAAGGGTTCTATATCATCTTCTTCAGATGTGACTGAATTAGAAACCACATTGATTGTGAAGGATTTGCCTGAAATAGCATCAAGCAATGTATAGTTCTTAGACCAAAATATATACAAACATTAAAAAACGATGTAATCATCTGAATCTGTAAATTCATCAGAAACATAATGAATGTGGGAGACTTGCCTAGTATATCACCATCACATAGCGTACCCATTTTATTGCAAATTCATATTAAATGAATTACTAAGTGGTTGTGGCAGATAAGCCTGGTATATCGTCACCACATACCGTCTTACTCATCTTAGTGCAAATTCATATCAAGACATATTCATGGCATTAGTGAAGTCTGACATAGCAACAGACCATACAGGCTTCCATACAATGTACCACTGTCTCAGTGAGATCACATCTTCTCAAGATATGAATTCATTAGAACCCAATATATGTCGGAAACTTGCCTGGTATATCGCCACCGCATATAATCTTACTCGTCTTAGGGTAATTCATATAAAAACTAAGTGATTGTGGCAGATAAGTCTGACACAGCACCAAACCAGACAAGCTTCCATACAATGTGCCATTGTCTCAATGTCCCAAGCTGATTTCTATACTTTGGATTTATGCCGGGTTTCAATAGCTTCTGACCACTCAAGCATTGAAAAGTTAACAGGTTTCAGGGACCAATATCAGCACGGGTTTGCCTGTCTAATAATCAAGAGATCTAAGTTTCGAATCTTGATGGAACCTCATTTTCGTTGCTCAATTTTTCATACGTTCAGTGGGTTCCATCTTCTCAATTCATTAGAAAACATCTGTTGAATTCATCAGTACAACCTCAAGTGAGCACACACTGTATGTCTCAGTATATTAATGGATTTCCCCTTCTGTCAGATAACCCTCACATAGCAAACCAAACTGTACAATGTATCACATTCTCCATGAGATCACATCTTCTAGAGATATGAATTCACCATATCCCATATGTGGAACACTTGCCTGGTATATCACTACCACATACTGTCTTACTCTTCTTAGTGCAAAGGCTTTCTTTGAATATACTATTGTTTCAATGAGATCTCAACTTCTTGAGATATGAATTCATTATTATAACCCATATATGGAACACTTGCCTGGTGTATCGCCACCATATACCCTTTTACTCATCTTAATGTGAACTCATATGAAAGTTGTGGCAGATAAACCTGACATAGCACCAAACTGTCTCAGTAAGATCACATCTTCTCCAGATATGAATTCATCAGAAACCATCTGTTGAATTCATCCATGTATAGTAAGCACACACTGTATGTCTGCTGTATATTAATGAATTCGCCCTTGTCAGACTAGGATTATGTAAAGGTTATGAGGGCGTTGGGACTGAATTTAAATCTGTGTTAATCCAGGATGGGTGGTTTGATAAGTCTTTGCTAATTCTGGACTACTATAACAGCTGACCACAGCTTATGCTGCCAGTTTCTGCCCTTCATTGTTTCCCTTTCTTTCCTCTCTGTCTCCCCAAGTGCACCCCCCTCTCTCTCTCTCTCTCTCTACATTTCTCTCACTTTCTCTTTCTTTCTTTCTAAATTTCTCTCTTTCTCTTTCTTTCTACCTCTCCCTTTCTCTCCCTTTCTCTCTCGATCTCTCTCTATCTCTCTCTCTATCTCTCTCTCTTTCTCTCTCTCTCTCTCTCTCTCTCTCTCTCCATTTCTCTTTATTTTCTCCCTTCATTTCTCTCTCTTTCTCTTTTTTTCTTTCTCTCTCGCTTCCACTCTCTTCATCTTTCTTTCTATCTCCCAGCTTAGCAGGTGAGTGTCAGGTGATACCATCCTTTTTATAAGCTAATCCTCTTTCTGGACACATTTTGAAAACTTCCATTAAAGCATAAGGGCAACTTAGTGGGTGTATATATAGTACTAAGCATACAGGTAATATTCTACAACTGCAAAGCTTCCCCTCCTTAACCACTTGGCTGCCGACGAATTAAATTTACGTGCTTGGCGTTTGTACACTATGCGCTGACCACGTAATATTAAGTGCTCATGCTATTGTCTGAGCTCTGTCTGTTTTGAAGCGCCGGCGCCAAGCTAGTCATACCCATACTGTGCAATTAGCACCATGCAGCAGTCAAGTGGTTAACTTTCCCTTTTAACTAAATTATATGTATGAGAAAAGTAGGGAGAGAGAAAGAAAGAGACAGACATACAGACATACAGACTTATGGACTGAAAATGGGAGGGGGCAAATGGGAGATAAAGAGACCCACATATGCTTCACAAATGCAGAAAAAGACAAAAATGGAATAATGTAAGTAAATAGACATGGTACAGATGATTGCCATACAAATAATTTGAGAGGGGTATACAGGAAGGAACAGAGTATGCCCATGTGTTTTTATAGTGGGCCCCCATATAGGTGTGTTGTTACATTTGCGCGACAAGTACAGAAATAAATAATGATATAAAATGCTAAATACATGTGCTATACTGGTATGTTGGTATTAAGTTGAGGGGAATTAATCTGGCAATTATTTAAAAGTAAAAGAAAATGCAAATGGTTAATTAGTTTATGAGTAATTAGCGTTTAATTAACTCTGAGTAGCCATTTTTGCACGGTGGAGGAGGAGGAGGAGCATGAGGAGGAGCATAAATTTCTATTCTTTAACAAATTAAGCTTTTACCTTCACATTACCTAAACATTAAACAGTTTAATTGGAATATCATCCATTTATAAGTAAAAATGGATCAAAGTTGAACTTAAGGATACCTAATTAAGCTAATTAAGCTAA
This sequence comes from Paracentrotus lividus, assembly GCA_940671915.1. Lineage (NCBI taxonomy): Eukaryota > Metazoa > Echinodermata > Echinoidea > Camarodonta > Echinidae > Paracentrotus > Paracentrotus lividus. The sequence goes on along the minus strand of CALNVZ010003431.1, from coordinate 4,451,278 downwards.
TTAATTAATTTACCTAAATGAGTAAGATGTAGTTTAAATTATAAATGGTGTCAAACTCTAAGTATGGATGCTATATGGGTAAATTTGGTATTAGTTTGAAGGGAATTAATCTAAAAGGGTAAAGAAAATACCTGTGTCAATTTATTTATGACTAATTAACGATTAATTAACTCCAAGTACCCATTATTGTACAGCAAGATGATGGAGGGGAACATAAATTTCTATTTCTCAGTTAGACAAATGAGTTATAAATATCATTGAACATAACATGAAACAGTTTGATTGGATTGTAATTTATGAGAATTAATATTTGGTCAAATTTACACTCATTAATAGTTACATAATTAAGCTAATTAATGGCATAACCTGTTCACATGTCTTTGAACCAAGAAAAGTCAAATCCCTCACTACAGTGCATCCCAGATAAAAGTATACCCACTTTGAAAGCCTCATATTAAAATTGTATAACTTATGTGTAATTAATTTTAGTTTCATGACAAAGAGTAACTCATATTCTATCTAGTGATACCAAGGAGGTACAAGCCCTGGAGATCTTGCAAGTGGGAATCGTTTGATCTACCTTAAAAGCCGCTAGGAGAAAATATGTCGGGCATGTGCTTAACTAGATCTCCCTTGCATATTGGTAGACAAAAGATCTCTATACTTGGCTGCACTCGTAGGGCCACGGTCAAAAGGAAATATTCTTTTGTGATAGAAATTACTTTTCGCTACCACTTGTCTGTAAGTTGTAAGCAATACACAATGCGTATACTTTGCCAAGCAAGCGAAAAGAAATGTCATAATATTTTCCGACATATAAATCCAAATTACTCGACTGGGCACTTGTGGGCACTAATCTGACATATATCGTCATAATTTCCAATATTCTAACGAGCACATATTCAATTTTCGTCTGCCGGAAATAATCGGAAGATTGTTAAAAAGGGGATATTAGGATGATCATTTTTTTAACCCTTTTCACAAATTTAAGGTGCTGTCATTGAATTTACCCCAATGTTTAGATATAATTTCGTCGACATATTCATATTTTATCATGTGCTCAATTTTGGCGCTGTTCAGTCAAATGCAAAGTGAAATATAAGCAATATTCTATTTTACACAAAATTCGCTACTCTGTTACCCTCATGCCTTCTGTCGGCTTTGAAGATCAGACATCAAAGGCAGCATTGAACCTGTATATTCTTTTGTGCGTCTTTAGAAAGTGACAGCTGTTTGAATAAATTAGTTGCCAGTTGGAACTCCATCTCTCGTACCTCCTTGGTGATACCAAAATCATACCGATACTGTCATGGATGACTGAACACTCGAGTGTTTAAAAACATTGGTCAAAAGTGATCTGTACCAAGTTGTCTGAGAAGCAGCACTGGCTTTCTGATTGATCATTCATTGTTTGTGTGAGGTCAGCCTTCCTAAGTCCATTCATTAGGCACAAAGGAGTACTTGATCTATTGAAATGCAATCTATTGAAAAGGCCTGCTTTGGGGTAAATAAACATCATAACACATATTTCCCCAAATTTTCTGATCTGAATTTTTGCTGGAAAGATGATCGCGCAAAATTATCTTATCACAACTAACCCCTAACAAGTTATATATTGTTGGAAAGGTCTGACTTTGAAGAGTTCAAAATATGCATGTTGTTTTCTTGTAGGGCCCTTAATTTTTCTCTGCCAAGATTTTTCTGGAAGTACTTTTTTCTCACCTTTTTTCACATATTTTGATCTGTAACTTCTTATGACTTAACCCTATCCCTTTTCAGAATGATACTTTGAATTCTTCAGACAATTCTCTTTCAGAATATGTATACTTTTATGGGTATAGGTTGTCAAATATAAGAATAATACTCTATTAAATAAAAACGGTACAATTTCTTTGAAAACATATCATGTAACAGAAAAGGGCCCACCTCAAAACGCATGGCCATATACTAAAAAAAGGAATGTAGACAAGTAGCAAAGTTATACAGTCATACATGGAGGAAAACAAACAGGACTGCTGAAACTGCCTAGTGAGCTAGTGGAGTAAAATTGAGTCAAAAAGAGCCTGAGCTTTCGATCCTATAGCAGAATTCTCATCAGATACAAAATGAACAACAAGTACAGTACAAAAGGAGAGAGAGGGAGGACATAAAGAGATTTGGGAGAGAGAAAGGGGGAAGTTTTGTGCAAAAAACAAAAAAAAATTACAGGGGTGCAACAAAAAAGATAAAGATGCTGAACTTTTGCTCTGGACTATGTATCAATAAGTGTGTGGTTCAAGTTGTTTTCTATTTTTGTCATATTTACTCATGCTGACACAATGAGTAATATCGAGAAAGACAAGTGTTATGCAAGCTGCTAACTATTCTTCTCAAAACTTCCAACAATAGAATAACTCCAGGGTAGTTTTTTAACCCCTTCAGCCCTCAAACCATCTGTAACCCCCATTCAAAATTTTCCTCACCAGAGCCCCTCAGTAGACCAGAACTACCTGTCACTTCAAACTGCAACTGAACGCACTCTTTAGCATGCCCTAGTAAATCAACTTGTAGGTTAATTTCCCTCTTTTCTTTTGAATAAAAATTTGTTTGTGTAAAATAATCCTCTTGACAGGTACGTGTAGCTCTGAGTAATAAGCTGCCCTGTTTCACATAGCCTCTTAGTGCTAAAGGGTTAAAGACTATGTAATGTACATGCATTCATCCACTCAAAACTAGATCCCCTTATGGCTAATAACATCTGCATTGTTTTAATTTCAAAGTTTCTGAAAACCTAAACTGTATGTCAAATTTATTCAATCTTTGACAGGTACGAATGGGTTGGAATTGAGATTGCCAAGAATTTCGCCTATGTATGATTAATGAAATGGGGCCTTAAACAGAGCGCAGTTTTATGTGATTACAAACTATGACCACCCAAAGACTAGCAAATCATCAATAATTCATATTTTTTTAAAGTTCACTTCTCACACAAAAGGTACCTATTGTTGAATTTTGTTTTGATTTGTAACTATAATCAGGAATACAGTATGTTTAAATTCGATCAAGCATTCAATATCAAATGACCTCAATAATACCCGTTGGTTTATTATTTGTTCAATATATGAAAGTAGTACTGCTTTGCTTACTTTGTTTCTCTCATATATCCCGTATTAAATTGCATGTGACAATGCCAAATTTGTGGTATTTGTCCAAGACTGCACTGTACATAAACCACAATCATTTCGACCGACCGTGGGCTTCACGAATGAAAAGCAACGCTGGCTTCCGCTGATGAAATATTAAACTTTGACAGAAGTCTACTAGTTATTCTGAATGTATTTATCCTGTTTAATAGGGATTGGCATATAGAAGCATGGGTTGTTAGAATAATAAATCTATACTTTGTAGAAACTTAAAAATAAAAAAAAGCACCAAGATCTACACGAACTGGGCTAAATACTCATGAAGTTTTCTAATATTAATCTAATATCAATGTGATACTAATCCAATAGATACAATACCTATTAATGAATAATTGTTCTTAATCCAGCTTCAAAGAAGAACTTTGATGAAAATGTGAGATGTTTTTGAAAGGTATTCAAATGTATTTCATTAAAGCACTTTGATTGACAAGCTTTATCTTGAATCTCCATTTTATTCCGCATCTTCTCTTTCTATCTTTTCTCCCTCTTCGCACTATTTCCCTTCTCTTACCTTGTAAGCCCATCCTCCCCCCCCCCCCCCGCTCCCCTCTCTCCTTTTCTCTTCCTCTCTTCTTCTCCCTCCCCCACCCCTTTCTCTCTCCTCTTTTCTTTTCTCTCCCTCTCTCTTCTTCTCTATCTCTCTCTCTCTCCTTCTCGCTCCCCTCTCTCCTTCCCTCGCCTTCTTCTCCTTTCTCCTTCTCCTCTCTCTCTCTAATCTCTTCTTCATTCTACACTCTCTTCTTCTCTCTCCCTCTCTCTCCTTCTTCCCCCTCTCCTTTTCTCTCCCCTCTCCCTTTCTCTCTCCCCTCTCTTCTGCTCTCTCCCTTCTCTTCGTTCTCCCCTCTCTTCTTCTTTCTCCTGTCTCTCTTTTTCTCCTCCCTCTCTTCTTTTCTCTCTCCTCTCTCCTTCTCTCCCCTACTCCCCTCTCTCCTCTTTCCCCTCTCTCCCTTCTCTCTCCCTCTAACTTCTTCTCCCTCACTCCCACAAACTAATCACACCCTACTCTTATTTCTTCTTGAACAAGTTGCATTATTTGCATCCATCATCCCTTATAAATCCACTGATCTACCAACTATAATATTCAACCCTTTATTCCTTGCAAATCTTCTCAGCTACCAACTAGAATATACTTCACTATCTTCTCAAATCTAAATCCATGTGGGCTACAAACTACAGTCTGTATTAACAAAAAATGGTACAATCTGGCGGAAAATAATTTAGATATGAAATCTTCTCAAACAAAATCCGTATGTGGTAACAAGTTAAGACCAGAAGGTTTTTCTTGCGGACATGCTTTCTTTTTATGATTTACTTTTGTAGAAGAAAAGTTACTTTTGTGTGATAAAGACAAATCGTTATTTACACAAACCCTTTGTTGGCAACGCTGATGAACTTGGTCATCATGGCCTACTACTGTATGTACAAAACCTGCATAATTCCACAGGCGCATACATACACAAAAATGGATTTTTCTTGATTGTAGAAAGCTGATTATATATCAAGATCTCCAACACCAAATGAGACCCCAAAAAATGAGAAGAAAGCTATTTTTCTGCTTAAAGGAAATACCAAAGACTACCAGGTAGTGATTAATTTTCATATTGTAAAAAATGTTTCCCACTCGTACCATTTTTATTGATGCACACTGTAAAATATACTTCACTACTTTCTTTAAATCCGCTGATAGTTTGCCCCCTTCTCTCTCCTCACACTCCCACTCATAAGAATACATGTTCATAAATTTGCATCAGTTGTGGCCTTTGCGACAGGGCAGGTACTTATATGAACACTCAAAAACCTATTTCTCTATTCCAGACATGCACATAATGAAGACATATTCTGAAATCATCTTAAACAAATATCAGACACTTATCTCTTTAAAGGTAGTATCTATGGTTACACCTTGTGAGTCCAAAAGTTCATTTGTCCTAAGATTTGTAGGTCAGACGATGAAATTCTTTGCAAATAGAATAACATTTGTTGATTTGAAAATGAAATAGGGTTTTTCAATCAAGCAAATTATTTTAATAAATTTTTTTTTTTTAAATGGTAGTTGTTGCTTCCCTGTTTGGTGTTCAACAAGAGGGTGATAGAGCAACGCCCATCTGGCACTGCTCAGCGGCTGCCAAACCCACGAGAAAAGGGCAAAAAGAATATCTGGTTCGGAAAATAAAATTTGGGGCAATTTTTTTAAAGATTTCGCTTTAGATTTTGGTGTAAATGTAACCACTTTCAAAGAACATTTAAGGCAACCACAATCCAACCACTTGTCTCCAAACATATAAAGAGCACATCTTTGAATATCTTAGACCAGACCACTAGAGAAAAAGAACCTCAAATAACTCTAATTTAAGAGTAATAAACTTCTCTACACCAAAGACAAACCACAGTGAACATGCTATTACCATATAAACTACATTAAATATATCATTCTAGTCATCAAATTATAGTATTCGAGAACTTTATATGGAATAATCCAAACTGGGGAAGGGGCGGGTTGTTGTCAGAATTTTATCACTGTTGACATAATTAATATGTCTGAATTATTTCATTCTAAGCTTAATTTATTTACATCAAATTTCTAAGGGCAGCTTTTATGATCTTTGTTTTACCCACCTGCCCCACTTCGCATCAGTGGTGGATGCTGGATTTAAAAAATAAGGGGGGTATAGAAGGAAAATTTGAAATATAGGGAGGAAAGTTGAAATTTTCTGATTTCAACACGTACAGTCAATGAATTATTTATTTTTTAAAAAGAGGGGGGGGGGGGGCAAATTCCCTAAGGACTACCTGGATCCATCGCTGCACACAATTGTAATTCTGTTTCTGTATTATCTTACCAAATGTTAAGTATACATACATGTATATGTGGTCTGTATGTTTGTGTGTTTAAAATGAAATTTAAGTGAATTGAATTTTTAAACAATGGGGTAGGCTTTCACATCTCGCAATGCCACATCACAACAAACCTGTAGGTAATACCATTGAAAGTAATCCATGAATATATCCATATATATTGCTGATCATACCGACACGGAACACTCTAGATGTAGATTCAGCTCTGGATAAAAAATAAAAACCCTCAAGAAATGATAGCTTTCCATCTACACTAATACCAAATGATAAATGGATTATTTCCTATTTCAAATTCAACATTTTCCAAGTGTCAATGACAAACAAAATGCACAAACAAATGCATGTTCAAACAGCATAGTATTCCAAATTAATCCAATATCCTCAAGAAAGACTTCAAACCTTATTCATGATTCCACAATATCTATGCCCGATGATTTTGATGTTAAACAGATTATTTCATATTTTCAATATTCTCATTTCCAAGGGTCATGGCTAATAAAATGGTAGCAATATATTATCTCAAATTCCACACTGTTCCAAATGCTCCGATCTTCTAAAGAAAATCAAACTTTTGATTCTAACTTTTCACATCCACGGCAGGCAATTTGCAACATGTAGAATATATGATCCAAACATTCATAGCAATATAATCACAAAATATTTCACAAAAAGACCACAAATTCCATCACTTGAGAAAACAGTCTATATAAGATGCAACAATCTTCAGAAGAATATCCACATTTTTAGTCATAACTTTGAAATGGCTAGATATTCACAAAAAGACCAGAAATGAATCCACAGTATGTTAAAACAGTTTATATGAACCTGATTGCTCTAGTTTCCCACTTCGATAAAAAACGAAGAAAGGAGCTAAGAAATCAGACGAAGAATCAACTTGATAACGTGACTCGGGAGAAGTGGGTGGGCAACCAACAGCTTGCAACGTTGAGTAAATACGGGCTGTGCGGAGTTTGAGAAAAGCTCAAGAGTGTATCTTTGAGAAAACCTCCATCTGGACTCAAGGAGCTATTGCAACTCACGACCGCTGGCCACCACATGTATGCCTCTAGTCTAGTTTCCATACCCAAACTATATTCTACTCTACAGGGTCTGAAATATGTGAATTTCAGACTAGTTTTTCACACAGGCCTCTGCGTTGTAGCTATTTGACACAACAAGTGGCTGACAAAATGAAGCTAGGCCGGAGTTATTATGGAATTAGGTTAAGTTTTCAAAATCGAAACTGCATTTACAGACTAATTCTAGTCTGCCTTCAAGACACGTAGAGTATTAATTTCAAAGTAAACAGTGCTCAGCCAGGGGGCTGCACTATGTTCCCAATACATAGTGTACAACACTGTCATACTTAATTTGGCTAGCTCCCCTGTGACCACCACGATTCAATATACACTCACATGAGATTATATTACAAAGGAAGAGAATTGAGTATTACAGACAGAAATTAGTTTTCGATGTATTTCAACATCATTTTCGTGACTACCAGTACATTTCAAAGGTTTCTTAAAATCAAGTTGGAAATGGGAGTGGTCCATATAGGCCTACATAATAGTATTTGTCAGAATTAATATGAGATGTGTTAATATGCAACATATTTAAAGAGCAGCTGTGACGTCACAAAGTAAGAATTTTAGACCAGTAATAACCTTGTTACTCTTTGGATGAATTTTCTTGAAACCTAATAATTTCCAGCATGAACTTCCTGAATTTCATTAAACAATGATAAAGTCTACTTAGAAAAAGTAAGTAAAAGGGTCTGAACATACAGACTATAGATAATATTAATTATGTCAACAGTGATAAAGTTGATTTTGAAAAAGTAAGTGAGCGAGTCTGAGCAAAGAGACTAGAGATCTATATTAATCGCATCAATAAGAGATAAAGTCCCTTTAAAAAATAAATGAGTGGGTCTGAGCATACAGACTACAACTTAATATTAATAATTGCATAAAGAGTATTAAAGTCCACTTTGAGGAAGTAGGCCTAAGTATTAAAGTGGGTCTGAGCATACAGACTAGAGACTAATATTAACTGCGTCAACAGCGTTGAAGCCCACTTTGAAACAGTAAGTGAGCAGGTCTGGGCATAAAGACTAGAGATTAATAATTATGTCAACAGTGATAATGTTCACTTTGAAAACTAAGTGGGTCTGAGCATACAGACTAGAGATTAATATTAATTACGTCAACAGTGATTATAAGCACACTCATAGTTCAGTCAAAGTCCACTAACACACAGACGGCTCAGCATGTAGCATTCGTTATCCAGTCATCCTTCTTACTCTAAAGGAACGCTACCCCAAGAGAAAACATTACTTAGTATAATTATATTTAAAAAAAGCGTATTACGAATAGTATGAGCACATAAAAGAAAAAGATACAGTCTCCTCCTTTTTTCATGAGTTTAGATACAACAAGATTTCATTATAATGAAGCAATTCTTCCTGCCCTTATTTCAATGATTGTCAAGGTAAAAGGCTTGGTAAAATGCACCTCTACATAATGGGAGTGGACTATATTGTTTTTTTTTTTGTATGGTTGATATATATATATATATATATATATATATATATGATGAAATGAATATTTAAGATAAAAAGGGAAACAAAAAAGGATTGCCACAATATTAAATGACATTAAATTGTAATGGAGAGAAAAGCAGTGTTTCAAAGGGCCTTTAATATCTGGTGCAGTCAAGTTCTTTTCCATTTCAATAGTCTAATTTTCAGATTGATGATACAGGGAGGAGATTAACCGAAGTGATTAATTAAAGGCCATCCAGCAGATTAGGAATGTAACAGGTTCTTATCTTAGCATCTTCCGTAGGATTAATAACAAATTTTCCCTTTTATGATTTCATTGCACTCAAAGGGCAAGAGTTCAATGCCCTTTTGTTGTAAATACAATGCAGAGAGGATCTCAAAATCACTCTTTAAATTTTCTGTGAAATCAATATTATGATAAATGACAGCTACTTAATTAAAAGAAACTAAACCTATGATCTAAACCTATGATGAAACCCTAACACAATACTAATCCTAACCCTTAGATGAAATAAAGTCAAGAGCATTTGTTGCTTCCCATTACAAATGTATAAAACCAAAAGTTTGCATTGATTCCTTGACTAGCTTACGCTGAGTCATCATGGGTCAAGTCAATTCAGATTAGTCGCAATATTTCTTCTTCTTTTTTTTTTTTACTAAAGATGACTGTATCTGGTTGTGGATAGCATCTATTTCACATGAAGCAAAGAGCATTGGTGACGGCTTAGAACAATCAATTCTCCATCAATTCTCATCTTACTCCATGATCAATTGATGATGAGAGGATGACTGGTGGTAGAGGAGGAGGATGGTGACTGGTGGTAGACATGATTGAGGAGGATGGAGATATTGTTTGGATGGAGGATGAGTCAATAGTATCGTTCACACGGCAAGCCTTAACTCCAAGTTAACTCCAAGTTGTCCTCGAGGACTATGTTCTCGAGGACAACTTGGAGTTAACTTGGAGTTAAGGCCCGTGTGAACGAACTCGGTGTTTATGTTCTCGAGGACAAGTCGGGGTTTATGTTCTCGACAGATCTTAGGGTTAAGGCTCGAAACTCCAAGCGGTGGGTGGTCCCTGATCGCGCGTTTGACCGTGTGGACACGATTTTAACTTAGAGTAACTGTTCTCGAGGATAAGAGTGACCTCTTGTAACGGTTAAACTTCCGGTTCAGTCAAGGGACATAGCCGAATAGTACAGGGAAATAAATAGAGCACGCTACATACAACTTGTACTTCCGGTCATCGAGCCTCTCACTTATCCTCGAGGATAACTATCCCCGAGGATAAGCACTCCGTGTGAACGCAACTCGAGAACAAGCCGTCGGGGTTTAAATTCTTAAGGATACAGTCCTCGAGGACTAAAACCCCGATGGTCCCGTGTGAACATAGCTAATGCAAGGAGCCTGTCCATGGTCAAAGCAAGTGGATAAGTAAAGTAGGAATAAATTGGATAGATAACAACATAGAAAGGGAAAAGGGAACATAGATTGTAAAAAAAAAATGTCTTTAGGAAAATTATGGGATATAGAGAATAAAGTAAATGAGAGGGGAGAGAAGAGATAAATGAGGAAGAGAGGGGGACAGACAGAAACAGACAGAAAGACAGAGAAGGAACAAAAGCATTAAATCCAAGGTGGTAAAAAGAAGATATCAAAATCATCTAAAACCAAAGAAATGTAGCAGATAACTTCAATACTCCTCACTAGAACAATTAAAGCTTTCAATGAGAAGTAGAATGACATTTTAGAAATAGTGGTGATGTCCTTTTGGCTGTTTAGCAGATCAGATATCTTCTTAAATTTCCACCACCTCAACACCCATCCAGAAGTGATTTTCCACAGGCAAAATTAAAGCCAAATGATTATCACACAATGCATCTCCAAATGGTATCACATGATGGAAAACTGATCTTCAACTAGATGCAAATGGGCAATACAACTCCATTGGAAGAAATGTATCACTCATTAAGCTTGATACAGACTACCAACAAAACCTCCAAACTGGATTCAGATATCCACTTGTAAATCCAGCCGAGACACATATCTTGAACGAATGTAATGATTTTCAAAATAGCACGATTCAAAATCATATCATCCACATCAATTATTCCAGAGAGACTGTCTTATGGCATAACGAAAGAACAATCCTATTCATTGTCCGATGAAAGACATTTCCCAATTGCTGTAAGAACTCCATCAATAGCTATATGTTCACACAACTTAAAGGAGGACTCCGGGCTGAAATGAAAAAGTTTTGTAAAGTAAAGTAAAATTTAACAAGCACAACACAGAAAATTTCATCAAAATCGGATGAAAAATAACAAAGTTATGCATTTTTTTAGGTATTTAATTTTTTTCGTAAAGCAGTTCTTGGCATTGTCTCATTGTCTCATTTGAATATTTGAATATTCAAATGAGCAAAATGATGATGTCACAGTCCCCCTACTTCTTGTGTATTTTATTATATGAAATCCTATTTTTCTCATTTTTTCATATATTGCGTATACAGAAAATCTATCCCACATACTGAAATAGGTAAAAGCACTAGTGACCTTGAACATTCCACAAGGATTAATCCCTGATTTTATGTCCTTGGGGGAGAAAATCTTGATAATTGGTATTTCATACAATAAAATACAAAGAAAGAAGGGGGACTGAGACATCATCAGTTTGCCAATTTGAAGATGGCAAAAACTGTTTCCTAAAAAAAAATTCAAAACCTAAGAAAATTCATAACTTTGCTATTTGTGATCCGATTTTGATGAAATTTTCAGTGTTGTGCTCTTTAGATTTTACTTTATTTTTCTAATAATGCAAATCTCAAGCCCGGAGGAGTCCTTTAACTCAAAGTTAATGCCAAGTTAGCTTAAATAATTAAGAAGACATGTGAGAACACACTCAGGGTTTATGATCTCAAGAATAAGTCGCAATTTAAAACCCTGACATATTTTAAAGTTTAGGCAAGAAAATCCTGAGCAGTGGATGGTCCACTCGGTCGTTCGCTTTTGGTTTTAATTCATGAGGTTAACAAACCTCGAGAATTATATGCACTCCGTGTGAACCTGACTCTGGGTTAGCTCTACCTTTCGCTGAGGGTTTCAATTCTTGAGTATAAGAAACCTCAAGAATTGAAAAGCCTGATAGTACTGTGTGAACATAACTATAAAAATCAACAAGGCCTCCAAATAAAGTGCAAAGGCAGTGAGTTGCATGTAAATCCACCTCACGTTTATATTATCAACAAATAAAAAGATTTTCCATTTGCATTCTTCAAAAACATATCATCCACTTACACCAAGCAGAATCAATCTCTAGTAATAACAAAGAAATCAAACCGATCATCCAAAGCGGGGAGACTAGAAGATGCTCCACGTTAAATCCAATGTTTTGATTGGATGAGCTAAAAGTAAAACCAGATGATAAATGTTCACCTAACCGCAGAACGACTATCGAATCTGGTTCAATCGATGGGTCAGCACGGTTATGACCCATTACTTAGATTATAGGCCTCACGCACGCTCTTTAAGTTGTTTTTAATTGCTAGACATTTCTGTCTCCTTGTTTAGCGGAGCCGGGCCTCTTCGTCGTCGGCAAATGACTCAAAGATGTTACCCGCCTCGTCATGATGGAATAAGCACTCTACAAAAAGATCAAAGCGTCTTCTGTTTGCTTCACATTCAATGCTATAAATATCCCCTTTTTTTCAATGTCATTGGCATTATTCATGCCTTCTCTATGAGTGTGTTCAATGTCCAATTTCAAATTTATACGCCAACATGAATCATGATACAAAACGCAATTACAAAACGCTGATATAAAGAAAAACAAAGAGGTGTTCATTGTCCCCCATCCCCGGTCGTAAAAATAAACGTGTTTCAAATCTCAATTTAAATTTATACGCCGAAAATTTAAACGCCGAAAAAGATGCGTTTACAAACACAATCAGCTTCAATTTTACGACCTTGAGCATCGCGATTGCAACGAAATGCGACATTGAACAGGATTGAGTTTTCAAACGTGTTTAAATGTGCTCTCGCAATGGAAGCTTCCGGTGCAATTGAAAAAAGGAGAAGATATTTGTTTTTTGAGAGTGGGGAATTTAAAGACGATCGACGTATAAACACGTTTAAATTTTGGACACTGAACTGTGCGCCGTTGATGGCGTTTGTGTTTGAGTTTTGTGATAGCGTTTTGTATCATGATTCATGTTGGCGTATAAATTTGAAACTGGACATTGAACACACTCTATGATAGATAGACACGAGAGACAAAACAAAAGAGCTCGGAGTTATGAAATCAAGAGGACAATTTTGAGTCAAGCTCAACAAAGGGATTGGGCTAGTTTCGAGAAAAATATGGGGGTATTGCATGACGGTGGGCGATAATGTTACTGTTCCCCACCGGTAGTTACGCCCATAGCGCAAAGAAGGGGATTTATCACCCCTGATTTAGTTGGCATGGTGATCTCATTTTTATTCAAATCTCTAAGATTTTCATGAATAAATTCCATACGGACCTAGACGTAGGATATTCATCATTTTATGTGATGCAATTTACTCAACAATGTATCTTGTATGATGAGTGCAATCATACATGTATATGATGCTTCTGTCTTTTAATTCAGAAGATTGCTTCCCAATACTTGATTAAGCTAACTTGTTGGTCTACAAAAAGTATTTAAAATTCCCACTTTTTGGTTCAAATGTTAGCCATTTTGCATCCAGGATCTCCTCTTAGTTCATTTCCTAAACTGCCATTAAAAAAAACATGCATTTTACACACTTAAGTATCCTGAAATTAAAGAAACCTGTCACAAACTTGTTACAAAATGGTTCAAAAAATTTAATTCAGTAAAAGGTCTCATGCAAAATTGCCCTGAAAAAGAAGCAATCTATGTATAATTTCCCCTAAAGGTTTGAAATCCCACCCTATGCATACAAAGTGCTCACCAAAATTGGCAAGAAATTGTTTTTCTCAAAGAAGTTTCAAGATGAAGAAGAGATGGATAGAATGTAACAAATGCACAGTGCATTATCCAAGCAGATAGCAATCAGTTATCAGTGTATGGGCATTACAAGGTGGTCCTACATCAGACCCAAAAAGCTTCTTGATCGGAACAAAGTTTAATCATACCCTTTTCTCATGATGGTTTCTTAACCCCATACTACTTATTTTCCTTTTCTCACTAGCCAAATCCTCTGCCTTACCCCGGCTAAGAAAATGCACGCTGCTCTCACACGAAATTCACTAACCCCGGCTTTCCGATAGACCGGGCCAGAGAATCCCGTACTATAGGTGGGGTTAGCCTACTTTGCCAAAACGCTGTGGGAACAGAAAGTGGAATAAGCTTAACCCCAAACTATAGGTGGGGTTAAATGGAAAGTTAGAACTACCTATAGTACGGGGTTAAGGAAAATTTGGCCTGTGAGAAAAGGGTTTCTGACAACTATTTCTGATACCGTGAATTAGCCAATCTCAGACTTTTTCTCTAAATTAGCATGCCATGTTGCACAAAATGTCAGCCAACGTCATTTGGGACTCAAGACCATAACCCTTACGCTACATCCTAGAAGAAATAAAACCCAGAGCAATTGTTGCTAGAGCATTTGTCGTTTCCCTTTTGCAACATATCAGGGATTCTTTGGTTTGGCTCTGTAAACAGCAGCCCAACGCTGATTTGCAGTGCATGTGGTAATTAAACCATCAGCTGCACATCCAAAGGTAGTAAAAACTTGAAATTGTAATGGATTACCAGTAAGCACAAGCTTTAAAGCACCAAATTCACACTTTACCTCACTTTGAAGTTTTTCCAGTGAGCCATCTGACGTTGGTTATTTCCCAACTTCAGTCTGGTAAAAGCCCACCTAGTTATCAGTGTAGGAAGCCTCATGGAGTTTCTTTTGTGTCCAAGCAGTCTTCTCGAAACCTCAAACTGACCTCAAGCTTCATACCAATTATTACATCTCTATGATGGATGATGGTATAACCATGGCAACCATTTGGGATGCCCCTCCAATACCAATCTCCATCTCATTCATTCTCCCCCACTTCCATTAGACCGCTCCGCCAGCCCCTTCTTTGGACAAAAACCTTTCACCTTAATTTTCTCTCTCTAATCTCCTATTTTTGATAGTGCTCCGACCCAACAACAGATATGCCCTAGTGAGAACCGAAAAGACGCTAGCTGGGTATAGAAGTGATTGAATCAAGGTCCTTTCAGCACTAGGCTGCCGCTAAGCTCTGTGTGTGAGATAGATGATGAACGATCCCATCGTCGTGGTAACCGATTACAGCCAGATCCCCCCTCTATTCAATAAAAGTCCCCTCCCCCAATTCATCTTCATTCCCTTTACACTCTCTCTCATCCGAAACGAAACAAAAGATGCCTTGGTCTGTAGGAGCATCACAAGAATATCATATTGAGATGGAAGAATATATCATGTTAAGCGCAGCAAGCAATCATATACACCAATGAAATATATACCCCGTAATATTTGCAGCCGAGACTAGCAGTGCAACAGTAGATTTGAAAGAAATTATTAACTTTGAACACTTATACCTTTCCCTTTGTCCAGTTTCAAACAGTCAATTTCATTCTAATCATCGGACGAAGAGTAACAAAGCGCCATCTATGAATTTTTAAGTGGCGAGAAAAAAAATATACGTCGTCGGCAAATATTGAAAGAGTGATTCACAATGGAGGTTTCCAGCCTAAACAGTAGCAGACTACACGTGAGGGTGGTAGTTGCAGACACAGACCCTATAATTATCAACATGTGATGCACCATGCCCTACACGGGGGTACCGTTGTAACCCGGGCTAATTCTGCGCAAAATGACAATAATATGATTTGTGTCTACTGATATAACTCATTCAAAGTTTGTAAAAGACAGTAATGATAAGTATTTTTTTTTAATGGACACAATAAATGCACTACGAACTAAGGGTGCTATCTCACTTCGCGGAAACGTCTCTGCGTCTCCGAGACGTCTCTTGAATTTCGGAGACAGATTTTTTTTCATGAATTGTCGCGGAGACGTCTCGAAGACTTCTTTTGTGTGTGTGTGTGTGTGTGTGTGTCTCTCTCTCTCTCTCTCTCTCTCTCTCTCTCTCTTACAACCAACCACGCCCCCTCCCCCTCTCTCTCTTCCTCTCCCTGTTTTCCCCAAACCAATCATGTTCCCATAAGTGCCTATTGTTATGAATGGTGCATGTTTATCCTCTTCTTTCACAACATCTTTTGTATCAAATCAATCCTCTGAATTGAATAATTAAATGCTAGTAGCAGCTGTTTCATTTCAAGCCTTTTGCATGAAACAAACATTGTGCCCCCCCATCCGAATGCAGAATTGATATGAGTAGCAAAATGAAAGTAAAATATCAGACGAGGCACCCCAGTGTTTTAAATCATCATTCGGCAGCCTTGCAATATGCTGAAAGCAAAAAAAGGTCCTTTACCCATTTGTGTGCCACATTCATTAGAGGTAAAATTCATCTATTTTTCTCTTCTCCGTTCTCATTTTGTTATATTTAACACTGGATATTCTCCACAGGTATCTACTAGCCCTAAGAATAAAGAAAATATGAGTTATTACAATTTCACAATTGTACATTGTGAAAACAATGGAATATTGCAGACAAAAAGTTTACTCTAAGGCACACACTTTGGTAATAGGAGGCTGCTATGGGCCAAAATCTCCCAACTAAGATTTCAGATTACTGAACCTATAACCTTCACATTCATTGACATGGGTACCTGACCACTAAACCTCCACCTCAGCTGTAAGAATGAAACAGTATTACAGCAAAGGACAGGAAATACAGCTAACATGCAGGAACACAAACAGCAAATCACTTCCTTTGTAAATTTTTGCAACTCTGAGGCAAACTGCATTCATTTGTAATAATCCAATGTATTCCAAAACGGAAGTAAATCACAGATATCCAGAAGCACGTCAAAATAAATCAAGGAACATAAAACATCACCATAGGCAAAATGGATTTCCTTCCAAAACACTTCTTTTTTTATAAAGATTCACAACATAATAGATCATAGATATATTGGTGGGGCATGGCCATGTACTGTTTGGAATAATTTCACTCCTTTTTTCTTCTTCGGTGCCAACCTTGGATATTCCAAAATTTGAAAGAATGACTATAAATTTATCATCCTACTGCGGCTACCAATAATTCCAAAGTTGCAGCGAAATAATACACAATCCAGAGTTCCAACAGATGATGCTCCGATGATTCCACTGTTTATGGTCTCGTCCTTATTGAGGTTATATTCAGTGTTGCCTACTTCCATGAGCAGCGAGAGCATACAGGTTGCAGACCATGCTAAGCCCTTATCATCCAAAGAAAGCAGTATGATCAAAAGGTACATGTGCTTCCCACACAGCAAACAGCATCTCAGCAAGGTATAGTGGGACAGAGAGGATAGGAGAGAGAGAGAACAGAGGGAGAGAGGGGGAGAGAGGGAGGAAGAGGGAGAGATGGGGAGAAAGGGAGAAAGAGAGAGAGAGGGAGAGAGAGATGGGGAGAGACCATTACCTCCTACGCACCTCTACTGTGATTACCCACGATACACTGCAAGACAGCTTCAAGGAACCTATGAGAGTATAACAATGCAAGGATCTACCACTAACAAGGGTGCTTCCACATCCTGACACCTCTATCAAACCTGACACCAATTGTAAACCTTAAAATTAGCATTAGGTTAGGATTGACGCGAGTATTGGTTTAGGGTTGGGTTTAAGGTTATGTTTAGGCTAAGGGTAAAGCTTACATTAAGGCTAATTAGGTTTTACTCTCTTGAGAAAAAATGAGTGTAAAAAGGTCACATAGAGTGCATTTCAGAAAACATCTTTTGAATTTGGAGTGAGAATACACATTTTCACTCAATTTTCACTCATTTTAGAAGATGAATATATAGATTTTCAATCCAGCTTTTGTAATGATCCCTGGGGTAACTCCAAGAGGAGTGAAAATGTGTATTTTTCACTCCAAATTCAGTCGGATTTCACTAAAACTTGCTCTTTTCTGATATTCACCCCTTTAAAAGAGCCCATTAACACTTTTCATTTGAGAGAGAGAGAGATAGAGAGCATATCGGGGATGTCAGGTTATGGAGCCTTCCCACTCCCCCCCCCCCCCCCCTCCCATACCCTGATCCTCAGCTCAACAATTGCTGACACAACACCGGAGAAAAGAACAACACGCAACCAGAGAGAGACTGCGGACTGTTAAAGCCATCAAGTTCAGGATCACTGCCACGAAAAAGAAAGAAAGAAGGCTCGATTCATCGTAAGAAAAGAATAAATAGGTGAGGGACTTGGAAACCCCCAAGTTCAAGCATTCATCAAGTGACCCTCTGCATCCCCTAAGGCCCAGGGGTGCAAACTGGTGGTGACTGTGGTAGTTTTAACTCGGAAACCCCTTTGTGTGTTTTTGCAGCCATCGGATATCTGGCGCTGCCCGAGACGTTGCCGACCTGTGACTTACATCTGTATAATCACCCCGAGGCAGTGACCCCATTGTCCCAACCAACGTTTATTGTTTGTGTAACTCTTCATTCAACCAATTTCAAAATCTCTGATTTTCTCAGATTAGTTATTTTGACGTCTAGCTATTAGGCTACAACATGGTGTAGTTGTGCAGCTTTTTCCAATATCACTCAACTCTGAAATGGTTCACATGTTGTACTTCAATCTGTTTGAAGCCTGTTGGCCCATGCTTGAAATTGTATATCATTAATAATTTGAGAAGAGGCAGAAGTGTGCTATCTCATTCAGGCCTATATTAACATAGAATTTAACCCATTGAGGACTGAGCCAGAATATATTTGGGCTGAGGTCTATGGAAAATAGCAAAATCAGCTCGTTCAAACAGTTAAGCAATGAATTTAAACTATTTCAGACTTCAGTTGACCTGTTCAATCAACATATCTATGATTAAATATTGTTATCATGTAGTCACATTTTGACATATCATTTATAGTTTCCAAATAGACAGAAATGCAACACTTTTACATTCATGCAGCATGTCTTACTAGCTGAAAATGTGAATGAGTGTAAAATAGAGGAAGAGCTCCTAAACTAAGAGTACACTTAAAAACAGCAATTTACACTAAATTACTTTATTTTGGTCTAAATAACATCATGAAACTCATGCATACAATGATGTATAAACCTGCAAAGTATTATGATAACGATATACATTCTAGGGCCACTATTTTTAAATATGTAATAAATATATTTAACCCATTGAGGACTGAGCCCGAATATATTCGGGCTGAGGTCTATGGGAAACGTGTGTTATAGCCAAATCAGCTCGTCCCCAACAGGTTAATATATCATAAAAACAACTTTTACTTTTGAATTTTTGGTGAAATACATAATAAAAAGTAGACTCGACTCTATTTGATTAGGGAACAAGGTATAAAATACTAACGTGTATCAAAGATACAGTGCTACATGCATTGCCTTACAAACGTATTCATGAACAACAAGTGTAAATGACACCGAATCAACGCTCATCTGGTTTCCGTTAAAAGGCATGTTCAGACTTACAAATACAAGGAGCGTGTCGTTCACCAACTTGTTTAGAAGCTACAAATCACCTCACAAACGACTTAAAATATGAAAGGAACAACTTGATGCCCAAAATTCTTCCTGAGGCGTTACTGTAATTCACATACCCATAATCTCAATTACATTGCTGCCAAAAGATTTATTGACATTCAACATCTTTGTTTATAACTTCAAGGATAGTCTTTGTATCTTCTGTTTTTATCTATTATCCTGTATTTCGTCTAACTGGATATTTTGCAGAGGGTCAGCCGATCCCCCCCCCCCATTTCTTGTCTCGTGTTTTTTTGTTGTTGTTTTTTTTAACCTTTTGTCAAGTCTTTTAATCTTTACTCTTATTATTTCTGACCTTCTTCCTTTCTTTCACGTCTTGTCATGTAAATTTGTTTCTTTACCCCCTATGTATATATTATATATCGTCGGCTTGGAGCCAGAAAGGCGCTATTGCATATCAAGGATGTTCCGTTTGGAGCCAGAAGGGCGCTATTACCATTGACTTTGTACAGTAATAGCGCCCTTATGGCTCTCAACGGAACATCTATAAGATGCAATAACGCCCTTATGGCTCCCAACAGACGATATATCACTTATTTCTGCTGTTGTTTTGTTCATTACTCTATTCACCTTAAAATGTATGCCTATATGCAATGAATTATATCTCATCATTGTTGTTGTTTTGTTTAGCTTTTAGTTTATAGATATTCTATGTAACAGTTATTTACTTGGCACAAAGGGGACCCTCACCTTACAAGCCCTGCTTTTTAGGTGTTCTCCTTCTTGCCTTTCTTTCAATACTATCATAATTTGTTTATTCTTTTTTACTGTCCCAATGCTTCATGATTATACTGAAGATTTGTAATATCTGAATGTAAATTTTTTTTGTAAACAAACATGTATGTACAGAAAGAAAGAAGACAAATAAAATCTTATCTGCACTTGTCAACTCTAGGTAAATGAAATTGAAAACGATTCGGTTGTTCGTAAGGTCGTTCGTAACTCATGTACGACTCTCGGGCTCTCATTGTTACTCTCAAAACTAGAAGAGATGTAGTTCAAAACGAAATTCAAACCACAACATAAACCCTGCATGAATTAGAAGTAACGGGTATTCCATGCCAATTCACCCAATGAAAGTGCAATTTTGCACCCTTCCGTCTCAGAATTTGCTCAAATTTGGTACACATAAAGTTTAACATTACTTCCCATGAAACAAAAAATTAGGTAAACGGTCCGTCGGTTTCCGAGCTATGGCCCGCCCTTTTTGATTCGTTTTGACAAAAATGGGTGTGACCTTTCATCAACGGCACAATGCGCCTGAACTGGTTGACCAATTTTTTTGAAACTGGTACCATTCAAAAAAATTCAAAGAGGAATTCAAAAATGGTATCAAAATATTATTGGAGCAATTTAAAGTGCTATGACCTTTGACCTTTCCTTTAACCTTGATTTTGACCCCCAGACGAATAATATTTTTACTTGATTTTATGTATGTTAATTGTCAGTATAATATTAACATAACATGTAAATATCTAGGATGAAATTTTATTTCTTCACCTTAAAAACTCTTTTAATGTAATTTACAAGTTACTGTTACCCCCACATACTGATATTTGTGTTGGTAATGTGTGTACAAGACTCCATATACATGAATACTTCAAACTGAAGTAAACATTACAATCAATGCCATAATGTATTCCATATCTGTTGCTGATGCTTCAAAGATCTCAAGGATGTATCCAGTTGGGACAGTAGAGCTGACTACATGTAGGAAGCATTTTGTTTCTGTCAAAACCGCAGATTTCTGATGATTTGTATGTATACCTATTGCACCCCAATCAAAAAGGGCTAAACAAATGTCTCTAGTCATAAGCAAATGGAGTCTACGTACATGTGTACACATTCATTGTGTTTAATGTTTCCTTTATTACCTGAAATGTTTAGTTTCCTGTTTTAATTGAATGTAATTTAACTTCAGTTTGGAAGTATTCAAGTAAGCCTATAGAGATTGTACACACATTACCAACACAAATATCAGTATGTTGGGGTAACAGTAACTTTGAAATTACATTAAAAAGAGTTTTTAAAGGTGAAGAATAAAATATCATCCTAGATATTACATGTTATGTTAATATTATACTGACAATTAATATACAAAAAATCAAGTAAAATATTATTCTCGTCTGGGGTCAAAATCAAGGTTAAGGAAAGGTCAAAGGTCATAGCACTTTAAATTGCTCCAATAATATTTTTGAAACCATTTTGAATTCCTCTTTGAATTTCCTTTTGAATGGTACCAGTTTCAAAAAATGTGTCAACCAGTTCAGGTGCATTGTGCCGTTGAAATGGAAGGTCACACCCCTTTTTGCCAAAACGAATCAAAAAGGCGGGCCATAGCTCGGAAACCGACGGACCATTTACGCTAATTTTTTTGTTTCATGGGAAGGTAACTGAACTTTATGTGTACCAAATTTGAGCAAATTCTGAGACGGTAGGGTGTAACCCATTGGGTGAATTGGCATGGAATGACCCTAATGTTAAATAAAACAAGCATCATGGGATCACAAAGGATCATGTGCAAAACTTTTTTTCTCTTTAAACTTGACCATGCTTCCTTTATATCGACCTTTTAAAAAGGTAGTACCAAACCAGCCTTGAGCTATTATTGGCAGGAAGAATAATTGATTTTTCTGCGTAAACAAATCTTAGATCACTTTCGCTTCAGAAAAATAACTTGATTGTGTTGAGAAAAATCCATAAAGTGAGTTAACTTTTGTAACATTATTTTTCATTGAATTTTATTTAGGAGAAAATAAAGATTCATTTTCGATTTGGCAACATAACCAAGACTGCATTGTTATGACAATTTTTTGAAAACGTTTTTCATTGGTGGGATGATTTTGCTAAAATTTGAAATGAAATAAACACAATATCTTCAGCTAGATTCAAGCTTTGGATTTAAAACAAGATTGATTTCACATCATAAATATAACTCCAAATATTATGAGATATATCAAATAAATTTCATAAGATGGTTTGAAGGAAATTTCAGAATTTTGAAAAGGAGCTTGTAAAGGGACTTTCACAATTGCTCTTGCGATCGTTTGCGATCATTTGGTCACAATACATGTTGCACACAATCGCAACGGTTGTAAGCAGTTGCACCACCAATTGTGAAAGGGGCTTTAAGTACAAGCACGATTACTTTCACATTATATATTCAACTTGAGCAAACTAAGTTATACTGCGATAAATTTCTATATTGTGAGAGGATTTGTAAAGAATACCACACAATGTATAGGATCTTAAACTTCCATACTGCCAACTTCTTTTCAGGACAATGTTTCAAAAGGTATCAAAAAGTGCAAACAGACTGGTAAGGTATATCGATCATAGGAGAAAAAAAGAACAACCCTACACTCCAAGGTCAAGGGGAAACTGCTTTACTATTCAGATATAATAGAGAGAGATAGAGAAAGAAAGGTATTACCCCATTTCACACTCGAAATTTAAAGCGATCTTCAGCTAGGATATCCAAATATATTAGGGATGCATTTTGGGTGAGGAAAGAGATAAAGAAGGAACAAAAGAGAAAACAATATTATGACAAACAGAATAAAAGATAAAGAGATTATTATAATATAAATTATCAGAGATAAACTGAAAGTGAAAGTTCTACAATGTATTAATTAGAAGAGAGAGAGAGAACATTTTCTAAAAATAAATTTTTAAAAAAGAAGAAAAATAATATAAGAACAAGATATCAAAACCACAGGAAAAGGACACAAAGTCAGAAAGGGGAAATTTAACATTGACCAAAAAAGAAATAAATATAGGATGAATATCAAGAAATGTAGAGGTAAACGGAGCATAATGTAAAAACCAGAACCTTTACTGAATAAAACTTCAAATATTGTCAATAATGGTTATTTTGAGGGCAAGAATTTTTGCAAATTGCCCCCAAAATTACTGTATAATGGATTGAAATATTTCAGGGTATGAAACTATCACGAATCTCAACCCCTCCCAAAAGTTTCATGGGTGCGAACATTTATGGTTTTACAGCAGTTCTTTCAGTGTGAATCGGTACAACGGAGCCAAGAGTTTGATCCATGCTACAGATACCCTCCTAATCAGGTTAAAAATGAAGTCTGCTAAAACCAAAAAAAAAAAAAAGGAGGACAGGGAATAAAAAGGTCTGGTAAAGAATTTAAAGGACTTGAATTGACTCATCCCGACTTGATTTGAGACAGATTTCAACTTCAAATGACCGATTGTCTTGAAAGGTTATTTAAATTTCTTGTTCACTGATAAGATGATCCTATCTCAACCAATATTGATATAGTAATTGATAGAATTTTTCAATTAAAGCTGTAAAAGCTGTTGAGTCTATGATATTAAGCACAAGTGACTCCAAGGCCTAGCTGTATGACATTAAAAAACTGTGGTTTTAAACAATTTTGAGCAATGTTCTTCATACAAAATGATTAAAAATTAGGGGTTTACATGTCTTGGAGTATGAGTACATACTTGAATTTGGCTTTACTCAAATTTTTATGAAGCAATTCTAAATTGAGCTCTTCCACATATTAAACCCAGAAGGGCAAGACCAAGGGCACACATGTAATTCTATCAGCCCGTGAATATGGGGTGTGTTCAATGTTCATTTTGAAATTTTAAACGCCAACATGAATCATGATACAAAACGCTGATATAAAGAGAAACAAAATGGGTGTTCATTGTCCCCATTCCCAGTCATAAAAGTAAACGTGTTTCAGATCTCCATTCGGAGGAAAATTTAAGCGCCGAATAAGATGCGTTTTGAATCACGATCAGCTTTGATTTTACGACCTTGAGCAACGCGAATGCAACGAAATGCGACACTAAACACAATTAAGTTTTCAAACGTTTTTAAAGTGGAAGCTTCCGGTGCAAGTGAAAAAAGGCACAGACGTTTGTTTTTGAGAGCGGGGAATTTAAAAACGATGGACGTATAATCAGCTTTAAATTTTCAACACTGAACACTGTACCGCTGATCGCGTTAGTGTTTTGTCATTGCGTTTTGTATCATGATTCATGTTAGCATTTAAATTTGAAAATGGACATTGAACACACCCTAATTCTATGAATATCAGCTTGTGAACAAGGTGACATACAAATTCATTCCTAAACCCGGTGGAATTCAGAGAAACACTCCATTCAGGAAAGATGGCATGCCGCTTGAAATATTGCAAAATCATCCAGGAAAATGTACCACACATTAATCATACATTTCGTACTTGACCTGCATGACTATGTAGAACATCTTTCAATATCAGATTTTACTGGGCATATGATAATACTATGATAATACTATACCATATATACTACTACTATACATATGATAATACTAGTTGGTCAAGTAGCAAAAATTAGTCTGAAGATATTGCATTTTCTAGGAAAATTCTTCGTAGGAAATCAAACAAATTAATCAGCCAAGTATAAATGACTTTACAAGACTTTCACAAACCATTGGTTGCCTTTGAATAAATAGTTGTCTTTACAGTAAACTTGCAATCAATATTAACTACCATGGTAAACTTTAACAGCCAATAGAAATTCAGTATATCATGAAAGTTAGCAATGATAGTTCTTAAAAGTTGTTATCAAAAGTTTTATGCAACTGCACTCAGACCACAAACAAATCCAGAAAAACAATTTTCAGCACATTTTAAAAACATGCTGTCTTCCCAAATTCCACGGATATAACTAATGCTATTATTTATAGATAAATAAATTCTATAAGCAATTCATCAACATCTGTTTTGGTAGGAAATATTGATAGGTAAACCTTTCCTTCAAAAAAAGATTTACAAGAGATCTATTTTGGTTTCTTCCTAGATACGGATAAAAAATATGCTGTATTTACAAATCCAATTGATATAATTAATGCCATTATTTGAAATAGATTCTAAAGCAATTCATCAACATCTGTTTTAAGGGGAAATATTGATACCTTGAAAAAGATTTACAAGATATCTATTTTAGTGATTTCCCTGATATGGATTGAATTGTGTCAAGGGCGATATCAGGGTGTGATGATGTGTTCACAAGACACATTCATGGTCAGCCGGCCGTGAGAACAATTCAACATCTGGTACGACAGCTTTCCAGCGACCCGCGACACGCTCCAATCATGATCACGTATAGAGGTGAGACAAGTACAAGATCACACCCCCGACTCCACGCCCCCCCCCCCCAGTCGCGCCCTTTCATGAAAAAACATTCAAGCTTTGTTTCTCTCTCTCTCTCTTTCACTCTCTCTTTCTTTCTCTCTCTCTCACTGGAGTATTTACTTTTTCTTTTCAACTTTTCCTACATGTATATATTTTGAGCATTTTTGTTTATTCAGTGAGCATTGGGACTTTTTGTAATATATGCATTTGATAAATGGGCTGGTAAAGTGGGCCTATATAATATTGGGATTATTATTCTTTTTAAATTGATCACCTAAAGCAGACCTTTTTTTTATACATTAAAAGACCTTCTTTCAGAAGCAGTAGGGCATAATTCTTTAAGTATTTGATCCTCTAGCAGTAGCTGGCAGCAGATAATGTATGGCGTGATCAAATACATGTACCAAACAATAAAAATGCCTATCTGTAATGGGTAATGTTCTTTTACACCCCATTATTGACATCTTAAATACTAAAAAAGAAAATTATATCTTCAACATATTCCATTTCAATTGAATGGAGCATTATTTATGAAAACATCCAATGTTTTATTTAGCCAACAAAGGCCAATTCAAACATGACCAGCTAAATATATCAAAGAACAAGTTTAAATAGGTTTTGGTTTCATTGCTAAACATTTGTAATTATTAACTTCTCATTATCATATTTATCTATGCATGATCAAGCAATACACAGGAACATCAACAGCGAACGAAGTACCATCTTTTTAAACCTAAACAGCCATTTAATTCTTGGTCGGTAAAGATTTTGTGCCCTTTTGCCACTGGAATTGAGGCAAATAAAGGTGAAACCAGTTTCAAAGACCACAAATGAAAACAAATCAATTATTGAGAATAGTTTAGGAAACTAAGCAATGAGACAATGGACAAAACATTGAATAAATGCTCAGGAATGCATAGCAATTTTCTATGACGGCCAGAAGGGCAGTAATATAAAATTTAACATATATCAACGACTTCTGGCTCTCATTACTTTCATAATATAAAATGATCATGAAGCATGTCAAGTGAAAACAACCTGAACTTGCTACCAACCGGCTCTCCAAAACAAGCTACCTCACAAAATCTCCTTCAGATTTCAAGTACTCCACCAAATTTACTCTGACGAACAATCCACCTGATCCAAAACATGGTAAAAATGATCAAAACAATGTAAGCTTCCAATCCAAGCAAATAAGGTCACGGTCAAATAAGTGAGGTATCCTTGAGAATCATGGGCGACATCTTGGCATTTTAAAATAATCAATGTTTTAAACCGCTTCCAACATAAACAGATATTTCTGTCCAACGATGCAATTAACACTTGCCTCGAAGGCCACTTAGTACGTCTTTAGCAACAAGGAAGTTTGATATAAATCAAAATATACACTTTCGGTCGGTACTGTAAAGAACTTGGTGTTACAACGTCCGAACATAGACTCTCTTTCCTGATTTGTATTGTTTGAAGCAAGAGGGAACAGGATCAAACGATTCCGGAGTTCACGAAAAAGGAAGGGAACCTACAGATGCAACAGGATATAAAACAGGAATCCATAGTCTATGCCCATTATAATTCATACAAAAACGATATAAAGGTCTATATTTCATATTTAATTGTCTACTACTTTATGTGATGCACCATGCCGTACACCAGGGTACCGTTGTAACCCGGGGTACCGCACTGTGCAGCGCCCTCTTGTATCCATTAGCGTACAGTTATACAGTGTTTTCACGCTGAGTATTATTTTCATGGTCGTATGATCGGTGCGACAATTATCACAACGCCTGTTTTCCTTCTTAATATTATCTAATGACAATAATAGTATAAATTTAACATATTATAGTAACTACTCAAGAATTTATATATAATTTTGGACACTTTGGTTACCCAGGATACAGTGGCTACTGACTGTAACCTTGGTAGTTTCCATTGATGACATTAATAGTAGGTTTTATGTAATAGGCCCCTGGTTGGCTAAACTGCAGAGTTCTAATGTAATTATTATTATTATTATTATTATTATTTATTCGGCAAAGAAAATTACAAAGAACAATTTATTTCAGTATAAACAATACAAAATAAGAAATATCAACCATTGGAATGCCAGGGACAGAAAAAGTTAACTAAATTACTGTGGCATAAAGCCTCCTGTCCCAAAGAATTAACAAGAATTAATTGGCTGGACATCATCAAATATACAAAAAATAGAACTGCAACGATATCAACCTGTTTCTCAGTTCAAACCTTGATTTGACCTTCGGCATATTTTTAAAAGAATATGGAATTATATTAAGTTTATGTATTTTTTTAAAAATGTACCTCATCTTGAAAGTGAAAGTGAAAAGTCATATAAAAAAACAAAATACAAATAGTTAATTATAAACAAGAAAGAAACAAGAAAATACCATGGATTTTAATAAGGTCTGGTCCCTTTAGACTTAATATCTAACACAAAGAAAGAAAAATGAAACTAATGAAAAAAAATAAAACTTGGATTGTATTCTATGATATTAAATATACTGAGGCGGACAAGCTTCACGGAGCTCCTAAAAACAGATTTCAATCAACCAGGTACTACTACAGAGCAGGAAAGAGCAGGCGGAAATGGTACTTCTCTAATATCAATCACGGGTTACCACTACAGGGATCAACTATCATTGCCTGACCTTTCAAGCGACATTGTCAAACTTTTCCGTCCCAGCTAGTCTCAGAGACCAGTCTCAAACCAATCTCAAGCTAGTCTTGAACCTGTCTCAAACCTGTTTTATAGCAAGAGAGATATCAACATTAAAGAGCAGAATATGCTTTCATTGTTGGTTACCAGTATAGGGATTGACTAGCATTGCCTGACCTAGCATTGCAACATTGTCAAACTTTTTCATCCCACCTAGTCTCGGAGACTAGTCTCAAACCTATCTCAAAGTATAGTCTCAAACCAATCTCAAGCTAGTCTTGAACCTGTCTCAAACCTGTTTTATGGCAAGAGAGATATCAACATTAAAGAGCAGAATATGTTTTCATTCTTGGTTACCAGTATAGGGATTGACTAGCATTGCCTGACCTTTCATTGCAACATTGTCAAACTTTTTCACCCCACCTGGTCTCAGAGACCAGTCTCAAACCAATCTCAAGCTAGTCTTGAACCTTTCTCAAACCTGTCTTATGGCAAGAGAGATATTAACATTAAAGAGCAGAATATGTTTTCATTGTTGGTTACCAGTATATACAGGGATTGACTAGCATTGCCTGACCTTTCATTGCAACATTGTCAAACTTTTTCATCCCACCTAGTCTAAGAGACTAGTCTCAAACTCATCTTAAACTAGTCTTGAACCTGTCTCAAACCTATTTTATGGCAAGAGAGATATAAACATTAAAGAGCAGAATATGTTTTCATTGTTGGTTACCAGTATAGGGATTAACTAGCATTGCCTGACCTTTCATTGCAACATTGTCAAACTTTTTCATCCCACCTAGTCTCGGAGACTAGTCTCAAGCCCATCTCAAAGTAGTCTGAAACGTGTCTCAAACTAGTCTTGAACCTGTCTCAAACCTGTCTTATGATAAGTGAGATACCACCATTAAAGAGCACAGTATGTTTTCATTGTTGGTTACCAGTACAGGTATCACATTGCCTGACCTAGCATTGCGACATTGTCAAACTTTTCCGTTTCACCTCTCGGATTATAAATCATTGAACGTGTCTTGGCAAAATCATTTGTAGAAATACCATGTATCCATCTAAAAGAACACAACTTTTGTTTAGATTGGTGAGTAAGTACCCTTATAAAAATCTAAGCTTGCCGCAAGGTTGCGACTAGATTGCGGCAAGCTTGCGGCAATCTTAAAGGGACGTATAATTGATAAAACATGGGGAATTCACCTTATCTCGGGTGAAATGATAACATTCCAATCAGAGCCCGGCGTGTTGCGTAATCTCCAGGCGTCAGGGTGTCTGGAGTATAATCCTTCATGGCTAGACTAACTAACCAGAAGTCCGAAGTAAATCTAACCTATGTTTTGTTTTTGAAATGGAGCATTATACAAGTCCTCTCTTTGAACTAATACGAAGAGACCCGTTGAGAGTCTATAAACTAATCCGAAGCTATGACCCTATTGCAACGCTCGGCACTAACATGTGCCCGGGCGCCCGGGGCAACTAAATTGGGCTATTGGGCAACCAAATCCAGAAAAAAAGGACAAAGTAGTTGCCCGACTGGGCGCCCATATTTTGGGGAAAATATTTCTTGTATAAAGAAAAATTCAGGTTGTATATTTAACTTGTAATC
>CALNVZ010003431.1:4363838-4405398 GCA_940671915.1 Paracentrotus lividus | reverse complement strand
CTATATCTCAATACTGCACGCTTAACTTTTGACTTTTTGTTAATGGCAAAAATATGCGGCGTATACCCCAATAATTATGGTGTTTTTAGTGCTTTGTGTTTAAGTGGATTAATGATTTATTATTATGAACCTACACTTATGAAACCACAAACCAGAAAAATGAGCCATAACCATGATAATGAGCTGTTTACATGTATGTGTGATTGGTGACTCAATAAAAAATCTTTGATTTTAATGGGTTTTTTTCCGGGCAACCAGATTTTTCATTCGGGCAACCAAATTTGGCGGGAAATGGATATCTGGTTGCCCAACAGGGCAACCACAAAAAAAATGTTAGTGTTGAGCGTTGCCTATTGACAGACTGAATTCGGCCAACTTCGTCATGTTCGTGCTGTCCGAATGTTAATCCCTAGTAGGACGACCCTTGTGTAAGCCTCACTGTAGATTGTGTATGAGTCAATGGAGCTCAAGAAAAACGCGCATTCCCCACGATCTCCGACTTGCGAGGGCCTTTAATAAGATTGTATTTTCGACGGCAAGCTTGCGCAACCTAATCGCACGCTTATCGCAAGGATAATACAACCTAGCGATATCTTCGCAATCTTGTGACTAGCTTGCAACTAGCTTGCCAGTAGATTGCATGACTTTCCGCAGAAGAATTGCAAGTTAAGCATGCAAAATTGGATGAAGATCTCGCAAGTTGCGAATTTTGATTGTGGAACTGACCACTATCTGACAAGGTTGCAGACTAGATTGCCTCTAGGTGCGCAGAGTGTGTGCAAGGTTGCAAATAGCATACAGACTGGATGAAAATCTCGCAAGGTTGCGCACTAGAATTGCAGAACTGGCCAATATCGGCAAAGTTGCAAACTAGATTGCCACTAGATTGCGCAGAGTGTGCAAGGTTGCGGAAGAGGCGCACAAGACTGATGAAGATCTCTTAAAGTTGCGCACTAGATTGGCGGAACTGGATAAAATCTTGCAAGCTTGCGGACTGATTGCCATTAGACTGCATGACTTTTGCAGGTTGCGCACTAGATTGGGCGGAACTGCCAATACTTCTCAATTGAAATCTCTAAATTGCACGTGAAGAAAAATAAATAATCACTACTTTCCTGTGCAAATTGGGAATTTTTAAAATGTATATTTTGCAATTTTCAGTAGTTTGTTCATAAAATATTGGAATACATTTTTTTTATGAGGTTTGCAGGAGTAAAGATACAATTTTTGCCAATTTGAGGATAAAATAGTGATTGATTTTGACCACATGGAAATCTGTGAACATGCCTCAATATTTTGGCATAAAATAGTTGACTTCAAAGTAATCTTAATTGCGTCCAGATCAAGTAAAGAACATAACAATTTCAATGACGAGGATTGGATTGATCTGAGGAACAGTTTGGTTGAAGTTTTTTCAAGAATACACAAGATTTTAAAGATCCTGAGGGGACGATTTGCAGCACAGTGTGAATTTATTTCTACCACTAGTCCCAGCTATACTAAGTGGTGTAGGGTGCTTTGACGTGTGTACATGTAGTCCCCAGTACTAAAGTTTGGACACTATTAGTTAAAGCATGAAGCCATCAGCTGTCGGCCAGTCCTAGGAGGACCATACCGCCAGCAATTGCAGAGGATACTGAGCCCGAGGTTCAAGAGCTGCTAGAGGCAGCAAGCAGATCTGCCTGAAGGCAGAAAGGAGAATTCCAGTTACCTCGAGGCTACCCACTAATACACTATCCCGAGATTGGCAACCCAATCCAGAGCCAACGAGACTGCATGCATCCAGTCTGAAACCAGCCAGAGTTGACGAACAGGACCAGGTTCAACCAACCAGCCAGTCATGCCCAGTCAAAAATATGATGTCACAATTGAAGAGAATTTAACATTAAAATGAAAAGTAGGCTAACTCTAAAAGGTTTTAGACTGCAGATTTAGCCTGATCTAAACTTGAACTCCAGGAGAGTGACTCTGGTCTTATTTAGTCATTAGTCTAGTATACGCTTGGTGAGTATTTTATTTTGTTTGTGATATATTATTATTCTTGGCAAGTCGAAAATATCTGAGTCTCCAAGTTGTAATCTCCCCAACAATATAGGTGGTAGAAGCCATATTGAATGTAACTTTCGCTGCCAGCTTTTAATACAAAACTGTAAAAGTTAGCGCTAGCTTTGCAGTAATGCTAAGTCATTAAGCGTGCGTTTAAACGTGCCGCAACCTTGCGATTAAGCGTGCGGCAAGCTTGTCACAAGATTGTAATTAAGCTTGCCGTAACCTTGCAGGCTAGATTGCGGCAAGCTTACAACTAGCTTGCAGGGTTCCAAATATTTAAATGAGCATGCGGCAATCTAGTCATTAAGCTTGCCGCAAGGTTGCCATTAAGCGTGTCCCAACCTTGCGATCAAGCGTACGGCAAGCTTATATTTTGTAGCTCATTTAAATATAAGGTTGCGGCACGCTTATATTTTGTAGCTCATTTAAATATTTGGAACCCTGCAAGCTTGCTGCAACCTTGCTGCAACCTTGCTGCAAGCTTGCCGCAACCTAGCCGGCAAGGTTGCGGCAAGCTTAAACCGCAATCTAGTCGCAAGCTTGCGATGGACATGTTGAAGATTTGTATAAGGGTAGTAGAGAGAGGTGCTCAGAGATCAATTTTCATGATCGCCCGACCTTTCAGGTAACATTGTCAAAATTTTCTTTCCCACCTATTGGAAATAAGTTCAGGATTATGGATAATTAGAGGTACCCTGTCTATAACAGACTTTTGTTTCAGCAATGTTTCGGGATTTTCTTTCTGATTATAGCACCAGTGTGAACACAATTATTACATGGTTATTATTAGGAAATGAAACTTGGAATGATATCAACTTCTATTGTACTATACTCAAGGTGTATACCTCCTTGATTGAGAAAAAAGCCATATACACCTAACCATAATTGTGAGGTCAAAGATATGATGAGGAGTTTAGTGTCAAAAGGTTTTATATTCATCTTTGTTAATTTGGAGAAAAATGCATTTGTTAACCATACTTTGTACAGGTGTCTACAGAAAAATGACTTGAGAAAGAACATGTTCTGAGTTACTTTGAAATGCAAGTATGTGAACCAAAATCAATAATGGTGCAAAAATCAATAACTCATTTTTTTTCCTATATCAAAAGTGGATATAGTACCTTCAGGAACCAATTTCTTTGTATATTGGAGGTTGTTCCTAAACTTATAAAATCCACGAAAAAAATGCCCCACATTCATTAAACAAGAAAAGTTTGTTGCCCCATACATGCATTGCTGTGCAAGTGCATACGACTCAAAGCTGAATTGGGTTAATTTATTATCATTCTGGTGATTCCAAAACCTCACAGCACAAAAAAAAAATGCTAAGATGAAATGTTATCAACCTCTCCAAATCGCTTTTAGACAGTGTCTTCCGCATTTTAATGTCATGACCAGAACACTAGAACACCAGTTTCACTTGAACATCATCATTCAGGGTCGAAATAAATGAAAATTAATCTTCCAGCTAATAGTAGGTCAGACGGAAATCACCTGAGATTTTGAACCTAATCTTTCACTTAATTGCTGAGATATTAATGACTGAATATCAACATAATCATAAGCATACCTGGGTACGCTTTAGTTAACACTGCAGTCTATGGAGGGAAAATAATCACTTTTATTATTGTATGTTATAATGCTTATGAACTAGATTTTCAGGGTTTCCACCTTATACACAATATTACTTACGCTGCCAGCATGTAAGGCCCCACACTCCCCACAGCTCAGATATTTGTAAACCTCCACAAAGTTACTCAAACCCTTTAAAAAGAACAATGTTGAAAGTGCAGATAACTAAACCCCTCAAAAT
Source organism: Paracentrotus lividus (assembly GCA_940671915.1). Classification (NCBI taxonomy): domain Eukaryota; kingdom Metazoa; phylum Echinodermata; class Echinoidea; order Camarodonta; family Echinidae; genus Paracentrotus; species Paracentrotus lividus. Next base: position 4,401,536 of record CALNVZ010003431.1, on the reverse strand, counting down.
ATGTCTTGCAATTCAACTTTGAGCCCTCATATCTTTTTATTTGATTGTTTATGATGGTTAAATTTGATATCATTGGAAAGTTGATTTATTCCTTGTCACATTGATACCCCATTTGTGATGGTTATGTTATGCTTGAATGCACAGTACTCGCAAACTCGAATGAAAGTCAGAAAAGGAAAGTTGCCAAATGAATGGCTATTGCTTACATCAAACAATAAGTGAAAACATTGAGGAATAATGCATGACCCATTTAATGATGCTCAATAGAAACTCTGCCTTTCAACAATAGCCATTCATTTGGCAACTTTCCACTTCTGACTTTGATTTGTATTCGGGAATACTGTGCATTCAAGCATTGCACAACCTTTACAAATGGGGTATCAGTGTAAAGAGGAATAAATGAACTTTCCAATGGTATAAAATTAATGAATTATAGACAATTAACAAAAAAGATACGAGGACCCAAAGTTGAATTGCAAGACATTTTTTGAGGGGTTTATTAATGTCAAATCAAAGAATTGCAAAGAAAAGTTCACTTACCATTGCAAGACATCTGTTCCCTGAATACGATTAGTGTGGGGGGGGGGGATTATGTATGTGTAACAATTTGTTATCCAACCAAATTTATGCAGCGTCCATCAAAGTTCAAAATTCATTCTTGTAAATTTATCCTTGTGTTTTGCTGAGGAATCAGCAATAAAGATGTTTATAAGACTGTTTCAATTGATGGACTTTGAACATTGCATCTCAAATAACGATGTTGTTGATGAACTCTCTTATTTTTCTTCTTTCACAATAAGATGTGCTAATTTCTATCCAGCTTTTCATAAGAAGAAATGATATCAAGTGAAAGGCCGGTCTTTCAGCAGAAATTACTCCTTCGTGGATTCATTTTGAAAATTGTTAATTTGATGCATTTCATAGGAAGAAATGATATCACTTGATGAACTTTCTCTCTGCAGAATTATCTCCTTCCAGAATAACTTCTGATCATTTCTAGAAAGAAATAAAAACAGTTTTCCTTTGATGATTTCTAATCCAAACTTTTGTGATCAAGAAATGTCACCAGTCAAAATAGCTCTCCTTAAAAAAGAATTTCTTCTTTTCTTTAATAACTTTGACCATTTGTAATCCAAGCTCCACAGATCAAGAAATGGCATCAGTCTGTTGCTGCTGCTGTGATGTTACGAAAACCACCAAAGTCAGTGAATGTCTTCCTCTAGATGCGGAAACAGCGAGACTAACTCCTGAGAGATCCTGAGTTTTTGCCAAGATAGATGAGACAGAACAATCATAATACAATGTAGAATTCTTTATTTTTTTAAATACCATATCAAGATATCATTTTCTAAATCATGTTCCTTTCTCCATTCAAGGAAGTAAGTATATATGAAGCTTGAGAAATGTTGCAGTTTTCATCTATAATGTAGTTAACACTGGAGATAATTAACCTTTGTTTAATTATCATTCCATCTGCGCATTCAATAATTACAAAATGTCTAAACACATACTTTTACCATTTAACTTTGACATTTTTCAAGAATATGTACTGCTATATTCAGAACAATTCAAAAGGTGTCGGATACATGCCTATAAGTTCAACTTGCTGTGAATCAGAACTCTGAAGAAAAACAAAAATATCCTTGGTCAATTTAACATTTCAATAATGTTCCACCTTTGCTATATATCCAAAGCACTAGATGTTAAATGTATGCCCGCTTGTTTGTATTGGCTGAGAAATCAACTGACGAATAAAACACTATTGTTCTCAAACTTTCCACGATTTGATCCAACTCATATCTTCCATCTCTAATCAGAAGTGATCATAGATCGATAGCCAAACCAGATATGAGGTTAGACTCTTTAAGTGCTACCACACCAGACCAAAGTTTTGAATTAGTCCAGTTCAGATGGATCAGGGGCAAACCTCATAGTCAACTGAATCATGGATCTGGTCTACACCACACAGACATTTAGTCCACATACCTGTTTCAAGTTTTACGACTTAAATCATTGTTACAATGATTTAAGCCAACATTTCTCCCAGACTAGCAAGTTTTTGTTTTGTGATTTTTTGAGCAAAAGCCTCATATATCCTCTGATCTGGGTAATTCATGGGATCATAAGTATAGGCTTATTTTAAAATTTCGGTCTGGTGAAGCAGTACCTAATGTTCCTCCGGTGAGAGCGGATGCAGGAAAGCATCACCTTTACTGACCCATCTTATATAGACACCACCCTCAACTTCCTATGTTAACCCATTCGACATCATTTTATCTCCATTAAGTGTACATTTAAGTCAAAAAAGAAAACATGTTTTATTCATCCATGCATGTCTACATTTCTTCTTCCTTTTTTTTTTTATATATAAATTTCAAATATTATTTCACTATTCCAAGAGATATTGAAAGTTATATAAGCTCTAAATATTGGCAAACACATATAACCCATAGGTGCATGCATGCTTTCAAGTCCAAATTAAATTTGGATGACTTGACCAGGCCTTGTTATAAATCACTTTTCCATTTTTTGTTTCCATATATAATTTCTTTTTAAACCAAAACAAACTTCCCCTTGAAAAAACAATAATCCCCCCCCAAAAAAAAAAAAACAAACAAACAAACAAACACAATATTAGTATGTCGCAAGAAATGCAATTCACATTTATAGGAAGTATATTTTGTATTTTGCAGAAGTATGATTTATGAGTAATCTTATTTGTTTAATGTAAACAAAAACAATAATCACTTGTTTATTTTTAGTGGTCTACTGTGAATGTTTTTGTGCATGATTTAACCACATGACAATAATTGGAAATATTTATTAATACTTTTATTATTGACTTAAACATTGAGAAATATATAGGGGTTTGTTAGCATACATGGGCATCTCACAAAGGATCTAATTAATAAGTACATGTATGTGCCCACTGGATCAAACAAATAATTTACAATAATCAGTCAACTGAAACATTTTCAACAAAAATGCTTAGTTTAAACAAATCTCCATTAATTATCATAAAAAAGAGCACATACCATGAGCCTATTCTAGAAATTTCCTTTAACCCTAACAATCGACAGGAAATCCCTTAAGATTATTCCTCTTCATAAATGTAAATATAGAAATTGTCTCAAGCTTTATGGAGTGCTTCAACTTGATTTTTGAATGGGGGGGGGGGGATGGTCCTAAATTTAGATGGCGTTTTTCGTAAATTTGCATAAATTGGAGAAGTTCAACGGTTGATTTCATGATTTTCCTCTGGCAACAATGCTACAAATCCCGGACATTAAACCAATCAGCCCTGGATTTTCGCAATGACTTTATTTTCGCGAATTTCCCAAGTCGGTCATTGCGCAAATGTCCACTTCAGTACAAGGCTATTTAGAGTAACGAAGTCATTTTCCCCAACTAGTCCAAAATCGCAAAAATATCTGTACCGGAAAATATTGGCTTATACAGTATACCTAACCCTAAACCCGACAAAAAAATATATTCCAGCCTTATAAACCTACACTGAAATAAAGTCTGGAGTAATTGTCACCAGCAAATGTCGTGTCATCATCAGAAACTGTTGTGGTCCAGTGGTCTAGCCAACCGAATGAGGAAAACAAGGTTCAAATCTCTGTTATAAAACCCCTTGCAAGTCATTAAAATTTACCACACCCAACCCAGGTGAGATAGATCAGCAGGAATCACTTCCTAGAATGCTAAAGAGCCCATGCTGGAGAGACATGCTAAAACCAGCATAATAATGACAAACATGTGCCCTACACAAGATCCTGGTAGTATTATTATTACAAAATGGTTAAGATTTGGCTTTGAATTGGAATTATTTTCAAATATTTTTTTGAGGATCTGCTGGAGTTGGAACAGTTTGATGCGCAGGGTAAAGCGGAAGAAGGACAGGAAATAAAAAAAGATGCACACCCATATTACCTTATGATCGGATACACAGAACCAGTGTTCTTTATATCCTCTTATAGTCTTTGAATTCAGACTTCATCGATACAGATACAGAACCAGTGTTCTTTATATCCTCGTATAGTCTTTGTATTCAGACTTCATCGATACAGATACAGAACCAGTGTTCTTTATATCCTCGTATAGTCTTTGCATTCAGACTTTATCGATACAGATACAGAACCAGTGTTCTTTATATCCTCATATAGTCTTTGCATTCAGACTTCATCGATACAGATACAGAACAAACTGCTCTTCACATCCTCTTATAGTCTGTGGATTGAGACTTCATGAGGGTAAAAATTAAATGGGGGCTCAAGCTGATTTTGCCCCTATAAAGCTAGAAAGCTTAAAAAACATGTACAAAGGGGTATTTTTCCCCCAAAAAAAAAAGTTTGAAAAGAGCCCCTATGAAGGAAAAATTAGTTTTACCATGGAATTCATCTACACAGAACCAGTGTTTGTCATATCATCCTATAGTCTTAAGATTCAGACTCTATCTATGCAGGACCAGTGCTCTTCATAATATCCTCCTGTAGTCTTGGGATTCAGACTTCATCTATACAGAACAAGTGCTCTTTATATCCTTATATAGTCTTAGAATTCAGACTTCATCTATAGGTTGGTTGGTTTTCTTCTTCTTCTTTTTTTTTTTTTTTTTTTTTTTTTTTTTTTTTTTTTTTTTTTTTTGCTTTCGGTTGTCGGATGATTTTCACCAGGTGCAGTTACAAGGAGAGGGCGCCAACATCCTTTCCTTTATTACAGAACCAGTGTTCCTTATTGAAAAGTCTTATAATTCAGACTTCATCAATACAGAAATGCTAATACAAATGTTGTTTATATCCTCCTTTAGTCTAGGGATTCAGCCTCAATTCTATACAGATCAAGTGCTTTTCGTATCATCCTATCATCCTGAAGGAGGTGCATAATCCAAATAATGAAATTTAAACCTGAAAACAGAAGAAAATTGATATTAAGTTGTATTTGCTTTAAATGTGAAGAGCATCTGAAATGTGTCATAGGAACAAGGAAGGAACTAGCATCTCTTGGCAATGCTTGAAATTGATTCTAAGAATGTCTTTACGGTCAATTTTCAAATTAAACAGCAACATGAATCATGATACAAAACACAATTACAAAACACAGTACACAAACACAAGTGCATCGTTCACGGTCAAAAATTTAAAGATGATTACACGCGGATTGTCTTTAAATGTCCCGCTCTCAAAAAATGACTTCTGCGTAGGCATGGGAGGTTGCATTCACAATGTTCAAGGTCATGAAGATCGTAAAACGAAAGCTGATCATATTTCACAATGCACCTTTTTTCTTCTGAATCAAAATCTGAAGACGTTTATTTTTACAACCGGGAATGGGGACCAAGAATGCACAATTTTTTTTCTCTTTATATCTGTGTTTTGTAATTGTGTTTTGTATCATGATTCATTTTGCTGTTTAAATTTGAAAATCGACCGTGAATAGTCACACTCTAATACTAGCAGGCTGATAAAGAAGAAAACATTATTGTACAATTTGTAGGGTAAAGGTTGGACCGTTTGCATTATTAGGTGGGTTTTTGTTCAATGTAACTACCTGCTCACTTAATTCATTTAAAGAAAATTGAAGAATGGTCATACCAATACCTTTGGATAGGATAAAAAGCTTCTTTTGACTCATTATCAATATCTTAACCATAATATCAATATGCTTTCCTTTCTCATTTCATTGTCTCAACTTGACAGTGAAAGAGACCTGACAATATCCCTTTGTTAAAAACATTCCATTGCATTTGTAAAATATTTCCCTTTTCAACAAATTGTGCATATTTCTACTTCAAAATATTCAGAAATATCTTTAAATGTAATTAATGCAAATGTTACTCATGCACCTCATTGTATCTGGGACAATAATCTTGAAGTATTTGAACAATCTCACAAGTGGCTGGGAAAAAGATCTCTCGGAATCGAAACGGGAAAACCCCCATTATGTTATATTCTTCCTGAACTGATATTAAGATGAATATTTGTGAGTGTCAATTATTTGCTTGTTATTACTTGACTATTACCACTCAGGAGAGACATGGTATTAGGTTAAAATTGGTCACGGAAGAAAGATCTCAAGCTTTTATAGAATCCAAAACCCAACCCTTTGCAACAAAAATGAAATTCTTGAACTGATATTACAATGAAACCTTTTGAGTGTGGATTATTTGCCTGTCATTGCTTGACAATTACCACTCAAAGGGACAGTCACCATTTCACATTGAAAATAGGTCATGGAATAGAGATCTCAAGGCTTTTATAGAACCCAAAACCCAACCCTTTGTAACAAAAATGGAATTTAGAACAAAAGTAGCATGAAATATGAGGTCATCTGATGTCATTTCGATTAAGTATTGCACTGCGTGGTGATAGAAAATTTGGGTTCTATAAAAGCGAGAGAGATCTCAAACCTTTTATAGAACCCCAAATCCGACACTTTGTAACAAAAATTTAATATAGCACAAAAGTAGCATGAAATATGAGGTCATTTGATGTCACTTAATGGAAGCATGGCAATTGAATAATTATATAATATTGGATACACTTGAGTGCAATATGAGATATATTCCATTCATCAGTATGAATATTGCAAGAGTCGAAGACGAGTGCAATATTCATACTGATGAATGGAATATATCTCATATTGCACAAAAGAAATCCAATATTATTATTATTATACATACAAACCATTTTCCATGGCAAAGCAACGCTATCAGTTTAAACAAAAAAGAGGTTTACTCTCCTGTATCAAATCTGCCTGAAGGAGAAATTCAAATGATCAATCTATTATGACGTAAATTGTTGCTCCGCGTATCCATTGTTATAATAAGCTGTTGCGCTATTATGAAGTAAATTTCTGCTCCGCGTATCCATTGGTAAAGCTGTTGCGCGCAGCATTTTACTGGCATCGTGGGGTGCAATATTGTAACAATACTGCACTCCTTTTCTCCATTGATACGGGTAATGCAGAATACATAAGACATACATTATGCTAACAATATTGAACGTCGACAAACAAACATCTGGAAGAGTATCAATATATGGTTTTAATGTATCAAAAAAGAGACTTAAACGTGTAATAATATATCTTACTGGATATATACAAGTTTCAACAGAGAATATGAAATACCTTATTCTTTTAATTTTAGCTAACCTACAAGGTACATTGTAGGCCTACATGTACATGTAGGGGGTAAAATTCATTTTCCCACCAATGCTTGTAAGATCATAAATACGAGCTCACTAGCAAAACAAGAATGGCTTTAGGAAATACTTCTACCTGTATATCAACACTTGGGCAAAGCTCAGATGTGAATGTGAAATTATACTGCATGTTGCCTCAACAGTGTTCAAACTCACTTACATTTCGGGTATAAAAAGATGGATAGAATCAAAATCAACTTAGGGGAGGTGATATTTTCATACTAGTCTCTTTTGAATGCTTTATAAGGGTCAGCTGCCTAAAATTATGCAATAATAATTGTTATCCATTTGATTATTTTTTATTTCTTATTTTTTGTATTCTTCATTTGTACATGTACATGTTATGATTCACTATTTTGCTTTATATCTAAAATTGAAAATCAATCAAATCAATCAATATTTAAGTTTCTCAACTTATTTTCTACTCATATTTTAAACCAAATGAACCCAAATGAATGTGTTCAAACTAACTCACCTCGGACATACCTAACAGTACCAATTTTTGAAAAGCTCAAGAAGAGTCAATGACCTCCATCTTTAAATGGATCTACAAAATATGCATGGTACCGATGGTAATACAAACCCTACAGAAGGTACGCAACCCTCATGCCCTATTCCAGGGTACCATAAAAAAAAACATGAAAGGTAGGAAAGTGATAAAGCACCCTTTAGAAGGCAGCACACCCAAGCAATACTTCTAGCTTTTGTAGGGTGGTTTCCAATACAAGGCACGTGGTAGAAAGTATACGCCACCCTGAATACTATAAGTTTGTTTTTGCATTGCAAACATGAAAAGTAGGCTTGTGGTAACATCTCCTTTGGAAGGTACACCACCCCATACGAGAATATGTTTCATTAAAAAACATGAAATGTGAAGCAGTGGTAACACACCCCCTTAAAAAGGTAGGCCACCCCATGCCCCATTCCAGGGTGGTTTCCATTACAGTCAGTCAAGGGTCGAGTTCGGTACACAAGACCAGGGTCAAGAGAATGAGCCCCAAGTGAGAAGTTAGTCTTAAACCTCAGACACTATTCAAACTCACTGAGTGAATTCTCTCACAATTAAGGGAAGAAAAATTATATTTCATGCATGACACTGTTTATGCTGAAAAATACATGTGGTTAATTAAGCTTAACCACTTGGCTGCGGACCATGTAATATTACGTGCTTGGCATTTGTACATTGTGCACGGACCACGTAATATTACGTGCCCATGATATTGTCTGAGCTTTGTCTGTTTTGAAGCGCCAGCGCCACATTGATCATACCCGTACTGTGCAATTAGCACCATGCAGCAGTCAAGTGATTAAATCAAGCATACATGTACAAATTCCCAGTACGTAAAAAAGCTAAAAAATACCGGGTGAAATTATGTGATATCTATGTATGCAGGGTTTTTTCATTTGTTGTATTTTTTTTTAACCCTCAGAGGGGTAGCCAATAGGATTTGACAATGCATTCAGCAACATGCCATGACCGACCCTATTCTGGTTGAATAACCTTTCCCACGACTTTCACATCGGACTTTGTAACTCCAACTAAAAGGTGTCAGCATTCTATTATTGTACAAGCTTCATAGTTTATCATGGCCAATTGTTACAGTATGCCTCACTGACACAGGATACAGATCACACAATCACACATAATTATGGTCAAAAGCAAAAGAGAAAGCTTCAAATCCATGGACTATAAATGTAGTATTATATGCATATTAATTGTGTCTTTTATCAATTGAACAATTTGATTCCAATTCACTTAAACTGGGTCTGCATTTGCAGTCTACCACTTTCTGAAATATGAACATTGAATCTGTAACTGTTAGTCCAGAGGGTCAAAACAATCAGTAAATTTTAAATAAATCTGCAAATTGTGTTTTTAAACTGACAGAAACCTAAAAAGTCTAAGTGATTCTGATCGATTTGGGGGATTTGGCAATAGAGTCTGCATTTTGCAGCCTACCATTTATTGGGATATTACCATTGTATCTTTTACTGTTTATAAATCCAAGGTATTCAGCGGGGGCAAAATAAACAGAAATATAATGCAAATAATCTACAATAGAGCATATATATGGTCGATGCCCTTATACAAAAAGCCAATGATTCTAATTGTCTGATTTGTTCGAAGATTTCCACATACTTAAATTGTACGTTTGTAACAAAAGGTACTTAGCAAGGCCAAAACAAATTCAATAAATACAATGCCAATGACTTTCGATGTCACGGAAAACTGTGTACAAACCTGACAAGAATGAATGATTCTTACTTATCTAGGTCTGCGTTTGAAGCCTACAAATGTCAATAAATTACCATTGGCCAGGCATTGTATCTTTTACTGAAAAACCAAAGGTATATACAGTTGGCCAAGATAAACAGAAATATGATGCAAATAATCTGAGCTTCCAATGTCGAGAAATCCTACAAGAATGATTTGGACCAACTGGATATTAGGGTCTGCGTTTGAAGCCTACACCTTACAAGAGATTTTACCCCCTCTATATTTCAGCATTTATAATAATCCATAGAGATTGGTATGGGTTGAAACATAATCACCCCTAACCATTCGATGACATGTCTAATCTATTTTTTACCCGATTGATGTAATTATTGGCAAACAGTTCCAACACCACCCCAGTGCATTCATCAATGAGACTGACTTTCTGTTAGGTTAGGGTGCCCTCATGGTCAAAAACAACATTTAAACTGGAATGTTAATCCCTGTGTCCGACACAAGAAAGTTCTACAAAATCAACCAAAGACCAAATGCAGAGGGAGTGGGGGGGGGGGTCACTCACCACATGATGTGCTACTCATTCGCATCCCCAAAACGCATCAAAAAGGGTCCGTTTTTAGCCTTTCGGCGTCATCGATGCTTTCCTTAAAATAGGGGTGTTTTTTAATTACAATCGCCATTTTCATCAAAATAGAGGTGTTTTTCAGTGGAAAATTGCCGTTAACAATTTTGGGGTCCGAATTTCACAGTGTTTACGTCCAGACTGACGTCGAAAAGGGGTGCAAATTTGACTTCACGCAATGAGACGTTTACGGTCTATTTTCAGGGTGCGGGGACACGCGTGGTTAGCACTTTTGTCTTTGAGTGACCCCCTCCCCCCAGGTGCACAACGTACGGACCACAATCAGTTGTGACCACGTCCATACCATAATTTGTTGGTCTGTTGTCCATTCACCGCACGCCTTCTTTTGTCACTCGCCTAAATTGATTACAAATATGCAATTTACATGCATGTGGATGTAGGTGATAATGAATGCATTAGAGAGCTGTTCATGTCAAGCGATTCACGGTGATTCATTATTCCTACGATCAAATATTTGACTTCTTGCTCACAATAAAACATCAGTCAATTGTTAAACCAACTCAAAATTATTCAATTGACTGCTGTATTTTTAAATAAAAATAGGGGCTGTATTTACTTTTGAAAATATAATAGACCAATTGGCCAAGTTGGGGGGGGGGGGAGGTTGATGAGGGTAAGGAGAAAGGCTAGATACAATTTTGCTTCGTAGTACTGTATAAGCCAATATTTTCGCGTCCAGATATTTTCGCGATTTTGGACTATAGTTGGGGAAATTCGCGGGAGCAAAATTTCGCGATTTTGGTGATGACTTCATTACTATAAATAGCCTTGTACTAAGGTGGAAATTTTTGCGAAGACCAACTCGCGAAATTCGCGAAAATAAAGTCATCGCGAAAATAACCACTTATACAGTATTCATCTGCCCCTTTATTAAAGCTGTCTAAAAGGACTTTGTTGATCTTAAATAAAAAAGAAATTATGAATACAACATTATGAATAAAATATAAAAAGTTTTTTCGATACACCGAATTGGAATTGAGGGAAATCTAATGCCATGTTCAAGCTCTTTAGGAACAAAATGTCATGTCTCCCATTCATGAATACAGACGAGATTTAATGTATGTAATGAAACACAGCTGGCACACTATTGAGTGAAAACCTATGAAAATTATATTTTCAAGACTGTTATTATTGGTTAAACTTAAAGCTGGTGTATAGTTTTGGGAGAAGGAAAATATAATTTGGATTCACAATAAGACAATATGAAAGATTGAATCCTATAACTATAATAAAGGAAATTATATTTTTAAATTTTATATTAAATCTTGTTTTAGTGTCTTTATTTCACGATATAAGTATAAAATATGGAAAGTCAGGGACCCGACACCAACTCAGCGTTCACGTGGAAAACCAATGGGGATTTTCTTGTGTGGGTGATAAACACAGATCATTACGCAGCTAAGGTCTAAAACAACCGTTACATTATGTTTCTTTCAAACATTTTCACTGAAATTCACCGGAAATCATGAAAGGAATATCACAAGCTTTCCCACACATATCTTTCTGTGCAATGTAGATAACATGAGTTTTATACCAATTCCTCTTTTGTTACAAAAACTATACACCAGCTTTAAAGTTTGAAGGAAAAAAAATCCCCCCCCCCACAAAACGTCTTTGTGTTTTTGAAGGATAAATCAATACGAACTAGCAGCCTTGTATAGCACAACCTCAAGTCCTCAACTACTCAATTCTGTCCTGATTCCTCACCCATAATGCAACATCCTGGCAGTGTAGTCTTATAATTCAGGCCCATTAGAATGACGAAACACTTTTTCACTACTCAATAAAGTCAAACTGTAATATTTATGTTACCAAATAGCAATACAAATATTTTCTCTTCAAAACTTCTTAGTTTCTCAATACAAATCAAATTATAGGTTAATTTATACACTCTATTGTTATCTCAAAGGGTACATTTTGAGACTAGCTATTTATAACACACACAGTCAATTAGAGTGTTGCTCAGTTCGGTCTCGCTTTAACACTCCAACTAGCGATGAGCTCATAGGTGTAACATAATACATTGATTACCTTCCATTTGGAATCTATTAGTAATTAAAAATTATTAAAGCTGGTGTATAGTTTCGGGAGTAAGAAAAAATTCATTTTGATTCGCATTTAGATAAATTATGGAAGATTGAATCCAATAACAAATAAACCAAATTATAGTACTCGAAATCTCGTTATAGGGTCTTTATTTCATAATATAAGTATAAAAAAGCTAAGTCGGGGATCCGACTCATGTTAGCGCTTACGTGGAAAACCAATGGGGATTCTCTTGTGTGCGTGTTACACACAGATCGTTCGCATTATTCACGCCGTAACCTCCGGTGTGCAAAACTCTCAGCAGAGGTCTAAACGGCAGTTACATTACTCTTCATTCAAAAATTTTCAATGAAATTCATCGGAAATAATGAAAGCAGTGTCACAAGATCTCTCACACATATCTTTTAGTGCAATGTGGACAACATGAGACTATATTTGATCAGTTTTGTACCAATTCCTTTTTTGTTACCAAAACTATACACCAGGTTTAACAAGGAACTTGTTTATTCAAAGTACAAAAGAGCATTAAAGCCATTGAGCGAGTCTGTGCTACATGTTTATTGTTTGTCTCAAATGACTCCCACCTATTAATATATTCACACAAAGAAGAAAGAAAAAAACATTCCAAATATTCGGTTCATTGAAATTACATGCCCACCTTGAAAATAATCGGTTCAGTGAAATTTGATGTCCTCATTCATTGAAAATAGATAACCTCATTTTCCAATAAAAGCTCCTGTGAATTTTTTTAATTTTTCATATTTACACTCTCACCGCCAAAACAAACATATCCTTCTGGGGCATTCTACCATCTAGTATCAGCTCAACCTTTGGGGTCAAGGTACTTTCCTGTATTCATCATTCTGTGGTCTAAGGCGCAGACTTCAATATCCAAATGTATGAAATTGACATTTAATAAGAAAAAATGAGCGAAGAAAATGGGATACCATAAGGATTCGAACCAGAGACTTCCTGGTAACTAGTTAGGTGCTCTACCAGCTGAGTTATTGTAAACCCACACTGGGTCCTTTTCATTGCTCATTTGTGTGTGATATATATAATGTCATGATATAAATATGTTTGATTTTAATGTGTAGACAATGAGCAGTTTCAAAAGTATATAGGGGCGCACGTTCCCCTGGAACCCCACCCACCTTTCCACCTTGATCTGCCACTGAACTCCTAATATCACATCTTCCCTAGCCATTTAACTTGATTCATAGAAAGTCACCTGAAAAATAAATATTCTTGTGAGACGCAAAAGGGCATTGACTAATTTTAACATTTTCCGTTTAACAGACAATATAAAGTTTATCTGGTACTTACTCTTCTGCGACACCAGGTAGGCTGGCACACTGTCCACTGCACATGTCCCGTGCAGTCTGATCACAGCTGCGCCTTCTACCCCCTGTTGGTGGCGAGGTTGGCGGTTCACAGATGATTGTCACATTGTGTGCAAATGTGTAGGAGCCCGACATGATCACTAATCCCTCGTTAATCCCCCGAATATGGATCAGGATAATAAAGTTTATTCCGTTCTGGTTTTTTCCAAGTTTTATTCATAAAGCGGCGACTGCTCATTGATTCAGTAATAAGTCAGTTCAAATCAAGTCACGAGTTACAATCGTATGTTCACAAGTAATTGATAATCCTCAAAACAGAAGACATTAATCAACAAGCGTAACGGATTCTTCATGTCCTCCAAATTAGTCACTTTTTAACAACCGAACTAATTAATCAGTCTATTCTCGCTATAAACATCAACAATATTTATCCACATACATTAGCTCTTGAAAATCACCAACAAGAAAAATAGGTATACTTGTTGCTACTTGAAGCCATTGCTCATTGCGTAAACCAATGCCAACAATTGAATTTCAGTTTCAGTCCGGTTTCTATTCACAAATTGTGTACAAATTTAGCTTCTCTAGTTCACATTATATCCAATGTACTCTAATCAAATCAAAATAAATGATCATAAGCTCAACACATTGATACAAAGTAGAATAATATCATCTTTGATGCATTTGAATTATTCTGTCACGGATGTTCCCCACATAGACCAGCTGCAGGATGTACATGTACACATACAATGGCTGATCAATTTCAAGGCTCCACAGATGCAGAATAGCGATCTGGTTCAATAAGTTTGTTTGACAAGTTTTGCAATAGTCCCACATATGTACTTCACCGTATGCACGTTGACTCACCTACAATACACGAAGGTGGTATTTGTCACACTTTCTTAGAATTCATAAAGCCTGCTTCCCTGTACAGCTTCACCACCAAGAAAAGTACAGGTATATGTTCCAAAGACGAAGAAGTACAGACCATCTCTGAACACCAACAAAAAAAGTACAGGTATAACCCCGAAATAAATTTGTATTAGGCCAACTCAAATCGCAAGAAAAGTACAGGTATGTTCCAAAAAGACAGTGATATCAGGCTAAAAGGAAGCCTAATCACTACCAAGAAAAATACAAGTTTGGCCCCAAAACAAAGTTGTCTTATGCAACGTGAGAAGAAGACTTGATCTCGTTTGGTCCTATGAATGTGGTCTTGCTGTGTGAGTGGTGTGAAAAAGTATACCAATAGAATTCTCTCCGTCTCTCTCTCTCTCTCTCTCTCTGACATACCGTTTATTGAATCTGAAGTTCACAAATGTAATTGCACACATGAGTGCTTGCATAACAATGAAACCTCAGCCAGTACAAAAAATGTGATAAATTCACCTTTCTATAAAGAGCGAGAAATACTATGTCAATATGGCCGAAATAAACAGAGAGAAAATGAGGAAGAGAATGGATGAAACTGAGCTGGATTTTCATATTATTATACAAAAACCATGTAAACAAATGATCAACAGGTCATTTACGATTGTAAAGCGATTAAAGTCAAAGCACGATTCAAGTACTATTTATCGTGTTTACACTGTGACTCAGTTCTCGTGTCGAATCCTAAGGAAGGGTTCAACACCGCAAAAAAGTGAATTTGTGATCGTGTTTACACAAAAGGCAAGTTCAACATGGCTCACAGATCATGACCGGAAGTAGAGAGACGTCATTATTGTGTGTTGTGATGTATAGCCGAATTCCACCACTGACCTCAAGGGTCATCGAGTTCAACACGGCTTAATTTTTACACACAAAAATTGCCGCGTCGATCACGCCTCCCGGATCGAAACCTACGAATCTGGAGGAGCAAATATATGCATGTCGAACTCAGGTCGCAGATCTCACTGATCCTGTTTACACGACATTAAATTGCAGTGTCAAACCCACGAGCCGAGTCACAGTGTAAACATGGTATTTGAGAGAAAAGCAGGAAGTTCTTGAGGTTACATTTGAAATTTAATGCTGAGTTTTGATCACAAAATTATGCTTCCTTGTCTTCATGGTCAGATCGAAGGTAATTCAAACCAGTTTTATTGATTTGGATTGTTGTATTTGAATTAATATCTTATAATAACTTAGTCATTTTCATTTCATGATTGAAACAGAAATGGAATAAAGAATACTACTTCTTGAGGACATTCTAGCACATTTATTAAAAATAAAAAAGAGATGGGTAGTCTTGACATGCAAAATTTAAAATACATGAAGATTCAGAGAAGAATTTCATTGGTTTATTCAACATCGTTGTTAAGGAGCCTTAAATAAGCGACCAGGGCATCTACAGATTTAAGACCTATCACAGTGACTTGTAATTAGGATCAATCCCTTACCAAATGGCATGAGTATGTGTGACATAGAATATTTCTACAAAATCCACCATAGAGAGGTGTACAATGCAAGTATGACCAGTTGTGACCACCGCACTAAGGTTTCTTCTTTTGTTCTTGTGGAGAAATGATAATGAATTACCTATTTTATTCCACTAAAATACGTTCCATATTTTTCCTGTATTATGTATTCTTGTACATAATAACGATATATCTTATGTATACTTTAAGTGGGGCCCCTCTCACAAGCCTACATTGTAGCTTCTCTAGGGGTCCTAAAACTGTTGTTATTTAAAACTCCTGTAAATGTATTTTAATTTTTAATTTTTTGGTTTTTATTTTTTGGTTTTGAATAAATTCATTCATTCGTTCATTCATTTACTCAATGACTGAGAAGTCATCCCAAAGCAATCTATTTCTCAATCATAAACTCATACATTTGATCCTTAACATCAACGCAACTTAATTTCCCCGTTTTTTTTTCTTCATACAAATAATATTACTCAAGGCACAGGGTGAAGCCAAATATAGCAATACGGGTTACCATGGTAATTCTGGACTATATTCCTACCAATAGCCTTCATAAACTTGAACCATTTCCTGTACATAGATGATATTGATCTATACACTTACAGTATTCATGAGGTATCATGGTACATGATAATGTTATACAATTCACGTATTCCTTTGTCAATGCTTTTGCCACTATGTGCTGCTATGACAGAAAAGTCTCTGGCAAGTTTTTGATCATTGAATCTCAACATTATTTCACAAGCTTTGCATACAATTCAATTCATATTCTAAACTTAACACTTTTTACACCTTATCAATATGGTAAGGTAAATATTAACGACAACTCCTCTCATACAGGAAAGGGAATTTGATTATAGCGAGAACAGGATACATTTCTCCCTTCTTGTATAATAATAATTCAATAATAATAATTTCATTTATATAGCGCTTCATACGGGTGTTTCTAAGCGCTCTGTTGTTCGGGTTAACAATAACAGATTTCAATCTAAACAAATTATTTATACATTATAAATAAACTCAATGAAAATAATATATACTACTGGTGTGTGCCTCCAGAGTCATACAGTGAGTTATAATTACAGTTTAAAAAGGTGAGTTTTGAGAAGGATTTCGAATGAATCAACAGACGGAGCATTTTGAATTTGGGGTGGGAGTTTATTCCATAGAAAAGGGGCAATACAATTTATCATATTTTCTATCAAATTTTCTGGAAAACAAAACTGCAATTGACAATCTTATTGTAGTATGAGAAATCTCATAATAACAGGAAAATCTACCGAATCTTACTTTCCGTCCCATAATCTGTAACTACTAACAAAATGACAATTTCTTTGTCAATTAGGGAAGCAAATCTTGTAAAGAATATGGTAAAGAATCTTGTAAAGGGACCTCATTCCATAATGACTTTCTAGACCTTGTTTGTAAGTACATGTACATGTATGTATCCATAGTTTATTTTCAAGTAAGACTGGACAGCACAACCTGTTAGAAACTAGAACTTCAGTTTATTCTCCAAAAAAGGAGAACTTCGAAGAATGCAACGCATCTGGCAAAGACCTCATTCCACAATGGGTTTCTAGACCTGTCTACAGGTAGGCTTCAAGTAACCAATAGTGTACATTAAATAGAACAGACAAATTTATGGTCCAAAACTGTAGCAGATCTTGCAGGAAGATCATCAAAAATGGTTCTCTGGACATGGCTACATTAGAAGTCTACTTGAACTGCAAGTAAGTCAAGACGGCTCTATCTGTAACAAACTACAATTGACAAGTTCATTGTCGAAGAGGGATTTCAAGGAAGCTCCCAACACAGTGCTTGGATGACCCCTTGATTATGAGGTCTGTGCTCCCTCCCTTCTCCCCAGACAGGTTCAGTGTCATGGTTATGGTTCTTATCTTGGAGAACAGACCTCAGCTCACTATTGCTGATGTCATGCTCTCACATAATATAAAACATCTTGTTCATCATCTTTTCTTTACATTACATTTGGTTTTTACAAAAGAGCTCAAGCCCAGAAATTCATGAGCTTTGCAAACAATCTCAGAAAGCAACAGAACATCTTGCATTGCTTTCTATATTTTCCTCCTAAAGGTATCTCAGAAAGCGTACATTACCTCTCCATATCCTCCCTTGCCCCCCTCCCCACCCTCCTCTATTAAATGCTTTCCTTATTCCCTCCCTGCCCTCTCTTTATCAATTGCTCTAGAATTTGATATCGTACTTGTACATGTGTATTTCTAAAACCCAAGTTTCAGCAGCTTTGCAAAGAGGGACATATTTCATTATTGCCTATCATTTACTCGTAATCTTTTGTATCACTTTAAACATCTCTATCTCTCCGTCTGTCTCCTCATGTCTGTTTTTCCAATCTCTCTCTTCCTCTCTCTCTCTTTCCCCGTATAAAGACAACGCAAAATTTCATGAATGTACAAGTCTTAATCGCACATATACAGAAATAAGTCAATGAATATAAACAAATATTAAATTACTTTATACCAATATCTCTTGCTCTTCTTCCCCCCCCCCCCTCTTTCTCTCACTCTCTCTCTCTTTCACTTTCTCATACTTACACAAGAAAAAAGTTAATGATGCACTACACTTATTAAATATGAACAGATATATTTCTAGCAACGATGATTATAGAAATAAATCCAATGAATATTTTCGGAAGAAGATTAAATGACTTACTCTGAAGAGATATTTCCGTCATCGGTTGAGTCTCTGTCGTGATCGGTGACCCGTATCTTAGGGGCGGAGTAACACGAGACACTCCTTCCTATCTTAGTATGGTTATTGGTATCTGTATATTAAGAGGAGAGAGAGAGAAGATCAATGACCGGTATGGTCAAGCAAGTTCATACACTGCAAAAACCAGTGAGTTAGATTTAACACCACAGGTGTTAATTTTAACCCTCTCCCAGTATCTACAATGCATATCAGGAAGAACCAAATGGTGTTATTTAACACTAGGGCTTGGAATTGAACAACTTAATACGGTACCCTTAACCTGTTGGAGACGAGCTGATTTGGCTATAACACACATTTCCCATAGACCTCAGCCTGAATATATTCGGGCTCAGTCACCAACGGGTTAATACTTACTCTTGTACCCCATTCACAGTGGCCTCAAACACCGCTACAGTCGCGGGACTGTCCCGCGACTGTAGCGGTGTTGCCTTTAGTGTGAATGCTCAGACCCGCTATAAACTATCCCGGGATAACCTCGCTCCGCTATAACACCGCGATAAACTATCGCGCTCAAACCATAGTAACAGCACCGGGACAGTCCCGCTGCCGTCGCGGAGTGCCTTCAGTGTGAAGGCACTCCGCTACAGCACCGGGATAAAAAACAATGACATACATAAGAATTTCCAGAAAAGAGAGTGAAAGAAGGATAAAACACAGAAATACATAATAAATGATAGAAAATAAAAAGAAAGAAGTGGAAAACAATGAAATACATAAGAAATGATAGAAAATAAAAAGAAAGAAGGAGAAAAACAAAGAAATACATAAGATATGATAGAAAAGAAAAGAAAAGAGGAGAAAAACAAAGAAATACATAAGAAATGATAGAAAAGAAAAGGAAAGAAGGAGAAAAACAAAAAAATACATAAGAAATGATAGAAAAGAAAAGGAAAGAAGGAGAAAAACAAAAAAATACATAATTATTAATGATATAAAAGAAAAGGAAAGAAAGAAAAAAACAAAGAAATACATAAGAAATGATAGAAAAGAAAATGAAAGAAGGAGAAAAACAAAGAAATACATAAGATATGATAGAAAAGAAGAGGAAAGAAGGAGAAAAACAAAGAAATACATAAGATATGATAGAAAAGAAAAGGAAAGAAGGAGAAAAACAAAGAAATACTGATAAAAAGAAAAGGAAAGAAGGAGAAAAACAAAGAAATACATAAGATATGATAGAAAAGAAAAGGAAAGAAGGAGAAAAACAAAGAACTACATAAGAAATGATAGAAAAGAAAAGCAAAGAAGGAGAAAAACAAAGAAATACATAAGATATGATAGAAAAGAAAAGGAAAGAAGGAGATAAACAAAGAAATACATAACAAATGATAGAAAAGAAAAGGGAAGAAGGAGAAAAACAAAGAAATACATAACAAATGATAAAAAAGAAAAGGAAAGAAGGAGAAAAACAAAGAAATACATAAGAAAAGATAGAAAAGAAGAGGAAAGAAGGAGAAAAACAAAGAAATACATAAGATATCATAATGATAGAAAAGAAAAGGAAAGAAGGAGAAAAACAAAGAAATACATAAGATATGATAGAAAAGAAAAGGAAAGAAGGAGAAAAACAAAGAAATACATAAGAAATGATAGAAAAGAAAAGGAAAGAAGGAGAAAAACAAAGAAATACATAAGAAATGATAGAAAAGAAAAGGAAAGAAGGAGAAAAACAAAGAAATACATAATAAATGATATAAAAGAAAAGGAAAGAAGTGGAAAACAAAGAAACACATTAGAATGATAGAAAAGAAAATGAAAGAAGGAGAAAAACCAAGAAATATATAAGAAATGATAGAAAGAAAAGGAAAGAAGGAGAAAATCAAAGAAATGCAAGTATTTTGTTACGGAGGTCATAAAAATCACACGCTGCAGTGTGAATGGGTACATGAAATCTATCCCGGGACAGTCCCGGGATAACTTTTCCACTGTGAATGCATTTATAGCGGGTTTATAGCGGTGTTGCCGTCCCGCGACAGCACCGAGATAAATTTGAAAACCACTGTGAATGGGGTATTGGTGTTGCAGTAGCTCCACCTTTGGTGTTAAAATCAGATGCAAAAAAGTGGAATTCTGGGAGTTTCCCTTTTATAGAACTTTTTTATAGTTCCGGCATAATAACAATAACCCTGGAACTTGATAAGGAACTTATGAGTGACAAAATGGAATTGCCCAAGAAATGGCTGACTGCCCAGTTATATGAGACTTGTAAAGTTGAATGTTCATAATGACGGGATCGTTAATCTTTATTGAGTTCTTGTTTAAAATAATGTTAATATAACACCATTTTTGATGTTGAAATACATTACTAAATCTATTGGGCGTTAATCTAACACCACATTCTGGTTTCAATTTGACACTTTTCATGGTGTTAATTTCCAATCTGATATCAGTAGGAGTTGATTTGATTTTTGTTGGTGTTAATTTGACACCAATCGGTGTGGATGCATATAGATGCTGGTCCGGTGTTACATAGCACATAAATCTTTTGGTGTTGAAAAATATTCAGTTAACTTCATAAACTAGAGCTAAATTTGCTACTACATTTGTGTTTATGATATCTATAATTAAAATATATCAAAGGATATTAATTTTACCTGCAAAAATTTCAACAAAGTGTTTTTTTCAGAATTTGTATTGACACCAAGTGGTGTTAGACAGATAGCAACCTAATTCCAAAATCTAACACCACAAGTTTAACACCAGCTTGGTGATGCACATTCAACACCAGTGTTTTTGCAGTGTAATGATGAGGTACAGGGAAGATGGAGAGAGAGAGCATAAAAGGTAGAGAGATAATTTAGTTTCAGAAAGTTAGGCAAATTGAAAAAAAAATACAAAAAAACATAAATAAATTTTCTCCGGCAGAGTATGTTCCCTTCTTCATCGGATACTGAGATTAATTAATGCAGAATCACCCTCTTTTTTTTTTACTGTATAAGCCAATATTTTCACATACATATATTTGTGTGCTTTTGGACTGGTTGAGAAAATTTGTGAGTGTATAATTTCAGGATTTTTGTGATGTTTTCATGAATATGAATAGTCTTATATTGAAGTGGAAATTTTGCAAAGACCGAATCGCGAAATTCGTGAAAAAAAAAACTACTGCGAAAATAACCGCTTATACAGTACTCTCAGCTGTTGAATGAACGTACAGAACCTTAAAGTAAAGAGTAATTACTCAAGAAATATAACATTTACATGCCTTGAAAAAAAAATTAAATTTATAACCTATACATGTATATCATCAAAAAGGCTCAAACAAAGAAAGAGAATATTACAGCACAAATGAAAGGAACACTTCAAGCAAAACAATAATATTAAAACATTTAAAATGAATTTTTAAAACATCTACTACTGTATACAGAACTAACTGCATTAAAGAAACAAGTCAATACAATGTAAACACCTGCAGAAAAGACAGCTTTATATAAACATACTTTTAGTGTCAAATCAAGCATGCACGGGATAGGCAAGTGTCGGTTCCGCAAATGCTTTAGGGAATATTTTGCAAAAGAAGATGTCTCTGACATAATACAGAGATACTGACATCCTTTTCTAAAAACAAACCACAAAACACAAGCACCTGATATACATTTCCAGCTTACTTTCCAAAAGTTAAATCAAGCGTGAGAACGGTAGATGAAGCGTGAATCTCACCCGTCACTTAGTTTTAAGAATATCTTACTTAACAAATTAAAGACACTGTTTAAGCCAAGGTGGGAAAAATGGCCGCCCATCAGTTGCTTAGAGGTATTGGAGTCAACAGGCAACTTTCTTTGACGTTTGTTTTCCCCTTGTTTTCGCACCTACAATGTACATTATAAATGCATTGTGGATAAATTATCAGCATCAAACGTCTGAGCAAGATAACAGTTCAGATACCTTTATCATTCAAGGAATGTAGCTGATAAAACGTGTGATAATAAACATTCACATAATAAACAAAAAACACATTCGAACTATATGTAGCTAGGGTGTGCAGGATATTCATAGAAGCATGGGGTCGGGGGGGGGGGTCTTTCATGGATGATGATGATAGTGATGATGATGATGATGATGATGGTGATGATGATGATGTGATCATGATCATCATGGTAATGATGATGATGACAATGATCAGACTATGGTGATGATGATGATGATGATGATGATGATGATGATGATGATGATAATGATGAAGATGATGACGATGATAGTGATAGTGATGATGATGATAATGATGATGATGATGATGATGATGATGAAAGTGATGATGATGATGATGAAAGTGATGATGATGATGATGATGATGATGATGATGATGATATTGATGATGATAGTGATAACAGTAATTTCATTCCGCAAACTCACACAGTTATGCTTTAACATCAAATTTACCTTTATCTTACACACATGTAGCTCTTCTGACAGCTAAACAAAACAAAAGTTGGTAAAACGGTGACAATAGTAAGAATTAATTGAATCTTACTTCAAAATAAAACACTATCCAAAATGAAGACATATTAAATATTCAATTAAAATTAATACTTTCCTTCATCATTAAGATAAGCTTGAGTTCTTACAGCCAAAATAATTTGAGATAAATCTGTAAGATATTTCTTACATTGTTCCATTAACATATACATATGCCTACACAAGATTATATTCACGTTTTGATAATGATTTCAGAAGAAATGTTGAAAAAATATCGAAACAGTCCGTCAAGTTGAGACTTGGAATAGACCGCTGATCGCGATGGCGAATTGCGTGTTTAATCACGCATGGCTTGACGGGCCTCTCTCTAGTTACAGAAATTATGCTTATTTGCTCTTTTCTCAGCAAATACGCAATTTTCTGTAAATTCCTTTGGTGTGTAGTATTTATTTCCTATGCTTGAGAGTCTGGTATGAACAAGAATGTTTTTATTATTTCATCATGAACTACTACTCTAGATTATCTTTAAACAATTGCACAGAGCTTAGCCCAAAATAAATAATGGGCTCCAATGATGTAACAAAAGCAAAACCTTGTTCATGAAGCCAACTGAAAATCAGTGCAGGGAGTTGAGATGTAGTCCAGGCTAGGCCAATAGGAACGATTCGAACCTTGCTTTGATATATACAATGTTTTTGATGGTTCTTTGTCAATTCGAGGGTGCTGATTCAAATCCGATGGGTGCCAGACGCGAAACCTTGAGCATTTTTCACAAATCGCGAAAATTCAAAAATGGCCGCCAAAATGGCCGCCAAAATATGAAAATGGTAATTTCTGAGGTTGTTTTGGTGGTTTTTGTCAATCGAGGGTGCTGATTCCAAATCCGATCAGCGCCAACCGCGAAACCTCGCGGATTTTACGTAAATCGCTAAAATTCAAAATGGCTGCCAAAAATGGCCGCCAAATCTGGAAATCAGTATTCCAAGGTATTTCTCGGGTTGTTTTGGCGGTTTCTTATCAATTCGAGGGTGCTGATTCCAAATCGATGAGTGCCAGCCGTGAAACCCAACATATTTTACGCAAATAGCTAAATTCAAAATGGCTGACAAAATGGCCGCCAAAACTGGAAATCAGTATTCCAGGGTATTTGGGGTTGTTTTGTGGTTTCTTATCAATTCGAGGGTGCTGGTTCCAAATTTGATGAGTGCCAACCGTGAAACCCAACAGATTTATTCAAATCGCTAAAATTCAAAATTGCTGCCATAATGCCGCCAATTGAAAATGGGTGTTCTGTAGGTATATGTCAGGGTATTTTGGTTGTTTCTTGCCAATTCGAAGCGCTGATTCCAAATCCGGTGATTACCAGCCACAAAACATACAGGATTTATGTAAACCGCTTAAATCGTCTACTTAAAAATGAAAATGTGTATTATTTCAGAGGTTTTGGTTGGTTCTTGTCAATTTGAGGGTCCTGACTCCAAATCCGATGAGTGCCACCGTGAAACCCCGTAAAATTCAAAACGGCCCGCAAGTGAAATGGAAACGCGCATTTTATTGTTATCCAAGTTTTTTTAAATATTTTTTTAAATTGAGAACACTGATTCAAGATATAGAGGCACGAAACCTCTAAGCAATTTGCGCAAATCGTCAATATTCGCTGCATCAGCCACGTTAAAAAAAATTCTACATGTATATCCGAGGTTATTTTTATAGCTTCTTGTCAAGTCATGGCTCTGATTCCAAATTCGAATAGGTACCTTTCAGGGAAACCTTGAATTTTCTAACGCAAATAACATAAGGCGGGTGAAAACGGCCGACAGTCATGAAAAAGGCTTATTAATTCCAAATGAAAGCAAATTCCGCGAAAATGCCTATTTAATCGCTATTTCTTACGTTAATATCTAGGCTTTCCTGTCATTACCATTAACTGATAGCAAAAGGAGTTATATGATTCAGTCTTGGATTTCTTTTTTCGTATTGTATAGCATGTTTTGTAAGACATCCAAAAGCATATTCATGTCTCACCGCACTATTACAAACATAATACATTTTTTTATAATTTAAAGACTGGGTTTGTGAGTGATCTTGACACTAAAAAAAATAATCTTTGATCCCCCCCCCCGACAGAATAGAGGCTGTAAATGAAATACTAGGTTTTCCTTATTAACCCTTTCATGGTTTATTGAACAACAGGAGACACTTACATGAAACTAAATTATCGAACACGACTAATTAAAAAACAATTGTTCTGATTAGATGCACGTATAGGAGTACATCTTTTACATGTCAGGGGCGGATCAGGGGGCGGAGGGTGCGGGCACCCCGTAAGATCGGAAGAATAATATGAAAATGCATTCCTTTTGTATACGAACCTTGTTTATTTGTCAGCGCGCTCGATCCCCGTGAGATTTGACATTATCCTACTCCTATAGGTAATGGTGATTTTCTTGAAGCCGAAGGCCCCCCCCCCAAAAAAAAAAATTACAACTGAGGGAATGATTTGATAAGGAAAATAATAATTTTTGAGAACATTTTCGTGTGGTTGTGGGGAGCCTCAATGGTTCAATACTGGTAGCACGGTTAGCTTGGGACCCTATGACAGTAAACGGCCAAAAGAGTCTCAATAACTTATTATTGGCAATGTATGGCCATAAAATAGATTTGCATGACTTGGTTGCCATTTCTTTCCACTCTTCTTTCTCTCTTTTCTTTTCTTTCTATTCTGTCCTGTGTATTTTTGTGGATGGTACTTATCGGATTTGGAATCAGCGCATTCGAATTGGCAAGAAACAACCAAAATACCCTGACATATACCTACAGAACACCCATTTCAATTGGGCGGCCATTATGGCAGCAATTTGATTTTAGCGATTTGAATAAAATCTGTTGGGTTTCACGGTTGGCACTCATCAAATTTGGAACCAGCACCCTCGAATTGATAAGAAACCACCAAAACAACCCCCAAAATACCTTGGAATACTGATTTCAGTTTTGGCGGCCATTTTGTCAGCCATTTTGAATTTTAGGCATTTGCGTAAAATATGTTGGGTTTCACGGCTGGCACTCATCGAATTTGGAATCAGCACCCTCGAATTGATAAGAAACGCCAAAACACCCGAGAAATACCCTTGGATACTGATTTCCAGATTTGGCGCCATTTTGGCAGCCATTTGAATTTTAGCGATTTACGTAAAATCCGCGAGTTTCGCGTTGCGCTGATCGGATTTGGAATCAGCACCCTCGAATTGACAAGAAACCACCAAAACACCTCAAAATACCATTTTCATATTTTGGCGGCCATTTTGGCGGCCAATTTGAATTTTCGCGTTTTGTGAAAAATGCTCAAGGTTTCGCGTCTGGCACCCATGGATTTGGAATCAGCACCCTCGAATTGACAAAAACCATAAAAAAACATTGTATATATCAAAAAACAAGGTTACATGGTCTCTAGCCTAGACTAATGTCTTTCTGACATGAGCTATCTAGCTAGAGGCTAATGCTATAGCTCCCTCTTTTGGCAGATGATAGATAATTTTTCAAGTACTATATAGTCACATGTGAGATAAACAACTCTGGGAATAATTATAACACCAAACCATATGAGAGCTTAAAATGTACGTATTAGAAACATGATCAACTGATTATTTAAAGGAGGGCTCCAGGCTGGAAAAAAAAGATGGTTTGGACAGTAAAAATATAACAAAAAAGTACAACACTGAAAATTTCATCAAAATTGGATGGAAAATTGCAAAGTTGTGAATTTTTTTCAGTTTTGCAATTTTGCGATTAAACAGTTCATGTGCAATCTCATGCTCATTCAATAAGCAAGCTGAATCATTGACAAACTTTTTCTTTTGTATTTTACTATATAAAATAACAATTATTCAAATTTTCTACTCCAAGAGTAAAAAGCTAAGCGCTAAATATTCATGTAATGTATGAGACCATCATTGCTATAACTAACATGTAAGTCCACAGAAGGGATAGATTTTGTATACATATGTATGAAAAACTAAAATAAATTGTGTTTCATAAATGTAATATAATAAAGAAATAGTGGATTAATGACATTATCAGCACACTATTCTATTGTAAAATTTCAAACCATCTGAATTTCAGCCTGGACCCCTTCTTTAAATGCATAAGGGTGTGTTCAATGTCCATTCGGAGGAAAATTTAAATGCCAAAAAAGATGCATTTTGAATCACGATCAGCTTTGATTTTACGACCTTGTGCATCGCGAATGCAACAAAATGCGAAACTGAACACAATCAAGTTTTCAAACGTGTTTGAATGTGCTCTCGAAGTGGAAGCTTCCGGTGCAAGTGAAAAAAAAGCGCAGATGTTTAATTTTGAGAGCGGGGAATTTAAAGACGATGGAAGTATAATCAGCTTTAAATTTTCGACACTGAACAATGTACCGCTGATCGCGTTTGTGTTTTGTAATTGCGTTTTGTATCATGATTCATGTTGGCGTTTAAATTTGAAAATGAACATTGAACACACCCTAAGACTGCATGACAAAATGAAGAAACAAAGTTGAAATCCTATTTACATTAAAGCTCAGACCATTAACAGACACATTTACAAATGTAAAAAAGATATCAAACTGTAACAATCGGTCATTCATTCAATATTGACATATTGGTCATTGGAACCACATTACAAGCCTGCAAATACCACACAAGACACCTCAGATCAATTACAAACCTCTTCATTAAGTTAAAGGTAAATATATTGAGATCAAATCAAGATAAAAAACCAATAGATTACGTTCTAGTGAGTCAGGTCATAAAACATCTCCTCTCTTCGTCACTGTTGTAAATGATGGGATCTTTTTCAAAGGGTTTGTCATTAAAACCTCTCAAAAATAGTAAATGCCTTTTGAGAACCAGAATTGAACATTAATTCATTGTCAGGAATTTTCAAAAGCTTTAAATGAATCTTTTTTAATCCTCAAATTGGCAGCAATTTTATCCTTGATTCACTCATACAACCTTTTAATGTAAAGAAATCCCAATTTGATGTCACTTTATTAATGAATTTATTTTTTTTAATGCAACGAAAAAAAATTGCCAATATTTGCATGAAAATAATGATTGTACTTTTTAATTTGTGCTATCAATTAAGATATTTAAATAATTCTTTTCATTCAAACTTGATGAAAAATATTTCATAGTTTTCAATAGCATATTTCACATCTTTATTGGGATTATATTGAGCTTAAATTGGGTTCATCTTTTCGTTTTATGGCATTTTAGGTCAATTAACAGACTTGAGGAGCATATACAAAGATAAAATTTTTCTTTATATAAAACCCACCTTCTAGTGTATAAGGGTGTGTTCAATGTCGATTTTCAAATTTAAACAGCAACATAAATCATGATACAAAACGGAATAAAAAACACAGAACACAAACACGATCAGTGGTGCACCATTCAGTGACAAAAATTGAAAGCCGATTACACGTCGATCGTATTTAAATTTCCCCATCTCAAAAACTAACATCTGTGCAGCTTTTTTTACTTGCACTGGAAGTTTCCACTTCAAGAGCATATTTAAAGACTTTTGAAAACTTCATTGTGTTCAGTGTCGCTAAAGATTGTAAAATCAAAGCTGATTGTGTTTCAAAATGCATCTTTTGTCAGCGTTAAGATTTTCCTCCGAATCGAGACCTGAAAGACATTTACTTTTACGACCGGGAATGGGGACAATGAACACACACTTTGTCTCTCTTTATATCAGCATTTGGAAATTTGAAAATCGACACTGAACACACCCTAACATACATAATTCTCCCAAACAACCTCTACAAAATCAATGGTACAACTAACCATTACCAAACAATGTAATCTTCCTTCTCGATGCTTCTCCCAATCTATTTAAAGATCCTATCTCCCATTCTGACAATTGCTTTTTTGAGGGTAATCTAATTATTCTTCCTCCATGTTTCCCCTATTTGTCAATATCGTCAAACAAATCGAATTCCAGGGCCTTGCAATGGCGTCCTCTCCTCTCGCAACCCCTCAACGGCAGAGGAAATGAGTTGGGATGAGTGGGAGAGGGTCGGCTTTGGGCAGGGAAATGGTCTATTGGGGTGCCAATTTAAATCTTATTTGTTCCCATTTCCCTGTGTGCTCAATCAGTAGAAAAAGGGAATAATTCCACACTTACGAGAACATGATTAGTTTTCCTGGTTCATTACATCATGAACTTTTACTGAAGAGTATAAAAAGGTGTTCAATTTTAAATTAAATTGTCTAATTCATTTTTTTAAACAAACAGTTATATTTCAAACTATGTTAGGAGTATAAAAAAAGAAAAAATATTTGAAAACTATTCAGGTGGTAAATATGAACACTGAGCTATGATGTTGTGTTGTTTTGTTTTGTTTTGTTTTTCTTTTTACATATCTCAGTTCATGTCAAAAAGAAATGGAAGTTGGGGTTCTAAATGCATTAATTAATTTTTTCAATTTATGGATTATATTCAATAGTTTTAAGTCCACATTTGGATTTATTATTCTACCATTATATATTGTAGATTTATTGATTATGTAAAGTGCATGTAAATGTATGTTGTTCGTGCACAACTAGGAACTAACATATTGAGAGCATTTAATAATATACCAAGTGAGTCAGAAAAAAACTTAACACCTAGATCATAAAAATTACAATCTAATTTTATTATTTACGATATAGAAATATACATTTGCCTACCATTGCTATTTGACCTCAAATCGCCGCAAACCGAAATTTACACCGAAATTTTGCCCTATCATTCGCCTATTTACCCCCCACCCCCATTGAATAGCGCCCTCCATTGACGAGGATGCGGCCGAAAGCGATCCTATACACTTCCTCTAACTCTATCGCCCAAAGAACTTCCGTATGTTGCAACGGAAAGGGGGACGGAGGGAGGATTGTAGGCAAATGTATATTTCTATATCGTAAATAATAAAATTAGATTGTAATTTTTATGATTACTTCAAGAGAACTATACATTTGCCTACCATTGCTACGACCAGCACCGACAAAAGTCGGGAGGGCAACTATAACGGTTAAGAAACTATGGAGGACGCCGCTGCTTTGAGAGGTGCGGTGGAGAAAAACACCCTCACTAGCAGCAATTCCATTCAGGTAAAAGGAGTGAAAGAATTTGCAGAACGCCAAAAAGGCCGCCTTGCAATAATCTTCCACCACTACCCTAGTAAATAGGGCCCAAAAGGAGCTGATGTTCCTGGTCTGAAGGGCCTTGGGAGAAGTTCCCCTACAAGGGCCTTCACCCCCGCAGTCTTGATTGCGGAGACTAACCACCGGATAACATATCTCTAGAAAACCCCTTTATGGGGTTTACGGGAAAAACAAATAGCTGTGAAGATGTGCAAAGATTCTCAGTCTACTTGACGAACCAAAAGAGGGCCCTGACGGGCACTAGAAAATGTCTTTTCTGGAAGATGAGAACCCTGTCAGAGGACGACTGAAGAACTCGATGGAGTCCGACGAGGCTGTTTGGTTCTAAGCTATGAAGGATGTGAAAGGAATCAGAACGAACCACATATCTCTCCCAACGAAAATGACCAGGTGATATTGAGAGAACGTGTAGCGAAACTCCTCCTTTGCCCAGAGACTATTGCTAGGGAGAAACTAGTCTTAAAGGACTGATTTAACAGGTAAATCGAGTAAAAAGGCTCGAACGGTGGCTTAGACAAAGCCTCCAAAAGTTATGGAGAACTCCAGGCTGGAGAAATAAGGAAATCGGCAATAAGAGGCAAAGGAGCCTCTCTGGGGAACCCTGCAAAGAGGTTCGTACCGGCCAGGAAAGCCCCAAGGCGCGAAAAGAATACAATCCTAGTCGACCTCAGTCTACTTCCAACTAGCAGCTCAGCTGCTCGGTCTGAAAAGCCATCATCCCTAGCCGTCTGGCCGAAAGAAGCCAAGCAGTTAAAAGAAGGGGCGATAGATTCGCATGTAGAGCCCCGACGAAGGAAGAGAAAATAGTCCGGTACGGCCTGAAGGGGCAGCGGTTCTCCTGCTAACAGGAGCAAAAGATCCTGAGAAACCCGGCCCGAACCGGCCAGTAGAGAGCAATCAAGACCACCGTTGTCTGATCCTCCTGAACTTCCTGAGAAAAAGAGGGATCAACTTGAATGGTGGAAAAGCGAAAGTCTTCCAACCCTTCCAGAGAAGAGGAAACGTGTCCAAAAAGAAAGCAGAAGTCTCCCTGACTCGGGAGTAAAGCCGAGGAAGGTCTGTTGTCCAGGGATAGAAAGTCTGCTAACAGAAAGTCCTCCCCTGGAGAGTGGGAGGCAACCGGGACGATCTTCTCCCGATTGCACCATTCCCAAAGGAGGAACGCTACCTCGATCACTCCAAAGAGTGTGTCCCTCCTGTTTGTTGATGTAGGCCTTCCGAGAGGTGTTGTCCGTGAGAATCAACACCGACGGCCCACAAAAGGCCGCGAAAACGTTGAAGATAAACAGAAACGACAAAGTTCCAGAAAGTTAAAGTGAGGCAGCGGCCTCGGAGGACCCAAGATCCGGAAACCATCCGACCTTGACAATGGTCCCCCCCCACCTCGAAGAGACTCGTCGTGGTCACTGTAATCGAAGTGAAGAGGGTCTTGAATCTCTTCTCCTGAAGAAGGTACGGTTCGTCCACGGAGAGAGAAGCTTCTTGATCTCTACCGTCAAAGAAAAACCAGACCAGAGGGGAGCTGAGGTTCGGCCTGAAAAACTTCAGGAGATGCAGCCGGAAAGGTCTCATAAAGAGACGACAATTGGTAAGAAGTCCACCAGGCTGGCTAAAAACCCCACCATCTCAACAAACCTCGGCTCGAACCCTCCGCATGCTCAGGAGGGACCTGATAAGACTGACCAGAGCTTCAATCCTCTCAAGGCTCGGCCGAGCCAGTTGATTCTTGATATCTAACTGGGCCTCCAAGTAGATCGGAGTTCGGGAGGGAACTAAATCCGACTTGGACCAGTTGATCATGAATCCAAAATCTCGGTCGTTTTCACTAACATCGAAAAATGATGTGAAAGCAGGACCTCCGAAAGGGCGACGAGAAGCCAATCGTCCAAGAAAGCTAAAATCCGAGGTCCTTGCCTCTGAGGAAAGACATCAAACGCCGAAAACACCCTGGTGAGACTCTGGGAGCGGGACAAAGACCAAAAGAAGGGCTTTGAAGCGAAAAGAGTCCTTTCCTATAGCACAATCCCAAAAGATCCCTCGACGAAGGTCTATTGGGATGTGGAAAAAGGCATCGTTCAGGTCGAGAGACACCCCAAAGTCGACCTGACCGAGAGCGTAAGAATAGAGGTCAAAGGGTCCATCTTGAAAAGTGACTTTGCGATGTGCCTGTTGATCCTCTTCATAATGAGGATCATCCTGAGCGAGCCTGAACGATTGGGGATCACAAAAACGGGGGAGAGACACAGAAAGTCGTGATCCTCAACCGTCCGTCTGAGAAATAAGTCCTGAAAAGGATCTTAATGTGGCGGTGATCGATTTCGGATAAAACCCCTCGGAAAAGGCTCTACTAGAAATGTCCGAAGACCGTCTTGATCACGGCGAGGACAAGACATCGACCGTGATCGCTTCAAGTCGAAGAAACCTCGAAGCGATGCAAGCCGATCGGATCCGCCAGATCACTAGCGCAGCATCGGGAAGTCATCTGGAAAAAAGCTTCCCGTCCCGACGAAAAGGGCTGATTCTTCGCGAAGCCTCGGGAAAAGCCCCTACCACCTCCACGTCCTCGACGAGGAGACTGGTTTTGAAAAGCACCAGACGATCATAAGAATCAGGAGAAAGACGGTTACCCTACGATCCTGAGTAGGAGCAGCCAAGGCCGACCGAGCAGGAACGGAAAACCCTCTTGTCCTTCTTCTTCTTGCCCTTCCTGAAAGGAGGAGCTTTGAAGAAGCCAGGTAAAACAGACCTAAAAAGACGATGGGGCCTGACGAACATCTCTAAAAAATGTAGACAATTCCTGGGCCTTCTAACGTGAGTCAACTTCAAATTGCAAAACGTCTGCCAAGTTGCACCCGTAAAAGGAAGGGGGAGGTCACGTCAAACTCCTGACCATATCCGGGATGAGGGGATTGCTTGAAATGAAGAGTCTTCAAGCATATGAACTCTACGGGCATCATCCAACAAGAGGATGTAGCCGCAAAATTCTCTAGGGCCAGAGAAATCTCGACCCGAACTGGCGGAGAAAGGCCCAACTCGTGGATGAAAGTCAAAATCGGATAGTCAGATTACAAAAGGTAATCCTGTACTCAAAGCTGAAAGGACGTAAAAGCTTTCGACCTAACCGAAAGAAACTTAAAGCCCCTCCGAAGTTTCAGGGGGTCACTTCCGACCTCTGGAACAAAGAAAGGGAATAAGCCTGTGACTCGTTTCGTCACAGGAAGCTCTACAAAGACTTCAGGTACAACTTTGTCAGACAAAATATCCAACGAAGTATTAACCCGGGAGAGATCCCGCGTATCAACCAAAACCGAAAGGCGGTACAAGGGAGTCAGATGAGATTCAACATGAGTCGTGAGAATCCACACGAAAAGATCTCATCGTCTGACGAGGAAGCATCCAACTCCTCACAAGGAGGAGGGAACCATCCATAGAGGTGAATCGGAAGTTGGTGACGTAACGCTTAAACCACTTGCGAAACTCCGGAGGTACACCCAACTACCCGAATGGCATCCGAGAGTGATGTCTACCCGAAAAGGAAGTGTCCAACCTGAGGGGGACAGAGTTCCTATCGAAAAACCGGATCCGGATTCGGCAACGAACGAAGTCGCTCTGAAACCGAAGTGCCCGCCTGTAAAGGGGCACTGAACCCCGCGGGAACCGGATCGGGATCCGAAAAACAAGTCTACGACGCTTCACTACGGGAAGGCCCACCTCAGATGCGGTGCCGATCCGAAAGGGAAACGACTTGGAAGACGGGGTGTAGGCTTCAAAAAGAAACGGCCGCCTATAACACCCTGGTTCCAAAAGAAAACGGAACGGGATCGAAAAAACCTTCACGCCTCACGACGTAGTATCCGAAAAGGAAGGGGACACACTCCGAGAATAAAACCGGAGAGAGAGACATCCCGCTTTACCGGATACCCGCTGACAAGAAAACAAAGCGACGGCTTTGACGTGTCAGCCGCGCTAGTGAGGAACCAAAGTGCGGCCTACTATCAGAGGATACAGTCCGCATTGGACGGTATACACTCCAAAACCCGTACGGAAAACGACCTGCGGATCCGAATTACCTCAGTTAAGGGAACGGCGCCGAT
Source organism: Paracentrotus lividus (assembly GCA_940671915.1). Classification (NCBI taxonomy): domain Eukaryota; kingdom Metazoa; phylum Echinodermata; class Echinoidea; order Camarodonta; family Echinidae; genus Paracentrotus; species Paracentrotus lividus. The sequence continues at coordinate 4,367,201 of CALNVZ010003431.1, read as the reverse complement.
ATCCGTATGAAAAAAGAGAGAGACAGACCCCCCCCCCCCCACCAAAGGTGGGCGACCGGAGATATGGTCGGGGACGTCCCGCTCTGCCGGATATCCGCCGACAAGTAACAAAGCGACGGCTTTGAACGTGTCAGCAGCGCTAGTGAGGAACCAACGTGCGGCCTACTATCCGAGGATACAGGTCCGCATTGGACGTATACACTCCCAAAAACCGCCGTACGGAAACCGACTTGCGGATCCGATTTACCTCAGTTAAGGGAACGGTGCGATGTCCGTATGAAAACGGAGAGAGACGGACCCCCCCACCAAAGGTGGGCGACCGGATATGGTCGGGAACGTCCCGTTCTGCCGGATATCCGCCGACAAGTAACAGAGCGAAGGCTCTAGACATGTCATCCGGGCTAGTGAGTAACCGACAAGCGGCCTACTATCCGAGGATATAGGTCCGTCTGAACGGTACTCAACCCAAAACCGGTACAGAAACCGACTCGCGGATCCGATTACCTCAGTTAAGGGTACGGCGCCGATATCGGTCCGGACAAACTCGATATAGAAACGAGCTCGATCCGGTTATGCCAGGCGAAGCCAGAGGCACAATGGGATTCGCACCGTGAGAGAAATGAACCCGGCGCCTTCAGCCAGTACTGAATTAACCAGAGAACCGGCCACCGGTTGTGAAACCGATGTATAAACGTTTAGATCTCCCGTTGATCGAACGTGGCAAAGGACTATCGGATCCGGCGCGAGGGCCGTAATCGTCATCGTCCTGGACGCCGCCAATCCTGCCGGTCATACAGCGGTCCCGTACTCTGAGGACCGACGAAGCCCGAGCAGCTAGGTTTTGTCCGCCGCGTGTTCGACCCAAAAATACTCACCGAAGTTCGAGGTGGTGAAGAAGGCGGAAGGACAGCGTCCAACGCCTCTCGAACGACAAGCCTCTCACCCCCGCAAGGGGGGACTTCTTCCGAAGAAAACACACGCTTGCTCGCTAATTTCTTCCCCCGCTTCCTTCTATATGAAGGGCCGCGGAGAAGAAAATTAGACAAGATGAATCTGTAAAATAAAAGAGAGAGAAAGGTGTTAATACACAAAAAGGGGTAAATAGGCGGGTCTATCAAAAAAGCGGAGCACAAAAACTCTGTGCGCCTCAACAACACAACACTCAAACTAAACCACGACACGTATAACATACACGACAGTAATGAACGTACGAAGTCTACGGAAGAGAGAGCGTGAAAATAAACGATCACCGAGAGATAAAAACTATCAAATCTCGGTAAAACCAAAAGACCAGACCAAAAGAGGAGCTCAGAATACTCAAAAAGATTATCCTGAGCCAAAATAACCTCGCAAAAACACCGCAAGGGAAGTCCCAAAAGGGAGAAAAAACACGCTATTTTTGCGCGGGCAAAATACACGAACTTATCTCGACGGAGGCGAAGAAGATTAGAGGAAGTGTATAGGATCGCTTTCGGCCGCATCCTCGTCAATGGAGGGCGCTATTCAATGGGGGGGGGGGGTAAATAGGCGAATGATAGGGCAAAAAATTCGGTGTAAATTTCGGTTTGCGGCGATATTTGAGGTCAAATAGCAATGGTAGGCAAATGTATAGTTCTCTTGAAGTAAATAAATGTCTATAAAAAGAAAAACAATTTATAGACCCCAAATTATTATACATATTCTGAAAGAGTAGCTCCTCCTACATCTTCTGGTACCAATTTTGTGTATTATTTATTTACGCTTGGATGAACTCGGCGCATTATTTGCGGACATGTAAATTTCAAATTGTGCAAAAGTCGGAGTAAAATCAAAACAACAAAAGCTTTCAAAAAAGTAACTCCATCCTAATTAATATAGCATAACTTTTTAACAAAAATGTCTTGCGCCAATAGTGTAATCGTGGAAATATTCGCGGTACATTAATTTTCACGGATTTCGCGCGAATATATGAGTTTGCTTTTTCGTACATGTATTGGGATGGTTCAATTGCGAACCTGTGAACATTCTTTGAGGCCGCTCAGCGCGAAAAAATTAATTGCGCGAAAATTACAGCGAATACAGTAACTTGGCAGGGGCGTTGTTACACATATCAACTACATTTTGTGTGAAAATGAGATAGATATGTAGAGTCAATAATGATTGAGCACACATCAAAGACAAAATAATCACTTTTCAAAAGTATTAAGAGGCCTTTTTAGGTCTGTCAGTGACAGTTTACTTTTTGATGTGTACTCATTCATGATTACTTGATGAATCAATCTAATTTTTACAGAGCATCTAGTTGATAACTGTACCAACACCCTCGCCAAGTTATTTGGCTCAAAATTTTTGTAAAAAGTTACATTTATTCATGATGAAGTTGCTTTTTTGTCAGCTTTTGTTGTTTCAATTTCATCCCCACCCTTGCACAATTCGAAATTTGCATGTTCGCAAACAATGTGTTGTGTTCATCCAAGCGTAAAGACATACCACACAAAAAATGGTACCAGAAGATGCGGGGGAGTTACTCTTTCAGAATATGTAAAATAATTTGGGTTTATAAATTGGTTTTCTTTTATTGACATTTTCTTTGGTGTAAAGTTTTTTTGGACTCACTCGGTATATTGTCTGTTGAGAGCCAGAAGGGCGCTATTACTGTACAAAGTCAATGGTAATAGCGCCCTTCTGGTTCTCAACGGCACATCTTTATCTGTAATAGCGCCCTTCTGGTTCTCAGCTGAAGATTTAATATATATTTTATATATGATTTGATTTTAAAATGTGTTATTAAAAAGTTGGGCTTATCATGAAAGATGATAAAAAAGTTCATTTCATTATGCCAAACTCCAGATATCGAGCATGACATATTTAGAAGTATAAATTTCCATGTAAGAGAGGATTATCCCTAAATATCAAATTATTTCAGCAAAGAGAGTGTGAATGTTTCAAATTACATGAAAGTGGGAGGTGGCTCTTACAGGAATCAAGATAATTTGCAGAAGTTATTCTATCTTGCTCAATAGATAAAGCTGACAGAATTTCAGATGCACAAATGTTACATCTCGGGTGTAGACCCGACCTATTCTCGTCTTCTTTTATTCCCACAATCCCCTGCAGTCAAACCATGCACTCTTCGTGTCCCAGCGTAGAGAGCCCTCAACGGACCATAAAACAAACAAAACACACTTGAATGTGATGCTAACTTCAGGCTTAATTCTTCAACTGTCTTGTTTTGACCACTGTACAAACTGGGCGAGATGTCTACAAATGTCACTTTGCTTATCTTATTTTAAAATTCTCCTTATTTATTTTTTTCACATTTATCTCCTCTCTTCCTATGCATTGTTGTATTAATATTTTCACAACAAGTCCGCATCTCTCTCT
>CALNVZ010003431.1:4352848-4363813 GCA_940671915.1 Paracentrotus lividus | reverse complement strand
GACGTTCAACATGAGTCGTGGAATCCACCCACCGAAAAGATCTCATCGCATCTCTGACGAGGAAGATCCAACTCCTCACAAGGAGGGAGGGAACCATCCATAGAGGTGAATCGGAAGTGGTGAACGCTTAAACCACTTGCGAAACTCCGGAGGTACACCCACACTACCCGAATGGCATCCGAGAGTTGATGTCTACCCGAAAAGGAAGTGTCAACCTGAAGGGGGACAGAGTTCCTCATCGAAAACCGGATCCGGATTCGGCAACGAACGAAGTCGCTCTGAAACCGAAGTGCCCGCCTGTAAAGGGGCACTGAACCCCGGGAACCGGATCGGGATCCGGAAAAACAAGTCTACGACGCTTCACTACGGAAGGGCCCACCTCAGATGCGGTGCCGATCCGAAAGGAACGACTGGAAGACGGGGTGTAGGCTTCAAAAAGAAACGCCCGCCTATAACGGACCCTGGTTCCGAAAAGAAAACGGAACGGGATCGAAAAACCTTCACGCCTCAACGACGTAGTATCCGAAAAGGAAGGGGACACACTCCGAGAATAAAACCGGAGAGAGAGACATCCCGCTTTACCGGATACCCGCTGACAAGAAAACAAAAGCGACGGCTTTGGACGTGTCAGCCGCGCTAGTGAGGAACCAAAGTGCGGCCTACTATCAGAGGATACAGGTCCGCATTGGACGGTATACACTCCAAAACCCGGTACGGAAAACGACCTGCGGATCCGAATTACCTCAGTTAAGGGAACCGCGCGCATATCCGTATGAAAAAGGAGAGAGACAGACCCCCCCCCCCCCCCCAAAGGTGGGCGACCGGATATGGTCGGGACGTCCCGCTCTGCCGGATATCCGCCGACAAGTAACAAAGCGACGGCTTTGAACGTGTCAGCAGCGCTAGTGAGGAAACCAACGTGCGGCCTACTATCCGAGGATACAGGTCCGCATGGACGTATACACTCCCAAAAACCGGTACGGAAACCGACTGCGGATCCGATTTACCTCAGTTAAGGGAACGGTGCCGATGTCCGTATGAAAACGGAGAGAGCAGGACCCCCCCCACAAAGGTGGGCGACCGGATATGGTCGGGAACGTCCCGTTCTGCCGGATATCCGCCGACAAGTAACAGACGAAGGCTCTAGACATGTCATCCGGGCTAGTGAGTACACGACAACGGCCTACTATCCGAGGATATAGGTCGTTGAACGTACTCAACCCCAAAACCGTACAGAAACCGACTCGCGATCCGATTACCTCAGTTAAGGGTACGGCGCCGATATCCGGTCCGGACAAACTCGATATAGAAACGAGCTCGATCCGTTATGCCAGGCGAAGCCAGAGGCACAATGGGATTGCGCACCTGAGAGAAATGAACCCGGCGCCTTCAGCCAGTACTGAATTAACCAGAGAACCGGCCACCGGTTGTGAAACCGATGTATAACCGTTTAGATCTCCCGTTGATCGAACGTGGCAAAGGACTATCGGATCCGGCGCGAGGGCCGTAATCGTCATCGTCCTGGACGCCGCCAATCCTGCCGGTCATACAGCGGCCCGTACTCTGAGGACCGACGAAGCCCGAGCAGCTAGGTTTTGTCCGCCGTGTTCGACCCAAAAATACTCACCGAAGTTCGAGGTGGTGAAGAAAGGCGGAAGGACAGCGTCCAACGCCTCTCGAACGACAAGCCTCTCACCCCGCAAGGGGGGACTTCTCCGAAGAAAACACACGCTTGCTCGCTAATTTCTTCCCCGCTTCCTTCTATATGAAGTGGCGCGAGAAGAAAATTAGACAAGATGAATCTGTAAAATAAAAGAGAGAGAAAGGTGTTAATACACAAAAAGGGGTAAATAGGCGGGTCTATCAAAAAAGCGGAGCACAAAAACTCTGTGCGCCTCAACACACACAACACTCAACGTAAACCACGACACGTATAACATACACGCAGTAATGAACTACGAAGTCTACGGAAGAGAGAAGCGTGAAAAAACGACACAGAGAGATAAAAAACTATCAAATCTCCGTAAAACCAAAAGACCAGACCAAAAAGGAGAGCTCAGAATACTCAAAAAGATTATCCTGAGCAAAATAACCTCGCAAAACACCGCAAGGAAGTCCAAAAGGAGAAAAAACACGCTATTTTTGGCGGGCAAAAATACACGAACTTATCTCGACGGAGGCGAAGAGATTAGAGGAAGTGTATAGATCGCTTTCGGCCGCATCCTCGTCAATGGAGGGCTCATTCAATGGGGGTGGCGCGGTAATAGAGGCCTAGGCGAATGATAGGGCAAAAATTTCGGTGTAAATTTCGGTTTGCGGCGATTTGAGGTCAAATAGCAATGGTAGGCAAATGTATAGTTCTCTTGAAGTAAATAAATGTCTATAAAAAGAAAAACAATTTATAGACCCCAAATTATTATACATATTCTGAAAGAGTAGCTCCTCCTACATCTTCTGGTACCAATTTTGTGTATTATTTATTTACGCTTGGATGAACTCGGCGCATTATTTGCGGACATGTAAATTTCAAATTGTGCAAAAGTCGGAGTAAAATCAAAACAACAAAAGCTTTCAAAAAAGTAACTCCATCCTAATTAATATAGCATAACTTTTTAACAAAAATGTCTTGCGCCAAATAGTGTAATCGTGGAAATATTCGCGGTACATTAATTTTCACGGATTTCGCGCGAATATATGAGTTTGCTTTTTCGTACATGTATTGGGATGGTTCAATTGCGAACCTGTGAACATTCTTTGAGGCCGCTCAGCGCGAAAAATTAATTGCGCGAAAATTACAGCGAATACAGTAACTTGGCAGGGGCGTTGTTACACATATCAACTACATTTTGTGTGAAAATGAGATAGATATGTAGAGTCAATAATGATTGAGCACACATCAAAGACAAAATAATCACTTTTCAAAAGTATTAAGAGGCCTTTTTAGGTCTGTCAGTGACAGTTTACTTTTTGATGTGTACTCATTCATGGATTACTTGATGAATCAATCTAATTTTTACAGAGCATCTAGTTGATAACTGTACCAACACCCTCGCCAAGTTATTTGGCTCAAAACATTTTTGTTAAAAAGTTACATTTTATTCATGATGAAGTTGCTTTTTTGTCAGCTTTTGTTGTTTCAATTTCATCCCCACCCTTGCACAATTCGAAATTTGCATGTTCGCAAACAATGTGTTGTGTTCATCCAAGCGTAAAGACATACCACACAAAAATGGTACCAGAAGATGCGGGAGGAGTTACTCTTTCAGAATATGTAAAATAATTTGGGGTTTATAAATTGGTTTTCTTTTTATTGACATTTTTCTTGGTGTAAAGTTTTTTTTGGACTCACTCGGTATATTGTCTGTTGAGAGCCAGAAGGGCGCTATTACTGTACAAAGTCAATGGTAATAGCGCCCTTCTGGTTCTCAACGGCACATCTTTTATCTGTAATAGCGCCCTTCTGGTTCTCAGCTGAAGATTTAATATATATTTTATATATGATTTGATTTTAAAATGTGTATTAAAAAGTTGGGCTTATCATGAAGATGATAAAAAAGTTCATTTCATTATGCCAAACTCCAGATATCGAGCATGACATATTTAGGAAGTATAAATTTCCATGTAAGAGAGGATTATCCCTAAATATCAAATTATTTCAGCAAGAGAGTGTGAATGTTTCAAATTACATGAAAGTGGTGGAGGTGGCTCTACAGAATCAAGATAATTTGCAGAGTTATTCTATCTTGCTCAATAGATAAAGCTGACAGAATTTCAGATGCACAAATGTTACATCTCGGGTGTAGACCCGACCTATTCTCGTCTTCTTTATTCCCACAATCCCCTGCAGTCAAACCATGCACTCTTCGTGTCCCAGCGTAGAGAGCCCTCAACGGACCATAAAACAAACAAAACACACTTGAATGTGATGCTAACTTCAGGCTTAATTCTTCAACTGTCTTGTTTTGACCACTGTACAAACTGGGGAGATGTCTACAAATGTCACTTTGCTTATCTTATTTTAAAATCTCCTTTATTTATTTTTTTCACATTTATCTCCTCTCTTCCTATGCATTGTTGTATTAATATTTTCACATACAAGTACGTACAAGTATTTTTCACATCTGAAACAAGTGAGAAAAAATGGCTTTATAGATGTCTTAGAAAAATATGTATAGGTCTATATGATCTAATTAATAGAAATTGACATAATAATTAATAAAGAAACAGGAAAAAATGATGAGGGGGGGGGGGACAAACTAACCTAACCCTAACCCTAACCCAACTGAATGTGGAGCAAATGCAGAGATAATAATAATAATAATAAAACTTATTTTTTATAATGCGCTTGTCCCATAGTGGCTCAAAGCGCTTTACAGTATATTATTACCCTGATCACTGGATTTAACTCCATACTTGTGGTCAGCCATTTATAGGCGCCTTATATGGAATTATCCTCCCGTTACGGAATAATTATAACATTAGAAAGTAGAACGCAAATAACCCAAATATTTAGAACAGCTAAAATCATTGACTTCTCACTAACGAAAGCATGAATAATTACATTTGCTCCGTCATTCAATTTTGGGAATGCGTTCAAATCAATAGTTTTCTTTACAAGACATGTGTTTCAGCTGTTTTAACTATTTGGGTTATTTGCGTTCTAATTTTTAATGTTATAATTATTCCGTAACGGTTGGCATCTCTGCAAATGTTGTACCCAGGGAACACAGCAGATCATGTACGTGATCAGGATTTAGCAAAAAATGTAGCATTTTTGGAAAATGGTGTTTGCAAAGCCACAGCTGCATATTTCATATGGAGGTCAAGGGGTTGAATATCCTCTCACTCTTTGCCCAATCTCTCAAGTTATCCGTCCAAAAATAGCCAGCATCCAGGTTCCTAACCATAACATCGCGAATAGGACATCGAAACACGTGGCATTCTGCTGCCGCTTTACATTTCATAGCATTTATATCCAACCGCAACGCTAGAAAGCGCTAAACTCGGGTTACATGGCCGTCAATTGTAACGTGATCTTGTCTATTTGTCGGAGTAGCTCAAAATAGATCAGCGGGAAGATGGAGCAATCCTCCCTGACTACCTCCAGCGGTAGAGATTGCATCCCACACTTAAATGGAAGATCTTTGTGGAGAAATTCTTAACCTCATAAATCTATTATCTCAACATACAAGTGCATGGAGAGAATGAGCGGTGGAAATTATCCTAGAACAGAGAGTGCTTGTGTTTTTTAGAATCCTAATGCTACAGTCACAGACACTTACGTATAGTTATGTTTTTGTTGTTTTATCCTTATTTCATCTTCTATTCTATCATTTCTTATGCTTTTCTTTGTTTTATTGGATGAACAATTATATCACTATTTCCATTTCTGGCTATGACGGGAAGACATCCGTGGGGATCCGTAGAAAAAAAAAAAGGCAATTTTTGGTCACAACCCGGACATAACTCAACGTACATGTAAGTGTCTGTGTGACTGTAGCAATTACAATACTGTCTAATATCATTATCATGGGGAAATCTGATTTATTTATTATTATTATAATTTTTAATTTCACCTGTTAAATGTACTTACCAATAAAGATGGCAAGATTAACTGGACAAAAAAAAACTATGGTAATGCTACAAAAATTTGATAAGAAGTCACATGATTCTTAATGGTCAGTCTCATTACAGGATTTTCCTATCCCACAATCAGAGCAGGCGTGTGCTGGTATAATGATGATAAGGGGGCAATTCCAAGCAAAACAGGACATGGAGCTGAAATTTTAATGTGGTGCTGTGCTTTTGAAAATGCAAATTAGGATCTGAAATCAACACAAAGGCTTCTTTACAATACAACCAATTATTTAAGTTTAAAAATTATGTGATCCAGTTTTCTTACGCTGAATAATTGATCAAACAAGAATTTGCACATATGGGACTATATTTCTTTAAATGCCTCTTATTCTTATTTTTAATCACTTTTTCCAGATTTGTTTTACTTAAAGCAATTATCATGGGCTCCTCTAACATGGCATATACACACAGGTAATTTTGATCTAGTTATTTACTTGAATTGTTGCATTTAAGGCATTGGTCGTGTCACTCACGTTTTGGATTTCGTGTCACTCACGACACATAGAGGTGGACCATTTTCCACAGAAACGGAATGATTGATAATGACAATAAATGTCAGAGAGGTTCACTATTCATGTACATATACCAGCACTTATGGTACCCTTAGAGATCTACTTGGGCAAAAATCCAACCATAACCAATGACGGTCAGAAACCCATGTTATGTCTTTTTTTTTTTTTGTCACTCACGCACTGTTTTTTAATCATAATTTCCAGGACCAATTGTAAAATTCAAATCCAACTGGTAATGACACATGCCACTCCTACATTATAAATGATATGGTAGTCATGATCCATTCATAACCTACAAGTGCAAAGATATGCACCCTTCTATCAGTCCAAATGTCATGTCACTCATTTTTTAATATGACCAAATGCAAACTCATCATGAAGCACCACTATTTTTCTCCTACATGCACTTTAAAGAGGGCATTGATTTGATTTATGTTACAAACAAGTGCTCACATTTTCTGACATGATGTAGACCTTAATTTGATTTAATTCCAATAGTCTAAAGCACCACTTTGAAAGTTCTCACCACCATTATCAGGGGTATCATCACTTCTGTCTTAGACACAAAAGGGTGTTAAATTTAAAAAAAAATAAGTGGAATGTATCAATGTCCCACTTGCTCTCACTTTAATCTAATTCCTAAGGATGGTTCACATCACTATCATCAGTGGTGGAGAGCATGCATCTATCGTGCTTAGAGAAAAAATGGTATTAAATCAAAGTTAAGTGAGATGATATTATGCCTCTCTTGCTATTAGTATACTCTTTAACATTCTCTTCCTTTGGCGACATGATTTAAAAAGCATTCATTGAAGCATCATTTCCTGTGTACTGTGGCCTTCATCTGTGGTAGCCTTCATCTTCTATTTGCATTTTTTTACTTCTTGTTTTACAAAGCTACATGTATACAGACAAATTTAATAAACATCCAAACTTCTCTTGGTTGATACAGACTTTGCCTATTATAGCATAAAATAAGAATAACACTATGAAAATGGAGCATAGTTTTTAAAATGTTGTTAATTTTATATTAATATTACTAAATAAACAAATTAAAAAAAACACTTTAATAAGTTCAAGTTCCCCATGTACTAGCTTTCAAGAATCAAACAAGTTTTTCTTGATTGTGCAGTTGTCTAAAAAACAAGAGTCATTTAGACCATACACCATTCCATGTTTTGGGACTGTACCAAATGAATGACAATTATTGACCAGGATAGAGTCATTTTGACCCTCTATTTATTTGGAGTGTAAATGAAAAGGTAGCCTATACTTAAAAGTTTGTAAATGTGATGCAGCACATCAAAGTGAGAGACAAGTCGCCAGAAGAGAGTCAAAGATATTGGCAAATTAATTCCTTTTTTATTACTTTCACTCTATCTTTTTTTTTTGCTCAATTTTTTAGAGAACACGCATGAATCATTGAAGATTCAGATAATCAAACAAATACTTTCCCCAAAATTAGACATTCATTATTATTTTACCAATTTCCTTAATCCTTTGCTGAATTTGCTCTGCAACTTGTCTCTCATTTTGATGTGATGCATCACAAATAGTCTCATATTGATTTAATCTGTTGCTCTTTATGTACAGCTGATAAATGTACCAATAGTTCTCAAAGTGACAATGTTGTTCTACAGTCTGTGTCAAATAAAATGGTACAAGTGGAAAACATTTTTTTATAGTCTGAAGATTAATCACAACCTGGTATTGTTTGGTATTTTCATAAAGCAGGAATATCAGACTTCCTTCAGCAATTTTTTTCATCACATTTGGTGCTGTAATTTTTGAGATATGACCATTTTTCTACCATCAATCAAAATCCATTTTCGCACGATGTCCCATGCCTTTTGTGTAGGTTTCGCATAATGGCCATGAATTCAGCGCTCCAGAACAAGAGAAATGTGTCATTTCAATTTGTTCCTCGTCGCACAAAATTTAGCATAACTTTTGTTTTTCGAAAGCAAATTATACAGAACAAAATGCACCAGCAAGGGAAATCTTTAATTTAGTACCACATACACACATTATTTGAAAAGATTTCACACCTAAATTATTTTTTCCCCGACTGTACCATTTTCTTTGACACAGACTATAGAATGGTTGGTACATGAACCACCTGAACCTATTCTGATTCCCACATGTGACCGCAAGCATGAGGTCTATTAGCATCGCCAAGCTAGCCAACGCCGAGAGATCGTATGTCACCAATGATACAACCGTGACATTACGAAGGAAGCAGGTCTGACGCCACGATACATAATGGGAGCAAAATTGATTTAGGGATGCGTTACTTTGTATGCTTCAAATCACATTGCTTTATCATGGGTTTAATGTTAAATCATCCCAAGGATATCTTAGCGACGCCCACTCCACAATCTTAGAGCAAGATGAGGAAGCAATTACTTGGACCGGATGACATGGTCTGAAAGGGTCTTGGAGACTCTGTCCAAAATGTAACCATTTCTTGATTTGATTTCAATGGTAATGACCTTCTGTGCAATAGAGAAATCAATACATTAAAGGTAGAAAGATGTAGCAAGTATGATGACCAAAATTTCAGAACCCATCCTGATCGGAATGTTATCAATATCATTGGACTTTTGCTGAAAATAATATGCGAGTGAGCTAGTAGGTGCAGTACCTAAGTTATTGAGCATTTTTTACTCTTGTCATTCTTTTGTTTTATTTCCTTACTGCCATTGGCGGCGATCCCAGGGGGGGGACCGTGTCCCCCCCCCCCTCGATTTTTTTTCTGGGGGGGATCGTCCCCCCCTCGATTTTTAAAGCTTAACATATTTTTATGTAGAGATTAGCTTGTGAAGCTAATAAAGAGGTAAACGTATGTCAAACACGATGCTAAATGTTATTATAAGGCAAAATTTTCGGCTGGCGCTTCGCGCTCGCAAACATTTTCATTAGTTTCTGCATAATGTGCGAGGTATGCCAATTTTGAGTGTAATAATTTTCACTTTCGGGTGTTTCCTTCCCCCCCAGTGGTGACATGAAATCCCCGCGCTTGCTTACTGCATACAACTATAAATGCATACCCTCCCCCTTCACCATCATGCATTGTCCTATCTCCATCTCCATTTTTGTCAATATCTGTCAATGTTTTCTCTTATTTGAATATATTTTTATCTTCTCCCTCCCATAAACCTCTTCATCTTTCAAATGCTGTACACACATACTGAACGCCACCAAATACACAAACCCAGCACCAACCCACACCAACATTCCTCCAAAATAAGCCCCCCCCCCAAAAAAGAAAAAAAAAAAAAACACCTGCATAGTAAACCTAAGCCCGACCCTCTCAACATGAGATCCTGAACTTCTGTTACACACCTCTCTCTCTCTCACCTCTGAAACACACCCGCCCCCCCCATGCAAACACTCTCTGTTTCAGATAATACATGTAAGCTACATGTTGCATGTACTGAATATGTTTTGTTCTTAGATGGGAGAACATTACTCGATAACTTTTGTTAACCCCCCCCCCCCACACAAACCAACCAACCACACTAAAAAACTCCCTATTCAAGCAATACCTACCTGAATACCCTTAACGGTGTTCTATCATTCAATAATCCCCTATACCGAGTGAGTCAGAAAAACTAGACACCTAGAAAAATGTCACTAAAAAGAAAAGCATTTCATAAATCCCAAATTTGTATACATATTTTGAAAGAGTAACTCTTCCCGGATCTTTTAGGACCAATTTTGTGTGCTATATCTTTACGCTTGGATGAACACAACGCATTGTTTGCGAAAATATGAATTTCGAATTGTGCAAGAGTGGCGATAAGATTAAAACGATAAAAGCGGACAAAAAAGCAACTCCATCCTGAATAAAATAGTGTAACTTTTTCAGGAAAATGTTTTGAGCCAAATAACTTGGCAGGGGTGTTGCTACAGCAATTGACTAGATTCTGTGTAAAAATTAGATTGATTCGTCAAGTAATCCACTAATGAGTACACATCAAAGAGTAAATTGTCACTGACAGACCTAAAAAGGCTTCTTAACACTTAGGAAAAGTGATTATTTTGTCTTTAACGTGTGCTCACTCATGCCTGACTCTACAGATCTAATTCATTTTCACACAAAATGTAGTCATTATGTGTAACAACACCCCTGCTAAGTTATTAGGTGCAAGACATTTTCGTTAAAAAGTTATCCTATTCTAATTAGGATGGAGCTGCTTTTTTATGACTTTTTGTTGATTTGATTTTACTCCCACTTTTGCACAATTCGAAATTTACATGTTCGCAAACAATGCGCCATGTTTATCCAGGCATAAATATATAACACACAAAATTGGTACCAAAAGATAAGGGAAGAGTTACTCTTACAAAATATATATAATAATTAGGGGTTCATTCATTGATTTTCTTTTTAATTACATTTTTCTAGGTGTCTAGTTTTTTTCTGACTCACTCGGTATAGGGAGTAGATAATAGTACAGGTAACTTTGTGAGCTGCGTGATTGAAGAGTATTTGTTATCTTGGGTAGATAGCAACCTACTTTATTTTTCTATTTCCAGACATCAGCTTATCAATGTACTTTGAAGATGCTGTCTGTGTTATTTCATCTTGCTTTTATTGCTCTTCTTCCTCTCATCTTATTCATCACCATCCATCCTCCTCCTCCTCCTCCTCCTCCTCCCTTCTTTTCCTGCCTTCTCAATTTTCTCTGCATCTTCACAGTTCCCACTTCTTCTTCTTCTTCTTAACTTCCTGTGTTGACCCTTTGCTTTCCTTCTTCTTCCCTTCCCCTTTTTCCTCTTCCATTTTCTTCCTATCGTTCCCTTCTTCTCC
>CALNVZ010003431.1:4334669-4352823 GCA_940671915.1 Paracentrotus lividus | reverse complement strand
CAGATCCAAACGTTCTCCTTGGTTGTATACAGAGCTTTGCCTGATTATAAGCATAAGGAAGGTAAGGAATAACACTATGAAAATGGAGCATAGTTTTTACAAATTTGTTTAATTTGGTGATAGTTAATATTACTAAATAGAACAAATTTAAGAACAAAACACTTTAATAAGTTCAATCCCCATTACTAAGCTATCAGAATTCAAACAAGTTTTTCTTGGATTGTATGCAGATTGTCTAAAAAAACAAGCATTTAGACCATACACCATTTCCATGTTTTTGGACTTGCTACCAAATGAATGACAATTGGATTGACCAGGATAGAGTCATTTTGACCCTCTATTGTATTTTGGAAGGGCCCGGTCACTAGTTGTAAATGAAAAGAGTAGCCTATACTAAAAGTTTGTAAATCGTTGACTGCAGCAATCAACAGAAATGAGAGACAAGTCGCTCAGAAGGATCTAAAGATATTGGCAATATATAATTCACTATTTTTATTACTTTCACTCTATCTTTTTTTTTTTGCTCAATTTTTTAAAGAGAACACGCGATTGAATCCATTGAAGATTCAGATAAGTCAAACAAACTACTTCCCCAAAATTAGGACAATCATTATCTAATTACCAATTTCCTTAATCTTGCTAAGATTGCTTGCAACTTTCTCTCCATTCTTGATTTGTGATGCCTCCACAAATAGCTCATCATCATCTGATTTAACTCTGTCTGACTCTTTCATGACAGCATGAAAATGTTACCAATAAGTTTCTAACAGTGACAATGTTGTATCTCAGCTGTTCAAATAAGGAAAGGTAAGTGGAAAACCATTTTTATAGTCTGAGATTAATCACAAATCTGAGTATTGCTATGGTTATTTTCATTAAACGAACTATCAGACTCTCCTTCAGCGAATTATTTTTTCATCACATATTGGTGGTCTGTAATTTTATGAGATGATGTGAGAATGACCATTTTTCTACCATCATTCGAAAATCCATATTCGCCCGTAAAGAAGTCTCGCTGCCTTTGTGTAGGTTTCGCCCCATATATGCGCCATGAATTCAGCGGCTCCAGAACAAGAGATAAGTTCATTCTCAATTTTTCCTGCTCGTCATCCAATGAAATTTAGCATAACTTTTGATTTTTTCCGAAAGCTAAAATTATACAGAAGCAAAATGCACCAGCAAGGGAGAATCTTTACATTGTAGTACCACATACACACGATTATTTGAAAAGATTTCACACCTAAGATTTATATTTTTCCAACCGACGTGTACATGTTCTTTTGACACAGACTATAGAATTGGCTTGGTACATGAACCACCTGAACCTATCTCTGATTCCCACATGTGACGCGCAAGCATGAGTCTAACTTGCAATCGCCAAGCTAGCCAACAGCGAGAGATCGTATGTCACCAATGATACAACCGGACATTACGAAGGAAGCAGGTCTGACGCCACGATACATGAATGGAGCAAAAATTGATTTAGGGATGCGGGTTTACTGTGTGATGCGTTGCAACATCACATGTGCTTTATCATGGGTTTAATGTTAAATTCATCCCGAAGGAGTATCTTCAGCGACGTCCCACTCCACAGATCTTAGAGCGAAGATGAAAGCAATTAGCTTGGACCGGAGTGACATGGGTCTGAGAAAAGTGTCTGTGGAGACTCTGGTCCAAAATGGTAACCATTTCTTTAATGATCAATGAATGAGCTCTTCGGCTGCCAAATAGAGAAAGTCTATGCTACATTAAAGGTAGTGAAGATGTTATCAAGATGATGACCAAAATTTCAAACCCATCTCTTGATGCGGAATGTTGACGTCCATATGATCAATTGAGCAGCGTGGCTTGCTGAATATGCAGACTGAACTGCAAGTACCTAAGATTGAGCATTTTTACTCTTGTCATTCTTTTTGTTTTATTTCCTTACTGCCATTGCGCGTCCCAGGGGGGGACCGTCCCCCACCCCCCTCGATTTTTTTTCGGGGATCGTCCACCCCCCTCGATTTTAAGCTTAAGCATATTATTATTGTTAGAATTAGCTTGTGAAGCTATAAAAAGAGGTAAACGTTATTCAAACACGATGGCTAAATGTTATTATAACGGCAAAAATTTTCGGCTGCGCTTCGCGGCTCGCAAACATTTTCATTAGTTTCTGCACTAATGGAGGTATGCCAATTTTGAGTGTAATAATTTTCACTTCGGGTGATTTCCTTCCACCCCAGTCGTGACCATGAAATCCCACGGCGACTGCTTACTGCATACAGACTATAAATGATTACTGCCCCCTTCACCATTCATGCATTGTCCTATAACTCCATCTCCATTTTTGTCAATATCTTGTCAATGTTTCTCTTATTTGAATATATTTTTATCTTCTCCCTCCCGATAAACCTCTTTCATCTTTCGGCAAATGCACCTGTACACACATTACTGAACGCCAACCATACACCCCACACCACCCACACCAACATTCCTCCAAAAATAAGCCCCCCCCAAAAAAAAAAAAAAAAAAACACCTGCATAGTAAACCTAAGCCCAGGGATCCACTCCAAAGAGACCTACTCTGTTACACACCTCTCTCTCTCTCACCTCTGAAACACACCCGCCCCCCCCATGCAAACACTCTCTGTTTCAGATAATACATGTAAGCTACATGTTGCATGTACTGAATATGTTTTGTTCTTAGATGGGAGAACATTACTCGATAACTTTTGTTAACCCCCCCCCCCCACACAAACCAACCAACCACACTAAAAAACTCCCTATATCAAGCAATTAACCTACCTGAATACCCTTACGGGTTCTTATCATTCAATAATCCTATACCGAGGCAGGTCAGAAAAAACTAGACACCTTAGAAAAATGTCACTAAAAGAAACAGCATTTCATAAATCCCAAATTTGTGAACATATTATTAGAAAGGGAGTAAACTCTTCCCGGAATCTTTTAGGACCAATTTTGTGTGCATATAATATCTTTACGCTTAGATGAACAACAAACGCAATTGTTGCGAAAATATGAATTTCGAAATTGTTGCTTAAGAGTGGCAGATAAGATTAAAACGATAAAAGCGGACCAAAAAAAGCAAACTCCATCCTGAATAAATAGTGTAACTTTTTCAGGAAAAATGTCTTTGAGCCAAATAACTGGCAAGGGTGTGGAAGCACATTGACTTAGATTTCTGTGTAAAAATTAGATTGAGTCGTCAAGTAAATCCACTAATGAAGTACAATCCCAAAGAGTAAATTGTCACTGGACCAGACCTAAAAAGCTTCTTACACTTAGAAAAGTGATTATGTTTGTCTTTAACTGTCTGCTCACTCAGCCTGACTCTACAGATCTAATCATTTTTCCACACAAAATGTAAGTCATTATAGTGTACACACACCCCTGCTAAATGTTATTAGGTGCCAATGACATTTTCAGTTAAAAAGATTATACCTTTCTAATTAGGATGGAGCTGCTTTAATGACTTTTGTTGATGTTGATTTCACTCCCACTTTTGCACAATTACGAAATTTACATGTTCGCAACAATGCGCCATGTTTATCCAGGCAATAAATATAAACAACATACAAAATAGGTTACCAAAGATTAGGGAAGAGAGTACTCTTAACAATATATATATGAATAATTAGGCGTTCAATTCATTGATTTTCTTTTTAATTACAATTAATTTCATAGGTGTCTAGTTATTTTTCTGACTCACTCAAGATATAGGAGTAGATCATAGTACAGGATAACTTTGTGAGACTGCCGTACGATTGAAGATATTTGTTATCTTGAGATAAGATAGCAAACCTACTTATATTTTTCTATTTTCGCAAGAACGATTCAGCTTACAAGTACTTTGAAGATAAGCTGTCTGTGTTTATTTCATTACTTGCTTATTCTCTTCTTCCTCAAATATTCAGTAAGGAAATCAGTCACATCACCCTAAGCTCCTAAGCCTGTCACAAGTACTAACAAGTAGACAAAAAACTATACACAGCATACGCACTACTAATTATCCTGACCTATACTGCCAATTATCTCAGTAAGAAGCATAGTGCTGGATCCTCTAACACGAGACAGAGGAAGGGTTCCCAGTTCTTGCTTACTATCGCATTAAAATCTCTTGTTGGTTGACCTTTGGCCTTCACGTCCTTGTACTTACCCATGTACCCCTGTTTTCCTCTTACCATTTCTTCCTATAAACAGTTCCCTTCTCGACACTTCATTCTTCTCTTGCACATACAAAACTACACTACTAACTTCTATTGCGTTTTTTTTTTTTGTTTATTTTCCTTTACCTTCCTGCATCACGTACCTGATCCCTCAATGATCTCTCACATTTCCATTTGTCTATCTTTTCTTCTGTTTACTATCCCCTGAGCTGTCTTTCCCTCCTTCTGCTCCTTCTTCTGCTTCCTTCTTCTCCTACTCCTCCGTCTTCCTCTCCTTGGGCGCTCCTTAACTACTAAATTCAAAACATACATCCTACCAGCACTGGTACTCCAGCATCCATCAACTGAACACTGCCTCTCTCACTCCTCCTGGCCTCGCTGGCAAACTCTCCCTCCCACTAACACTCCGTTCTTCTTCTTCTTCTTCTTCTCCTTCTTCTTCTTCTTCTTCTTCTTCTTCTTCTTCCTCTCCTCCTCTTCCTCCTTCTCCCCCTTTAAATCATCTACTAAAATTATTAAGCAAATACTCATCCTAATTTTAAACAGGCAGGATATATTTCTATATATCCAAGAATGGTTGTTGTTGTTCTTGTTGCTTTATATCTTGTCTCATTCATGTATGTGAATGCACTGGAATAGAAAATAATTTGCCGTGTTTCCTCAAGAAATTCATGTATTCATATTCCCTGTCTCTCTCAATCAATTTTCCTCCGGCAGTGGTGGTATATTAATAATATTCCACAGTATATCATATCCTAGTATTCTAGGCAACGAGGATGGTCGCTCAACAGTAGGCGCTGCTGCAATAGCTCAAGCTAAAAAAAATAGCGAGCTAATTGGTGGATCAGGAAAAAAAAAAAACGAAATAAAAAAACTGGTCCTGCACAGGCTCAAGCTTTTTTAAAGTTTCGCATTTACGACCTAACATGACCTTGAGCAAACAAGCTCGATAAATATTATGCAACTGGTAACTACCGCTAACGTATACACACACATGTGCACGATTTCAAGCTAGTGCAGCACTGCGCAAAATAGCGCGCTATTTCGTGTTAAAACTGTAAACCAGCTCAAGTTTTTCCAAAAGAGCCTACCATGGCTCGGGCTGGGATTTCCTCCAAATTAGCGCGTTATTTGACCACAAAGCCAGATCTCCTCTGATCGGGCTAATTCATCAGATCACAAATAGTGCAATATTTAAAATAGCTTGAGCTAGTGCAGCACCGCCTATTAAGAATGCAGCTATCTCCATGTTGTTGAATGGTTCCGTGACATTTGCTCCAGCTACAATTTCTCCATGGTCAATCCCAAACATTAATTGGGGTGTGTTCAATGTTCTTTTTCAAATTTTAAACGCCAACATGAATCATGATACAAAACACAATTACAAAACGCTGATATAAAGAGAAACAAAGTGGTTGTTCATTGTCCCCATTCCCGGTCGTAAAAGTAAACGTCTTTCAGATCTCCATTCAGAGGAAAATTTAAACGCCGAAAAGGATGGGTTTTGAATCATGAGCAGCTTTGATTTTACGACCTTGAGCATCGCGAACGCAACGAAATGCGACATTGAACACAATCAAGTATTCAAACGTCTTTAAATGTGCTCTCGCAATGGAAGCTTCCGTTGCAATTGAAAACAAAAGCGCAGATGTTTGTTTTTGAGAGCGGGGGATTTAAAGACAATGGACATATAATAAGCTTAAATTTTTGAGGCTGAACAGTGTACCTCCGATCGCGTTTGTGTTCTGTGTTTTGTAATTGCGTTTTGTATCATGATTCATGTTGGCGTTTAAAATTTGAAAATGAACATTGAACACAACCTTGGATGATTAAATTCAGCCCTTGGCTAATCACAATCCTAACCCTAACCCTATAACTTAGACAAAATAAAGCCCGGAGCAACTGGATTTGGTTTGCCATACGTAGATTCATGTCTTGTTAATGGACGTTGCTGTCAAAGAAATATACCTTGTAATCCAAAACGATTTAGTGATTAATATAATAATAAAATGGACAAAATTGGGCCAGACCAATTCAATAAAGTTAATATTTACATGTATAAGGCTATTACTGAATAAGCCATACAGTGTATATATTGTGGGGGTTTTATTTTAGTTTAGCGGGTAAGTCATCACAAAAATTTCCTGATCAATATGAAGTATACATGTGCATGTACATGTCGTAATGACAACAATACTAAAATCTTGAAGGTTTGAGCTTACAAATCTTCTCAACTACAGTGTAGTCCATAATTGTGAAAATATATCGTCGACTTGGAGCCAGAAGGGCGATAGTATCATTGACTTTGTACAGTAATAGCGCCCTTATGGCTCTCAACGGAACATCTATAAGATGCAATAACGGCCTTATGGCTCCTAACAGACGATATGTACGCAAAAGTATTGGTTAATCAACTATATATGAATTTGCAATTACCCATCCTCCCTCACCTCCATGTACAGATTTTTTTAATTCCAGTTTTGAAATGTAATTTATAAAAAGTTCTTTCACCTCCCAGTCTTAATAACCTCTAATTGCTACACAAAAGGAAACCAATTAGCCAGAGAGTGGTGGATAATGATAACATGAACAATGTCATAGCAGTGATGACATTGGGTATTACAAACTCAATCTCATGGGGTGTAAAGGTTGGGAAGCAATAAAGTGACTTTGTATTTAAATGGTAATATCAAAGCCCTGCGCCCTCCCACGTATTTTATTCGAAAACATATGCACAATTTGTCGCCTGCTATACATGGACGTTGTTCATCACTAAAAATTGCCAAATCACAGCTCATCACTTTTATTTCAAAATGATGTGTCTCTTTAAATGACCAGTATAATTTAATGATAAGTTTAGTAATCATAAAAGCTTCTCAGATATAAGCTCACAGAGGAACACAGATCGACATTCCCCTGCCCATGGTTAGCCAAATGTTGAGATATGGTAATTACTCGTAAAGTATCTTTACATATCAAAGAAACTTACTTTTGGAGCACATGAGTTGACTGATAAGAATACATGTACACAACAAAGAGGGGGATTGGAAAACACTGCACATAATCTGCTAAATTAATCTGTAGGGGCCATATTCATCAACCCTTAATAAGTCTACTAAGCAACTAAAATGCAATCAGAGTGTATGGTAGACTTATTAGACTTAACTTTAAGTTAGTAGACTTATTAAGGTTTTACCAACATGGCCCCCGAACCACAATGCTTGAGACTTACTTTATAGATCAGTGGTCCTGAAAGCTAGTAGTACATGAACCAGTCAGCAATCCTAACATACTTTCATTAGTGAGGATCGATCATTGACGGCAGTGAGGAGGGCTTCGTCGTCGAGGGTGATGAAAGATGAGATGAAAACTAGATCTTCATCCCACGAATGACAGGAGAGAAGGCTACTTCAAAAATGTTACGGACTGCTTAAGATGAGAATAGCCACAGCTGAACATAAATTCATGTACTGCATAATCCAATATTACCGGTAGTTATAAATGTAGCTTGTTTTCATTAATATCCATGAAATGTTAAAACTGAGGAAAACTAGATCTTCATCTAAGGAATAACAGGAGAGAACGGTACTTCAAAATGTTACGGAGTGCTCTTATCAGCTCGGTGAGGTACAATGAGACATGCTGCATATTCCAATTTTAGTAACTTTACATGTTTAGCTCTCATTTTTAAATCCATCCAAAAGTTATAAAAGGCTCATTACAAGTTAGCTTGATGAGTTATAGAGTTATTCATGCCTCATAATTCGATATTACCCGTCTTGTCTTCAAATCGTTGTAAAAGGTTAGAGCGGGTTTCTCACATGCGCTTGATTTGCAGCTAAAAAGGTCTCGTAATCCTATTTTAGTTACGTGTAGTTTATCTTCGAATCCAGTGAGATGTTACATGAGCTTGATAAGCACAGCAACATGTAAACTGGCCTCATAATCCAATATAAATCATCTCTGGATCCCTTGAAATGTTACATGCACATCAACATGTACAAGCAAACAGGCCTCATAATAAACATGTTCTCTTTAAATCCTTTGAAATGTTCCACAGCGCTCTGCATCTGCATGATCCATACAGCTATAAAAATTATCCTTATAATCTAATATTCCAAAGTACTCAAACGTCTATTCCAGAAGCCATATACATACACATATAACGCAGAAGCATTAAAGAGGTCCTTGAACCGACGGCTTGTCAATCTCCAAATTATCACTTGGTAATAATCCAACGATCGATCATTAACTAGCCCTCTCTCGAACGATCTATGACATGAAGACGTGATGAAAAACACTGCTAAAAATTAATTGCGCCACAGCCATAAAAGATCCCCATCATAGCTAATTCACAAAGTTCCAGATGGTTAGTAATCAAACTTTCACAAATAACTCTCCTTATTTGCATGTATCATGAAGGCTTCCAAGCTACATTTATGCTGCTATTCCCACATCCATATTTTATGCTTGAAAATAACTCAACTTGCATAGTTCAGTAACAGCTTACAATTGTTAACTTAATAATTGTTAACTAACTTTTGAGCATAAAGTACATGTAAGCTTGAGAAGAACCTATTGATCCAAACAAAAATTAGTTTAATTATTGCAAGAAATGGTAATGAATTATCCTCTCCTGAATAGAATTGAAGTAAGTTGAATAACTTGTATATATCTGGAAAGTCCTGATTAAAAGCTTAAAGTTTATGTTTCAAGTTGACAAAAACAGCAAGAATCCACAATACTTTCCTTGACTCACACTTTACAACACGCAGACTCCTCGTACTACAGATGCATACAGCTCAAAATTAACACTCAAAGTGGGACAATGCTCCACATCGACCGCCCAAATGGTGATTATTGTTCAGCTTTCAACTTCCCCATCAGCGCCTTTTGTTTGCTACAGTTTCACTCTCAATAAGGGGATATTTCCATCAGTTTTGTTAGCCAGATATCCTCTAGCGAAATATTTATTCTAGACCAACCACCAAGGCTGTATCCCGTAGAATGAAAGGAGAGTAGTATTTCTCTAGATGCAAATGCAAAATAATGAATGGGAGCTGAGATTCAAATCACAAACATATATTTTTATAAGTGCTGCAGAGAGCTCAAAAAGTATCTTTTCTCCCCGTCATCCTTTGACAAGGATGTAATCAATCTCGCAAGAAAAGTGATGATGCGTTGCCCGGTGACAAGACGACTAATGGTTATCCGAGAGAGGAATAAAGATACTAACAAAAAACTTCTGATGATTATTCGATAAAAGGGGAAGGTTGTTTTATAAATGCGAAAGCAGCAAAGTGAAGAAACCACAAAAAAACGATGATGCGTTGCTAGGTAACAAGATAATGCATTATCTCAGGGAAGTGCGATGGAAGAATCAAACCAGAACACAAGATTTCAAGTACATTGTGCAGCTGAGAGATGTGGTACTGATAGTACCGATATCCTCTACAAATGTGTGCCAAGAGCTGAGATGGAGAATAAGTGATGCAGTCCACGGTCCATGTGCATGGATAATGTTGCTAAGGAGCGTGTGATAGTAGGAGGAGTGTGAGTGCTTTTACCTCTAACTGGACAGCTGTTGGAAAAGCGGGACAAGATTGTAAAGCACTTTGGTGTAGCACAAATAATTTAATATCTGATTTGCTGTTGTGGTTTATACTGCTTTTCTATTCTGCACCCCACCCCCTCCCCTCTACCCTCTCTCTTCTCCTCCCTCCCTCTCTCTCTCTCTCTCTCTCTCTCTCTCTCTATCTATCTTCTCCTCCTCTCTAACTCTTTCTCTCTACAAATCTATATCCATGTATATCTCTTTTACCATCTCACTTTCTTTCCCAATTACTTTGTCTTTCATTATCATCTTTCTCTTTTTCATTATCCTTCATTTCTGCTATACCGAGTGAGTCAAAAAAAACTTTACACCTATGTAGTAAAATGTCAATAAAAAGAAAACCAATTTATAAACCCCAAATTATTTTACATATTCTGAAAGAGTAACTCCTCCCGCATCTTCTGGTACCATTTTTGTGTGGTATGTCCTTACGCTTGGATGAACACGAAGCATTGTTTGCGAGCATGTCAATTTCGAATTGTGCCAGAATGGGAGTAAAATCAAAACAACAAAAAGCTAGAAAAAAGCAACTTCATCCTGATTAAAATAGCATAACTTTTTAACGAAAAAGTCTTCCGCTTAATAACTTGGCAGGATTGTTGTTACACATATTGACTACATTTTGTATGAAAATTAGATAGATCTGTGGAGTCAGGCATGAGTGAGCACACGTCAAAGACAAAATATTCACTTTTCGAAAGTATTAAGAGGCCTTTTTTGGTCTGTCAGTGGCAATTTAGTCTTTAATGTGAACTCATTCGTGCATTACTTCACGAGTCGATCTAATTTTCATACAAAATGTAGTCAATATGTGTAACAACAACCCTGCCAAGTTATTAAGCGGAAGACGTTTTTGTTAAAAAGTTATGCTATTTTAGTCAGGATGAAGTTGCTTTTATCTAGCTTTTTGTTGTTTTGATTTTACTCCCATTCTGGCACAATTCGAAATTGACATGCTCGCATACAATGCTTCGTGTTCATCCAAGCGTAAGGACATACCACACAAAAATGGTACCAGAAGATGCGGGAGGAGTTACTCTTTCAGAATATGTAAAATAATTTGTGGTTTATAAATTGGTTTTCTTTTTATTGACATTTTTCTAGGTGTAAAGTTTTTTTTGACTCACTCGGTATTTAGTGCAATGTATCTACGTTTGTCTTTTTTCTATTTTTTTTTCTACCCCCCCCCCCTTAATGTTGAATACACCATAGAAGTCCTAAGTTGGACAAATGGAAGGCAGAAAGCTTGTTTTACTTTTTATATCAATATTAATTTTGATTTTTGGGAAGTTAAGGTCTGGATGATGACAAGTGAGAATACATCTATTAAATGCACATGTACTATTGAATACATTGTACCTCACAGAAGTCCAACTACAAATCTTCTTTTACAGATGAAAAGCACAACACTCATCTTACACTGATGATATCCCAAGGCTCTCCTCGATACACCTCGGGGTTTCAGGGGAGCTCCTTCACTAGCTTGAGCTAAAAAATAGCACGCTAATTGTGATCCAATGAACTAGCCCGATCAGAGATCTGGCTTTGTGGTCAAATAGCACGCTATTTTGGAAGAAATCCCAGCTCGAGTCATCTTAGGATTTTAAAAAAAAACAACCTGAACTAGTTTGCTGCATTACCACGAAATAACGCGCTATTTTGCGAGTTTTCGAGCTAAATCCGATATCGAGCACCTGTGCATGTATACGCTAGCGGCAGTTACCAGTTGCACAATACACATCGGGCTTGTTTGTCAAGGTCACGCAGGTTGTTAGGCGAAGTTTTAAAATAGCTTTAAAGCTAATGCAGGACTGGTTTCTTTTTTCTTTCTTTTTTTTCCTGATCCGCCAATTAGCGCGCTATTTTTTTGCTCAAGCTAGTGCAGCACCACCTCTTGATACGCCTAGGGTTTCAGTGAGCTGTGCAAGATCTCTCATTGATTTCCAGGGCTCGAATTAGCCCACGGCAACCCACGGCAATTGCCGTGGTGCCCTTGGTCATTGCCGTGATGCCCCTCCAATTTAAGCATGACTTACGGCAACACTAAACATGCCCTTTTTCTCCTTTGCCGTGGTGCCTTATCTCCTCAAATGGTGCCCTTCGCTGTGTAGCAGTGGTGCCCTTTCTAACCAAATGATGATTTTGGGGATATTAAATTATTTTCAGCGCCAGTGTGCCTTTTTGCATTCCCCTCACTAAAACTTAAGTCTTGGCCAACTCAACCACAGCAAAGTTATTGAATTTAGAAGTGCTCTTATTGGACATTTCATTCCAAGACCGTATACGAGCCTGCCAATTATTTGTTTTGTTACCTAGCTACAAGAGTAGCGCGCGCTGCAAAAGGGGAAACCCCCAAGCTATCGATAGGAGATATCGATCATGGTTCTCACCATGCAAGCCATTTTTCCGCCGCGGTGCGATATTCAGAAAAAGTGAACTGACTTTTAGGTCTATTTTGACATGTTTTCCTCACAACGTGCGGATTGAAATATTTGAAAGGATTTATTCAAATTGTATTTGTAATCCAGGATATACCATCGTATTTTTTGCTCTGTGATATTTTTTTGGTAAGATTTTGATGATGAATTTCGTGCTTGTCGCGTTGTGATTGAGTTGTGATGTGCGAGGCATCAATAACTGCAGGCAATCTCAAACATTTCTGTTGACCACGCAATTTGCTGATTATTGATGTTAAGATTCTCTTATTTCAATCATAAAATATAATTTAGATGACCTAGATCTAGGTGAAATTATTTTGTACGGATTATTTACCTGTCTGGTCAGGGGATTTTTCTTTTTATAAGAAAATTCGGCGAAACAAGGCCCTTTTTTTTGTTTGCCAATTTCATGTTCTTTTGCACACGCGAACGTTTTTTTTCATATTTTATGTAGCCAAACCGATTTAAATCCATCCGAATCTTTGAATCCTGTCATGAAATATCAAATACCCACTTAGACAGCTAAAGAAAAGGACTAAATGTCCGATTTTTTTTTGGATTTATTCTTTGTGTATATAAGATTTTCATGAATCTTAGACTCTGTTACGCGAAGCATGTACATCTTTTCAATATAGAAGTATCCCCCATGCATGCTTTTGTTATGTGGAGCTATCCATGAGAAAACTTGTGAGGAATCATGTCGTCAGATAAGGCCTTAATTTCCTCGAATAGATATGAAACAAAGTCAAATCCCCTTCTACATACTATGATGAAAAATACAAAAGAAATTCATTCACAAACCAGAACATATAAAACACAACTAACATTTTATTCTCATCCGTGTCAAACCATTTTTTTTTTTTTTTGCCACACACTGGTTTCTGGCAGACATACTAGTGCTTGATTTCAGACCTAAAATTATTTGAATTTTTTTATCTTAATTTCAAAATTTATACCCAGTATGAATCTACAATTTAGTTTAGTCATATAGAATTTAAAATTTATTTAGTCATTTCCAACATTATTATATTTTTTTATCAAAACGAATAATTGAAAACTGGTCTTCGCAAATGTCTTATAAATATTTTGGGGTTACGTTGAAAGAGATTTGGTCGGTAGAATGATAATGGTCAACAACAAAGCTTCACCATGTAATAAAGCGTATTGGGGTTCACATAAAAATATTCTACGTACGGCGGTGAGTGGTTATTCCTAGCTGGAGACTGGAGGGAGGGTGGAGATAATAATTGGGTGAAGGGTTTAACAATTATTTATGAGTAAAAATATGATCAAATCTACGCGATGGTGTTATAGTGTTATAGGACAAATGAATTATTATATGTGGGTAATTCAGAAAAGAGGATTTAAAATGGTGTTTAAGTGAGCTGAAGAGGGTGTTTGGGTGAGCTTGGTACAAAAAGGAATGATATAGTGTTAGAATATGGGCTATGGTTTTTTATGAATGTGTGGGTCAGGTCTTTTGAGGGCTGGGGGTGGAGGGTAGGAAAATCGGGAGTGGCTGATTTATTTTACGGGAGGGATTGAAGGCATTCTTATCCGATGGGGTGTTTATATTTAATTGTATTCTTAAAAGTAAAAATTAAGCAACCATATTATTATTTATTATTTTATTACATCATTTTTTTGTCACCGACATGAATAAAACAGGTGGGAAGATATGAAATTATGGGATCATATTCTTGCCTTGTTCAAGGCATTGGGAAAGAGAACAATGAAGTTCAAAGTCAAGTGAAGGTAGTATTGGTAGAAGATATTGTCGACAGAAAATAATGGTAGTGTAAAAGAAAGTATTTCTTAAGACTATGGAATTACGAGGTTGGTACAAAATAAAGGTTCTGAATGTGGAAAATTGGACGAACGTTTTGCTTTTTTACAGTTTCATCTGGATAAAACTATTGTTGATTAATGTACTTATGCGATTTTAGGTAATGTACTAATTGGCTAATGTAATCGACAATTGATGTGGCGGCTTTCGTAGAGTGACTAGTTTTATATCTGATTTGTTGCCATAGGGTTGATATGGTTTTTTCCAGTTGCCCTATGGGGATGGCTATTAGTTGTCTTTGTGTTGTTGCTTGAATTAATTTTTTTATATAAGACCATTTGCCCTTTTTTCACAGGTGCCCCTTTTCACAGTTGCCTTGACCCTAGAAATTCCTAATTCGAGCCCTGGATTTCCTTTGCCATGACGGGGAATAGCTCCGGGCTAAACGGTTGACTCCTGGCCCCGGAACACCACGTTACGGAAACGGAGCTAGGTTACAAGTACGCTACAGAAAATGATAATGAGATCCCACCCCTAGGCAAGCAGAATAGGTGACATTACGGGTGAATTACATATGAATCATTGCTTGTGTGATTTTATGGATTTTATGGATTATGAGAAGTTATTTGTGTATATTTTTATTTTATTTATTTTATTTTATTTCATTTCCAGGCAACATAAGAAATGGGCTATACAATAGCCAAACATTACACAGAGTGTTACAAGCAAGAAATAAAGTACAATAAGTACAACACAAGAGAAAAAGCTCATCAACTAATGCCTGGGGATCACCAAAAGAAGGAATTTCTATAGAAGGCTCTCCGCATTAGTTGATGTTTAGGTATAGCTGGTATAGTTTAGGTACAGATGTAAAGCTCAAGATATGACTACATGTTCTTTAGGAAGTCCATTTTGCATACATGTACACCAAATACACTTTCAATTATGGAAACAAATGAAGGGTACGTGTACGCTACAGAAAATGATGAGATCGCACCCCTAGGCACAAGGAATACATGTAGGTTATATTACTGGCGAATTACGTTTGAATGATTTCTAGTGTGATTTTATCAAGGAGAGTAATATCGCCTTGCTTTTATGGATTTGAGAAGTTATTTGTGTACATACCGGTAGCTCAAGATACATGTAGGAAATCTCCAAACAAAAAATTTTCAATTTTATGGAAACAAATACATGTACAAGGTCTGTATGATGTAGAAAATGACAATAATGAGATGGTACACGTAATAAGTTACAATTACAGGTGAATTATATTTGAATATAAAATTGCTTGTGTGATTTTATGGATATTGAGAAGTTATTTACATTTACATAGCTCAAGATACAACCACTTTTAAAATCCCTGGCTTGCACAAAAATCATCCAGTGCCTTTTTCCAATAAATCTTTAATAGATATGTGTGTATAAAAAATATATTTTGAAAGGTGCACATGATTTTGGAGTTAGCGAAAAGAACACTATCATTTGGGTATATTACATGTACCTTATTCTGAGCATTAACAGGGACAGCGATTTTTCCACTTAAAACAAGGTGGTTCGCGAACCACGAGTCTCGCATGATTTCTCTATCAATAAAACACGCAATATGACCTTTTGACCCAAAGATGGCCTTTGATGTAACCTTTGTAGGTATCATATATGTGACAATACCAAATAAACATTTATTCAAAGTTTAAAGAAAATTTATGCAAAAATAAAGAAATCAGGACATGTTTAAGGAAAGTCGACATTTAAGTTGACCTTTTGACCCTTATATGAACTTTGATCTCATCATCCTCATCAACAGACATGTGGTATTACCCAAGAATCATTTGTACCAAGTGTGACCACAATTGATAGAGAAATAAAGAATAACAAGATGAATCCTCGACCGCGCGCAGTCGAAATATATGCCTCCGCCATTGCCAGATCAGAAAAATATCGCACATTCATCTATTCATTTTGCTTTATAGAATGACATTTTTTACCTTGACCTTTGACCTTGTGACCCCAAACCTAATCAGACCATATTCCTCTGGTGATAGATACTACCCTTAAATTTGAAGTTTATATCTTAATTGGTTCCCGAGATATCGCGATGACAAACTCAATACATGGATT
The DNA here is from genome assembly GCA_940671915.1 of Paracentrotus lividus. Lineage (NCBI taxonomy): Eukaryota > Metazoa > Echinodermata > Echinoidea > Camarodonta > Echinidae > Paracentrotus > Paracentrotus lividus. Next base: position 4,336,695 of record CALNVZ010003431.1, on the reverse strand, counting down.
TTCACATCTTGACCTCTGTAACCCTTGACCTTTTACCTATATAATCCATAATCTAATCAGATCATCTTCCTATGGCGGTACATACTACACCTACGTTTGAAGCTCATATCTCAAATGGTTCTTAAGATATCGCGATAACAAACTCAATACATAGAATTTCACTATTTGACCTCCGTGACCTTGACCTTTGACCTACATACTCAAAAATCTAATCAGATCGTCTTCCTATGGCGGTACATACTACACTTAAGTTTGAAGCTCATATCTCAAATGGTTCTTGAGATATCACGATAACGAACTCAAAACATAGAATTTCACTATTTTTGACCTCCATGACCTTGACCTTTAACCTACATACTCCAAAATCTAATCAGATCATCTTCCTATGGTGATACATACTATCCCCAAGTTTGAAGTTGATATCTCAAGTGGTTCTTGAGATAACGCGATAACGAGCAAGCGGGACATACGACGTACGGACGGACGGACAACCCGAAAACATGATGCCTCCGGCACCACCTTCGGTGGCGGAGGCATAAAAAGTTTAAGAAAAGTTTACCTTTAAGTTGACCTTTTGACCCCTATATATGACCCTTGATCTCAGCATCCTCATCAACACACATGTGGTACTTCCCAAGAATCATTTGTACCAAGTGTGAACACAATTGATGGAGAAATAAAGAAATGAAAGCAAGTTACACAAAAACTTTAACATTTTTGTACCAGATGGCCTCATATCATTTGACCTTTTGACCCCTAGATGACCTTTGACCCCATCATCCTTATCAACACATATTTTGTATTAGTTTACCCAAGTATCATTTGTACCAAGTGTGAACACAAATGATGCAGAAATAAAGAAATGAGAGCAAGCTACACAAAAAACTAAAAAAACGTAACAGACCAACAGACCAACAGGGAAAGTGATCACTAGACAAAAATGGTCTTTTCACTTCTGAAAACCTGTCATTCCTTTTCAAATTTGATCTAAAATAAATTTCAGTTTTGTCATAGAAATTGTACACAGCAAAAAAATGATTTCCATTTTTATTTACTGGTAAACAGAAAATCACTGTCTTTACATTAACAACTCGGCAACTCTGCTGCTATATAAAAGTGTAGAGCCAGCGAACAAAAATAGAAAAAGAGTTCTTGACATTGAAATCTCTGTAAATTGTATGTACAAAATGTAGCTGGTAGCAAGACACAAGGACATGATGTCTAATGATTGATGTTATCAGAATGTTATTGTTTCATCAAAACCATTAGTATCGTTCACACGACCAGCCTTAACTCCAAGTTAACTCCAAGTTATCCTCGAGAACTCAGTCCTCAAGGATAACTTGGAGTTAAGGCCCGTGTGAACGAACTTGGTGTTTATGTTCTCGAGGACAAGTTGGGATTTATGTTCTAGACAGATCTTAGGGTATAAAGGCTCGAAACTCCAAGCGGTGAGTGGTCTCCATTCGCGCGTTTGACCGTGTGGACACGATTTTAACTTGGAGGTTCGTGTTCTTGAGGATAAGAGTGACCTCTTGTAACGGTTAAACTTCCAGTTCAGTCAAGCGACATAGCCGAATAGTACAGGGAAATGAATAGCGCACGCTACATGTACCTACAACTTTTACTTGTCATCGAGCCTTTCGCTTATCCTCGAGGATAAGCACTCCGTGTGAACCTGACTCGAGAACAAGCCGTTGAGGTTTAAATTCTTAAGGATACAATCTTCAAGAACTAAATCCCTGATAGTCCCATGTGAACATAACTATTTCCTTCCTTCTCTTCCTGTATAGCATTCACTAATCTTCAGTTCAAATATGTATACAATTTACTTCTGGTCAGTTAGATTGAAATATGGAAAAGCTGTCTCAAAGTGATTGGGAATTGTTAACTATGGTGTGAGGCCTTTAAAAGTCTAATGAAATGCACACGGCTGTATATTAAAGGGACGTATAATTGATAAAACATGGGGAATTCACCTTATCTCGGGTGAAATGATAACATTCCAATCAGAGCCTGAGGCGTG
>CALNVZ010003431.1:4303494-4316563 GCA_940671915.1 Paracentrotus lividus | reverse complement strand
ATAGTGTCAGAAAAGATTTGAAAAGAAAGACTATTCTCACATGGTTGCTTTGTTTTTAGATCCCAAATGCCGTCGCAGCATTCATCAGCAACACAGGTATATAAGTTTTTTTGGTGTCATGTATAATAGATATGAGTTACTCTTTATCATAAAATAAAAACCATTTACATGAGCTATATAATTTTAAAACATGAAGGCCTCTCATTTTCGGGGTTTAACATTTTTTTTTCCCTGGGAAACGGCCAGTGGTATATAAGGTCATAGTGTGCATTATCCAGTGGCAAGAATTGGCCATTATATATTGCACTAATATTTTCCCAAAATGCCTGCATCACGCGATTGAATTTGGAATTCCCGTGGTGCCAGGAATAGTTTAATTTAGTCGAATAGGTCCCCTTTATTTGCCAATTGAAAATGCCTTTTGGATGACTTCCTTCATTTCCTTTTCAAATTTCCTCTCAAACTATAAATAACGCCTTAGATTTTTTCCTTCCATTTCCCATCCTTAAGGTATGGGAAACCACATGATATTTGGTTGTGATGTGTAACCCCTTACAATATAATAATAACAATTCAATCTTATTTCAAATCGAGAAAGTAGAGCTCTTTTTAAAAGTGTCCTTCGTCTTTTGTATATGGACATATTTACTCGAGGTACGCTGGCGAATGAGGCATATATTTTTTTTATTTTTTTTTGTTGTGTTGGTAAAGTGTGGAAATACCTGAAAATTTCAGTACCAAAAAAAAGTATTTCCATAGGAAACTGTCCCCGTGGCTATGAAATAACACTCACATGAAAATAAAGCCCAAGAATATGCTCTCATCTTAAAATTGTCAAATTTCCGGATAATATTACATATACAGGCATGACAAGTGCATAATAGGAGGCCATGCGGTTCAATGATATGGGCAATTCCACGTTACTCACGTTACACTTTTTAGGTGCCTTTGCATGTTGTAAGTGTCATATTTTTTGTTTTGAAAGGTCCGACAGCCTTTTTTGTTCTACACTAGATGCCCAAGTCCTTGGACTATCTTGCAACATTAATAGAATTTCCCTACATACATGTACATCTGTTCAGAAAATAATGATGAAAAACTTTCGTTACTCACGTTACATTTTTTAGGACGCCTTTAAAGGGATTAAGTAGCTTTCAAAATCAAGAGCAATTATATCAAGATTAATAAAATTATATTTTTCCAACAGTAAAAACAAACTACTGAAAGTTTCAGATCAAATGGAAGTCATTTACTACCTTAAAACATTGTAACAAACAATGCCAAGAATTCAGTCGAACACCAGTACCCACTGCTGATAGCCTACCAGGCCGCTAGAGACGGGGGACATTACAACAGGAAATGGGTGTGTGGAAAAGCACATGGTTTTATAAACCATCCGGTGTCGGTTTATAAATTTTGAGTATGAAATCATTGATATCTCGAAGGTAAAGCAAGCAATTAGCTTGCAATTTTGAAGAGATACCAGACTGACCTAAGTGATTGTAATTATGTTGGCAAAATAAGCTAAATCGAATAAATGTGGTTTGAATATCATTCAATGTTACTGTATCCCTTTAAAGGTAGTGTCAGCCTTTTGCAGGCAAAAATATTAAATTTCTAGTTTTTGAGAGGATACCAATGACTATATCTTCCCACAACATGATTAAGCTCAAATGTGTATGTTTGTCATTATATTGCGATTATCAAAATTCATTCCTATTTTTCGAACCTCGAAAAATATACCGCACGGTGCGAACCGCTGACCACTAGCGCAGAGAATAATGCACGCTGATGCGCCGTGTGTATATTGCTGTGTGCGGTCCGTGCCACACACGCTGTAATATCAACGATGTTGATGGAGCGCTGGTCAAGATTGGTAGTCAGATTTTCATTTCGTATTACTGATCTAGGCAACCTATGACAGTAAGATTGAATAGACAGTATAGGTCGATCATATTCTACAGTTATGCCAAGTTGCAATAGTTTTCGCAGTTTGTGAAAAAGGCTGATACTACCTTTAAAAGCCAACATGACTTTATACAAAAAGTGTCCTCATACTAGGTATTATTTTAAACAACTGTTATATAATTTATGTAACTCATATTGTGGCACACAAATGTAGGGGGTATAAATTTTACGAGCATTGGAAATTTCTGTCCTCTATACCAAAATCATCGTTACTCACGTTACACGTTACTCACGTTACATATTAGCTGACGATCAATACCACATATTTTGACCATGAGAATTAGCTGGAAACTTTATATTTTTTATGTATTTAACCTTTACAGATATTTTGTCCCTAAAACATAAAATTGGCATTCTTTCATACCCTTTTCCATCGTTACAACTTACATGGCACATATTTTATTGAATTTTCAATATCCAAGTAAACTACATGTAAATACATAAAAATATACATGTAGTTCATTCAGTGTAATGAAATATTCGCCTTCCATTATCTTTCATAGGAACTTAAGTTACTTTTAATTTTGAAACATCTTACTTTGTTCGGTTGTAAACTATTATTACAACAGACCTTCATGTACAAACAGGTACATGTACCACCTTAAAACCTAAAAGTCTACCAGTTGTGTGGACTTATACAATTACGTACATTAACTAATTCTTGTGTCATACAGTAGCTTGTGAATATTAACTTTGAGTAAAACACTTGTATTGTAGTTTATTAATTGTCAATGTTTTGGGTGGGTTGATAATATTTACAAAGTGGTGTGGAGGAAACCATAATTCCAGAGTCACCGTGTCCGACAACTTGACTAACACCAAGGACACTGTGGTAGCTTACAGTGATGCAGTCTTGGATAAAGTCCCTGCATCAAAAACTGTATGCATTTGGTCTGACCAGCATCACAATTTAAAAACAGGTTAATTGCAGCAGCAATCCCAGTGTTTAAAGCCAAACACCAGCTTACATTCAAGTGGAATTTCTTTGCAACCTCCCATGGAAAGGGACCGGTGAATGGGATTGGGGGTTCTGTTAAGCGGGATGTCTGGATGAAAAGCAATCATCACAAATGCTTCTTGCGGCTGCTGCATCAGAATTGAAGAATGTCAGTGAATCAGAATGGATCAGATGGAGATAGATCCCCACCTCTCAGCATCTGTTAACTAATTTTGGTCTCATCCGGTAGAAGCAAATTTTTACTTTGAGTATATTATTTTGTAGTTTATTAATTGACTCATCAAGCAAGGTCAGGAAAGGTCATTTTATAGGTACACACTACTTTTAAGACCCCCTCAATTTACTTAAATCCAACAGAAAATAATTCGCTCTCCTTGGTCGAAAAACATATTGGTATTCCTAATTTTTGTGTCGTTACTCACGTTACATTGTTACTCACGTTACACTTTTTGCACCTCAGTCATTATAATACAATTGCATGTACACAAGTATTTCACTATTTTTCATATTAGGTAGGAGGAGTATGAAGAAAATTTCCACTGGCAGATTTTAAATGCAATGGAAAATTAAGAAATTAAACTTTTTCAGTATTTTCGTTACTCACGTTACATTAGTTTACGCAGTCGGGCCATACGCTTTCTACCAATTCATGGGAATGTAGATCAATTTTTTCTTACTGGTAACTTGAAACTGATGCCCAATACATTATAAAAATCCACAAATCAATTTCTTATCACTCTTTTATTATCCATGGATTCAAATGAAACATTCAAGTATATTTTCACTGTATTTCTCAATGAAAATGGAAGTTGACTTCTGAATGTAATATCTGCAATTCTGGAGGCATATTTTTGTGAAAAATTGCTGTTTCATATGCGTAGAAGTATCTTGAACAAAATAGGATTGGTGACAAGTTGCAAATTGAAAATAATTTTTTTCACCTCATGACACCCATCTCATGGAATTGCCCATAACTTGACCATCAATGGCAACTTTGAAAGAAACCTTAAATTTGGTTGGCTGTTGAACAACTTTACGATGGTAGTTATAATCGATGTCAGAGTTACCATAGATGGAAACTTTTTAGGTAACATACTAGTGTCATATTGATGCACAGAAAACAATGAAAATTGAATTATTAATGGTCACAAAGACTTAATTAGAAAAAAAGAACTTATCTCAATCTTTGGCTCTGAATAATAGGGAGCGACTTTGTAACTTAAACTAGATCTAGCTACAAATTGTAGCTGGTTATTTTGATCCAAAATTTGAATTAAAAAGTCTTGTGCATTTGAACTTAAGGTACAATGTAGATATGGAACAATACATGCAGTCTTACGGGCAGCTTAGATCTCTAAAATGCTCTTTTAAAAAAAATAGCTTAGCCCTTTGTTTGGAAACATTTCTTAAAGTAGACACACGGAGAAAATACACAATATTTGCTAATAATGGCCAAATTACATGTTACTGAATAGATTTTCCTTCGTTTATACGATTGACATGCTGAAAATTATTTGAATCTCTCAGAAATAGCTGTAAATGGTTTTTAGCGTTTTTGTTTAATCCGCCCCCAAATGGGCCGCTCGGCGTGCGGAGGAACTCCTGGTTTGTGACGTCCGCCTTGGACAACTCGAACAACAGCCAGCTGATCTGAGCTTGCGAGTGCATGCAGCTTGATGCAATATGTGCATGCAATATACGTAAACACATTGATCGCACTGTACTAGCTTGCTATAGCTGCTGTGTCTTGACTCTCGGATTAATATGGCTCTTTTATCACAACTGATTACACCATTGGACAAATCATACAGGGTTGTATATCCTTAGAATATCGTGTTTTGAGATATTGTTAACGATTGTGATTATTTTGTAGATTTGAACTTGCTGCGATAGATTTTTGAAGAGTTTGCAATCATGATAAAAGCACAAATTGCCTTGCTCATCTCTCACCGAGGGGCCGGGAACTGTGCGGCCCGTTGGTTGTTGGTGAAGCGTTTAATTTGCCCATTGACATTGGGAGATATAATGCTTAAAATTCCACGTAAATTTATAGTGACTTCATTCTTAAGAAGACTTATTCTGTGTTGAATCTATATTGATTTTAATATAATTTTTTTTTTTTAATATGAATCCCTCCAAATAAGGTTTAGAGCAAAATATAATCATGCCACCGTCATGACTTTCCCAACTAACTTACACGGATTAACAATACCATCATTAGTTTGACAAAATTCATTATTTATCGAAAATCAATGGCTAAAAAACCAGAAACGTCCTTAAAATAAAATCAATACATATTGAAGAGACAGAATATTTAAGAATCAATGATGTAAGCATTGAATTGTTTGCAATATTTACACTTACAGTCTACTATAGTTTGGCTTAATTCTTACACAGTACGCAACGGGATGAGATAGTGTATATTAAATCTGTCAAATTCATTGCAACAAGGTCGAATCTACAAAATAATGTTATTTCATTCTGAACAATATCTACAATGTTAAACCATTGAAAAAAAAAGTTCACATGCAGGGCCGCGGAGCGTTTTTGAAAGTGGAGGGGTTGAGCCGAAAGTGGGGGGGGGGGCTGAACAGCCTAAAAATCACAAATGTATGGTCATTTTTGCGTTTTTTGTACACGTTGGCTGAAAAAAGTGGGGCTGCAGCCCCCCCCCCCAGCCCCCCCCCCACCCCCCCCCCCACAAGCCCCCCCCCAAGCCCCCAGCTCCGCGGCCCTGACATCTACTGTAACTGAAGACCTAAGGAGCTATTCCATTCGAAAGTTTGGACGAATTATTGTTTAGCTAACGGATGAAATTATCTCGGGATCTGCACAATAACATAAAGACTTACAAAACCAAATGACAATTTCAAAATTATGATAACCTTACAATATAGATATATAGTATTATTGGTTATAATAATTTGTCATGACAACAAAACTAAAAGTGTCATTTGAATAGTCCACAATGAAAACAATGTCACTTTGTTTTATTATCTTTTTTTTTTCACGTCACTCTCGTGCTGAGGATAGGCCTATTTCAATTATATGTTAATATCATGAAAAAGAATACATTATTGGAACGGATTAACTTAAATATATAGACAAATGATAGAGGAACAGTCTGCAAGATATATCACTTTTGACCAGTGAGTCAGGGCCTGGGGGGAAGCATGAGATGAGAAGAGAGAAAGAAAGTTTTCAAGAATCAGAATGTGCAATGTACCCGATATAGCACAGATACGTGCAATACAATGGACACGGTACGGGTGCCCACGCTGTGACGTCATAATCTCGACGCCCTTGCGGGGTACCGCTGAAGCCTGAAAATGGGGGCCCTTCTTTGAAAGGTGATAACTCCCGATCTAAAACAGATATTGACAAGGGGTTTGGATATTCTGAATCAGTAAATATTTTTCGTTGCAGTGGTATGAGTTTTGTTGCAATTAAAAGCAGTTTTGACTCTCCAGTTGTCTACTTTAACTAAAAATAAAGTCCTGAATGCAGGATATAAAACAATGTTTCAAACATATTCAATGATGCTTTAAGAGACATGGCAGTTGACATCGTAATAAGACATCTTCATGACTATGAAATAGACAATTTTATTTAATTAGTTGAACAAACCAAGATTTCTCCACACAACTCCATGCCTAGCGGGCAGCTAGGGCCAGGGACCCCAGACCACGGCCGGTGGTCCGGGGTGACCGAACTAGCTCAAGACGTCTCAAATCAATGCCTCTTTACTTTCACTTTTAAAACTGTGCAAAAAGTAAATAGATTACTCTTCTTTCAGAACAAATTACCTATGATGATGACGAGAACGATGTGGGTCCAGTTATATGTGTTTTCTTGTCCAAAAATTAACGGTATTTCCTTGATTCCAAAAACTTTTCTCAAGTAAACAGGACAGATTCGATCCAAAGACGTGCTTCATTATCACACATGGGTACAAGTCAAAGTTCATTGACCCTTAGCAATCAGCTGGATGCATGTCTAAATTAGGCGAGATGGCCTATGGGCAGTCGATTTACGACTGATCATGATTTTCAGTTAAAATTTAATGAGAATTTTTTTCAACTTTCATGTTTAAGGGCCTGTTATGAAGTTATAGTTGATTATCAAATTCATCCATCTTATAAGTTTTTATGAAATTCAATAGGCGTCGATTTGTTTTGGCGATTGGGGGAAATGATCGTCGATATTTCCTCTTTTCCTCAATGTGACACATATACGATGGTATATTGTTGGGGGTGGGGTAATGCTTGTATACACACATGCATTATAAATATGCAAAAAAATGTATTGTATAATGCGAGCGTGAAGCGCGAGCTGAAAATTTTCTCAATAATAGTGACATAAAATGGGGCATTAGTAGCATAATGCGAGAGTGAAACGAGGAAGGGGCTTTAACTGGTTTGTTAAAGGGGGACCATGATGATGTAATGGCTACAGATATATGCATGTGAGTATTTACTAGTACATTATTTTCAAATTCATTATGCGAGCGCGAAGCGCGAGCTGAAAATTTTCTCAATAATAGTGGCATAAAATGGGGCATTTGTAGAATAATGCGAACGGGGGAAGGGACTTTATCTGGTTTATTAAAGGGGGCCATCATGATGGTATGTCTATAGATATACACGAGTACTAGTATATTTCGTCGAATTCAAAGGGGTTTAATGCGAGCGCGAAGCGCGAGCTTAAAATTTTCTCAATAATATTGAACTGAAACATAGTATTTGTAGCGTTACATGACTATAAGTGCAAAATTGATGGAGGGCTACACGCAAATTTCTATAAATATGGACGAATTCCAATTAGGGCAAAATTGTGCGAGCGCAAAGCGCGAGCTGAAAATTTTCTCGATGATAGTGACCTGATGAAACAAAATACTTGTAGCCTCATGGGAGCACGAAACGGGGAGGGAGTTTGTGTTTTAAACGTACCATCCTGACGTTAATACATTAACATTAATACGCGAGCCGAAATTTTAAAGGCATTTTTTAACAGTTACCTGAAATTTGAGAGCAAAGTAGCGACTAATATGAAAAGAGGGCATTTAGCCCCCGGAAAATAGTTGAAGTGTAGTATATAAAATATAATCCGAGTCCAAAAATGTCACCTTGTCGAGGAAGAGCCGAGAAAAGTGTTATAGACTCTTCAATTCACTATTTATTTTATCAAAACCATCGTGAATTTTCGAGGGGAATACTTATGCCTTCAGTTTTACTTATCCAGGCACCTGTCCCCTATGCACCCTAGGATCGATGCCCCTGATTATCATGGATTAGAATGTTTTTGTTTTTGTTTTTTAATTGTGAGTAGGAAAACATCTGCGCTTCCATTATCTATACGATGTATTGTGTATTACATGTGTACTAAAGTATATCAGGCACATACAAGGAAGATTTACGAAAGAGTGAGAAATTTTGGATTTTTGAATGTCAAAGACATGCATTTTAGACTGCAAAATAATATAATAATGTCATAAAAGAGTTTTATATGATAATCGAAATTTGTAATGGTAGATTTATATGCATATAATATAATGTTTTTATTTTCTTGATATCAAAATATTGGGGGGGGGGTGATTGTACACACCACCCCCCCACCGAAATTATTGGGGGATGCATCCCCCCCCCCCCCCCCCCCCCCACAATCGACACCCATGTTAATAGCAGAAAAGCTTATCTTTTTGAATACCCAAGGAAGTAGAATGAAATTTATAAGACCTTTTTAAATCGTTTGTTTCGGAAAGAATAAACGACGAGGCCTATATTATTTACAAAATTTGCCCCTCTAACTGTCCTATTTCTTTCAACTGGGGTTATTTTTATTATTGGGGTTACCAATGAGCTTCAAAATCACAACCGATCCATGCATTTCTTACAATGAATATCAAACAATCAACAATAAGTACATGAAGTACCTAAATTATTTGTTAGTTTGTTTTCCTGATTGCTTTGAGAAGAGTGAAATTCAATCTTTACCAGCATAACGGGTTTTTATTCCATTCTTCCATGTACACTGTAAAAAATTTTACAACAAATCTGCTGTAAAAGACCCTATTTAGTATCCGCAAGCGCGAAGCGCGAGCCTAAAATTTGGGTTTTAAAAGACACAGGCCTATGGAGTAGCAACGGCCACTTTTTTGTATCAAAAGTTGCACTTTTTTCTAACCCCCCCCCCCCACGTTCGGTTACGCCGCCTCTGCCTGGCATAAATAAAGTGAGACCATTCCAGAAGTGGATGCATAATAATATGGCAACACGGTGATTAGATAATCGATCATAATATATATGAGATCGATTATATATTCTTTAAATATTATATTTCAACTTTTGAAATCGAAGAGAGATTATGCATTATTAAAGAAATTCAGTCACGACAATATAATGAATTTAATATTTTGAATTTTGAATTTAATGAAAAAATGCTATATTTAATTTTATTCAAATTACCATTATCAAATTGTAAAAATTAACGGTTTTAAAAAATGTTTTATATTTTTTTATAATAAAATCTTACGCCTAATGACACGTCTTTTTATTAACGCCTGCGAAAAAAAACAGTATAAACGCTTTTTGCCCAAGGGTATAAAATCATATACCCTTCGAAATCTGTCACCAACATGCATATAGGGGAAAATAATGGCTTTACTTGGGTTATTACACGGAACATGTTTTAGACATACAAACTAATCAAATCACATTATATTCCGATATATCAAATTATTAGTAAAGTTTCTTGTTATGTTTTGGGGGGATTACAATGTTAGATTAGCAAAATCAATGTATTTTAATACTTTGATACAATTGGCATGTATCGTCCTCATCACAGCACAAAGAAATCTATTTTTGTCATGATTGAAGTTTCCAACAAGTGAGAGCTCACTAGTTTCATAATATTGATATGATTTATTTCATTCATATACCCACGGCGATGTGTGTATATAGAAAACGGCCGTCTTTGCGATTTCATAAGGTCATTAGGCAGGGGATAAGTCGGCGGACTTACGATCACAAGGTACGAGTTCGAATCCCCGTCCAACCACTAGCATCCTTCGGCAAGGTGTCAACCTGCAAATTTGCCGTACTTGACCCAAGTGAGGTGAATGGGTACCGGTAGGAAGCATTTCCTTCAATGCTGTGAGCGCCTTTCGGGGTAGCCCCAGCCGGGTAATAATTAGTTAACATTATATAAACTCATGCTAAGAATGTTGAATAATCCTGTCCTCTGATTGGTCAAAAGTCTGGTCATAGTTTTAGCCATGCCTGGCCAGGGAGGCTGAGAGTTTAATAGTCATCGTTCAATAGTATAGCAATATTCAATGTTATTGAGTGCAAGGGTTACGAAATATTACATGAGCGTGCAAGTTTAACCTTGATCTATTCAACGACGCGACAGCGGAGTTGAATAGATCAAGGTTCAACTTGCACCGAATGTAATATTCGAACCCTTGCACGAAATAAAACATTGAATATTCTTTTATACAACACTCGATGTCTACCGGTAGATCTACTAAGTTAGATTCTAAAGGTTAAGATCTAATTTAGCCTACTAGGCTAGCCTAGACCCTCTAACGTTAGATCTAGATCTAGCCAGGCAAAAGAATCTAAGTTCAAACGGAAAATTTGCTGTTTAATTTAGATCTAATCATCACTCACCAGATATCAAATGAATATGCGTTGTCCAACCTTAATTAATCATGTTAATTAATCCTCGCAGTCCAATACATCGGTAAAAATCCAAAACGATTAACTTGCAAATCAACCTTGTCCTCGTCTAAAGCTGAACAATATATATTAGCGATCGTGTTCCGTGTATTGTGTTGAATTTAACTGCACTGAAATAACTGCCACTGCACTGCGTCGCCCTAGGCCCTACGCGCACAAAAACGGTTTAGTACACGCAGCTATGCAGCGCATTCGCGCATGTATGTGTATATAATTCAGTGTGTAGATCTACGTGTCATCGATCTTTTGCAAGCCGTTGAATAGATTCTTGGATATTGCACGGGCTACGTCATCTGTTCAATAGTTATTCCGCTGAATGTCATGTGACCCACATTCATCCAATCAGCTGTCAACAATCTTTGTGTGTGTTGTATAATCGTTTTTAATAGTCATTTTTTCAACGGCAGTCAATTTGTTGATACGATCCGTGTTTTTGTGGCGAGCGCAGACACCGTATATTCGCAATGCAATAAATGGATTGCTAACATTAGATTGCGCAGCTCAGACGGTAGAAACTTCAAGGCGGTATTTGGATTGTTTACTTTTTTTACGTGAATTTAATGCAACAATCGCACAGGACAGCGTTCCGCGAATTCGTAACTTTTGATGAAGATCAATTGCGTGATTTAATTCACTGAGAGATCAGTGTTTAATTCATGCAGGCAGATTGGTAAGAACATCTAAAAATTCCGTGAAATTTTCGCGTGAATGTTTTTAGTTCTAGATTCTAACGTTAGCGTGAACTGCAATTCAGAGCTGGATAATGTTCTGCAGAGGTTTTACTGCTGGTGGTGCTAGGCCAAAAAAAAAAAAAAAAAAAAAAAAATGGTGAGTTTTTCTTCGGTAATAATAAAATATTATAGTGACTGCCTTATAATTCGGGGCATTGTTGTTCTCTAAAGGCTCTGGGGGCCTTCCATCCAGCTATACCCCTCGGCAAGCCTCGGGGTCATAGCTGGATGTGAAGGCCCCCTCGAGCTTAAAACACTATTTGCCACTCATGGGCAGTCACTATATCTATACCATAGCGCTTAGAAACACTAAGGTGGATATCGTATAAGCGCTTATATAAATGCAACTATTATTATTATTATTATTCTGTGATTGAGGATCAGCTGTTGTGTCACCATTGGCAACCTATCATGCCTATATAAAACATTATCCAAAGAAGCTAAAAAAATAAATTTTAAAAAAATGATTTAACTATTTAAAAAGAAAAAAATGCCTTGTCAGCCATTCCATTGTGACTTGCGTGACAATTACACAAAATTTCAACTTGTGTAAGCTAATTACTTCAAAATTTTATATTGCAGACCTGTTTTTCTTACTTATTTTATCAAGTAATGGCAATGGACATTAGCACAGAGAAATTTTGTATTTTTTAAGGCATTTTTGATAGAGATATTTCAATTTGTTTCCTGTGACTCGCGTTACGCGACACCTTTGAAGGTTTTATTACCTTACTGGTACTTGACTGAAATTTCCTCAGATATTGCCTATTCGATTTACATGAAATTTTCTGAAGATAATTTTGAAACATTAAGCAATGATCAAGCAAAATTTCATTATCCTTTGGCCAGTCGTTTTATGTTAATCACCATCTCAAAAATGTGACTCGCGTGACTAGTGTCATTTTGGAACTAAAAGTTGAACCAATTATTATGATTACATTACTCCCGCCCCCCCCCCCCCATTTTCGAATCCTGGATCCCGCCTACCGGGATTTTTTTTAATTATTTATTTTTATTGTTTGTTGTTGTTGTGGGGGGGGGGGGTGGCTAACATATTTTCACTCCAGCTGACCTTGCCCCTCCCGGCCCCATATCTTCTGTAGCATGGCCAGTTTTGTACAAAGTCCTTCCCTCACCCCCCCCCCCTCCCCGCATAAGCAGAATCCAGCTAAGTTTGGAAAAAAAGAAGGGGCATATCTGGCGAGTTTGAAGATAAAGGAGGCGCAGTAGTTAACTTTATTTTAAAATAATTTTATTAAATCATGAACATGCATGCTTTGTAATAAAAAAAAAAATGAATATATATATATTTGAGGCCAAAATTTTACATACACCATGGTAAGAAAACATATAAGTAATATTTTCACCCTCGTAAGAACATTGGCCATCTTATATTTTGATGAATATGGTTAGGTATCGTATATTATCTATTATATGTCTTCAGAGAGTATGTTTTAATTCAAAATATTTAGAAACATTTATATGGTTGATCTTCCTTCAGTTTGGATAAATTCAATAGGTCAAAAGTTTACATACACTAACCAAAATTGGTGATGAATGGTGCTGCCTGGATTTTGCTTTATTATTTTTTTTTCCACTTGTTCAAGCTGTCAACGAGCTTTCTTTATACTTCTCCTGAGATTATTGTCCCTCCCTCCAGTAATATTGCAAAC
>CALNVZ010003431.1:4260195-4274393 GCA_940671915.1 Paracentrotus lividus | reverse complement strand
ATTATTAACAACATTTGGGGGGCCATATCCCAAGGTTGGGGTATTTTAGGGCCCCTATTTGTAATGACTGTAGAATTCATAAGTATTATTGCAATTAATTGATGTAATGTGTAATAAATGTGTTGGGTATTCTAATACACTTATCAACACAACAATGATTTAGTCCAATAATTGTTCAGCCAAAAGTTTGAAAATTGCAAATCAAAGCATACATATATTTATGTACAAAATCGTACAAGTTAATGTCCCCATCTACGGCTTATAATCGCTTATACACTGTTTATGCATTGGGCCATAATTACCCCAAACGACACTTTCCATTTGATCCCCTTATGCTCTACTAATTGGAAGATATTCAGGATGGAAATTTTTTGTTGTGGTTTTTACTTTCATATTTCTTGTTTTTCATTTTCAATCAAAAAATTTCATCTTTGGGAATGTTTTAATTAATTGATTTCACACCCCACATAAAAGCAGACTTTGCACTATCCAACGAACAGGAATGTTAATTTGCCTAACATTTTTTAGCTCCACTTGAGGACAAAATTTTATTGTAAATGGCTGATTTCTTCATATAGGAGTAGGAAGAGGTTTAGGCTTAGGGCATGTAGAAAATTAAATTAACCATGTGAATAGCAAATAAAGCTCTCAAAGCAAAGGGCCATAATCCCCAGGGCCATATACCCCAGCTCCCTAACAAATGCGAACTTAAATAAAGAAGTCCGCGGAAATAAAAAAAGTGTAAAAGGTAAAAAATAACAAACACAACACAGAAAATCATCAAACATGAAAAAAAAAACAAGTATGATAGTATGAATTTTCTGTAAAACAGTCTGCATTTTACTCAACAAAATTGAATATCAAATCAGCAAAAAACAAACAGTCCCCCACTCTAATAATATGAAATCCTACTCATCATATACGATAACAAATCATCCCTCATTAATGAATATAAAAGCAGGAGAAACGAAAAGATCTACAATAAAACAAGGAAAGAACTGAACATCGTCATGTGCCAAAGATCAAAAATAAGCCTAAAAAAAATAAAACCTAAAAACCTAATGCATCGATCATGATAAAATTCAGTCAGATACTATCTAAAAGCAAAACCAGCCCGTGAAGATCCAACTACAATGAGAAATATAAAACGACTCCAATAAGACAGTTATAATATATAGAAAACTGCCAAACAACTAAAATCACTGCCATAACCCTCAATATGAAACAATGCCAATGTGCAAGAACATAGTAGTTAGTCAAATATAATCCTACGAAAAAATAAACCATAGAGAAGTAGAATGCACGGAAAAAAAAAAAGTCAAAGGCATCAAGCACTGAATAAATATCGAACTCTCAAACTATCCGCGAACCCTCGAATGAACACCACCAAAGAAAACTCCGAAACGTGTCCCTAGACCTTCTATCTGACTATGTCAGCCCAACTGATCATATCATAATATTAATAATCGTTACCCCAAGATCAGACTGCGACTCTAACACCCAAAAGAAACAAAGAAACTGCTCCAGATCACGAAAGCAATCCTCTTTGATCCTCATGGTCGACGCCATCGTTGTAACCTCGATACGTCTCGTGGCTCTTGCTAGACCAAGTCGCTACCGAGAACCCAAATGCACAGTCACCCACAGACACTATATAGTACGTCCCGATGCCACAAAACTCTGCAGTCCCCATGATGCCTACCCGTCTAGTGACAGGAAGATAATCTCATCCAATAAAACAAAGAAAACATAAGAAATATAGTAGAAAGAAGATGATAATATGACGCAACCACTATGCTACGTAAGTCTCACTTACAAAACATCCACATCACAGACGCCACCTTAATCAGCGTTCACACCCAACTCGGTCTATCAGCTAACGTGGAAAAATATGGGTCTCTTTAATTCTACCCGCTATATCCTCAACCAGGTACAAGGTTTAATTAGGATATAGTCTCAAATTATTTAGTGGCAGTGCATCAAAGATCCATTATAGTATATCTCTCATACATAAAAAGAGGACCCTGATCAAATTAAACACCAATCGATATAAAACCAGGGTAATTTTGCTAAGAGAGTGTGATTAATCTGATCCTACTATACTGATCAACGTGGACAATGAGATATAGTATAGGAGAATAGGGGCGTAAAAGGAGGCTTGCACTCATCAGGTCTCATAAACACACACCTCCTACATGTCCACAATCGTCACCACTCACACAATGTCCCTGAATAAAAAAAGGTTCATTAAATTAAGGATAATATAAACACAAAAATGTAAATTCAATGACCAGCTCCCTATATTACACAACAACATTACGTGCAAACAATTAACGGAGAGAAGAAGATTGTGCAACCTAATATGTCTATAAAAAACCTATATATAAATACAAATAATAACCAGACCACTAAATAATCAGAAGTATGCTAATGATAGAAAACCTTCTCATAAACACGACACAGTATAATAGAATAAACACGCAAAATATAGACGAATGTATATACATAGCATGGAGCTCGTCCATATGGCTTGGGCACAAAATGTATACTATTATTACATTTCATAAAATGATATAAATGAAGAAGAGTATCATGAAAATGAGAAATTATGATATAAATATATATGTGTATATATATAACAGACAAAATATTAATATGCTCATATACGGATCCATAATATATTCGGCCCTGAATAAGTAAAGTGGAGAGACGAGTGGTGCGAATTCGTTCTACATGCCTCTATAATATGATCAGACAGATATTAAAGAGACTGATCACTCACATAATAATATGTTAGTATCTATATAATTATGCGTACAAGAACAACATCAAAGTGTAATAGAAATAATTCAATCATATTATCCAAAGTTAATTATAAGAACACCGCGATCGAGCTCCATAGTACCATAGAGAGATGATTACCAACTCATACACTTCTCTATCGATAGACGGATAAACAATAGGTAAGAATGAAGGATCATCGAGAACTCAATACACCTGCAACTCTGGAGGTGAGGAGAATGACTATGAAGTGATCGAGAGACTGTGAGAGAGATGGACGAGAAAGAGAGATAGTAAAGCATTATCATCGCGAGCCTCTTTCCTAGTGCCATCAGTAGGTCACTGAGTTCATGTAATATGTAAATCCCTCACTATCAAACCACCTTATCTTAATATTACGTAATTAATGTACATCACCCAAAAATATAATATCTACATATGGATCTTACCCTCATTGCCTAGGTAAATATCCAATAAGGACAAAATGTTAAGATATATCTATACATAGGCTGCCACTGTATGATCTATACATCCAGATTTCACCGACGCAATATTCACAACTGGTCGCTGAGCCTCGACATGTAATTCTCCGTTGTAGATTGTTAGTCGATCTCCAATAAAACTATACAATCATAGCAATACTCCGACTACCTCATTACATATTCTCGCTGAAGAACAACCCAAAATCCCACGTGGATTACTATAATATACCATTGAAGCACTAAGGAGTATCTTAGTTATTGCATTAACATTAGTATCTATGAAGTGTCATCATAACGCATGCCGAAGATCACGAATTACAATTGTCATGAAATTACTCACTATACTTTTCTAACGCGCTACACTGTTCCATAATTGATTATTATATATGCATGATTATTAATCATGTCTCTCGCCGATATATAAGGTTGACGACCAAATCTATCGCAGCCTATATATCAGTACTCGTAGCCTAAACATATAAAAATCAGCATGTGTGACGACATCTCGTTTGGTCCAGTGATGTGTGGCAGAGTGAGTATCGCAGAGAGACCGAGAGAAGTTAAACCTCGTAGAGCAATAGTCGACGAGAGACAAAGTGAGAATAGAAGATATCTAGTGCGAGTATAATGATATTGGTCTCGAGTTCTCAAGAGTAGCATATCACCGCTACTCAGTACAGTTGCTCTGCGTGTAGTGCACCGGATAACATATCTATCTCATCGGCAGGTAGTAGTAGATAATGGATAAGGTGTGAGAGATGAGGTGTCTGGTTCTTAGAAGTCATATGGTGGCTCTGAGAAAGAGGCCGTGTGTGGTCCGAAAACGTAGTAGTCGCCATTTCCGTGAGGTGTAAATATAAAATCTAGTGAGCATTATTGTCCGCTAGCTGACGGTACATCGCTAGGCGTGAAAATCTCTTAATCAACTAGCAATATCATCTGAGAGCCGGAATTGGCTTGTATCTCTAATGGTGTCACATCATTCACTCTCTGTCTGTACACTCTCCTCTAATGTGACGATCCAATTCCTCCTTAGCATACGCGATCGTGCATAATACATCAGAAATGCTAAGTGCGTGTCCACGCAAATCTGGGTGCACAGTCCTGCTATACAATAGATTATTTCAACATACAGTACCGCAATCATGAGTTATACATCGTGCACTTAGAACATGGTGCATTCTATACATTTCATAATCTTTTGACTTAGCTTGTTTTGCATCGTATTCCATTCTGGTTATATCTCTTACATGGGAACAGATTCTCTCGCTCATGGAATATGTTAAGTATTGGCTCTTAACAACTATAAGGCTGGAAAAAATAATAGAAAAATATTAGTTAAAAGTTGAAGAAAATCGACCAAAAATTAGCAAAGTTATAAATAATTAAAGTTTGATTCTTGGACGTCACGTAGCGACAGCTCTCCCAATTGATTGGCATATGTAAACTCCATAAATGGTCTTTTTGTCATGGTTCTTGATAAAGGAATGGTGATTTGAATAGTCATGTAAATGCGAACGTATGTTTGATGGTATATCACGGCCACAGGTACATAATTGATTTACTTCTGAAAAATTGACATTTTGTGAATTTACACTACATAACACATAGGAGTCTGCTCGCATTGACGTCAACAGAATCAAAACTTTGAATAGTTCATAACTTTTATCATTTTTGGTCGATTTTCTCCAAACATTCTGGTCATATTTTTCTTTTGTTTTTCTGCATTTTTTTAATACCAATACATTCCAGGGTGAACTTCCTTTTAACTTGATCTAGAATCGATGGAAAAATTGAAAAGAGAAAAACTTTTGCCAAGATTATTAATATGGTATCAATATACTATTCTGATGCTTGAAACACCATATTTATCTTGCCTGTGAGCCCATACTACCGTTTGATAGCTAATGCCATTTAGAGTAGTTTTACATGGTTTCCTTCCCTACCTTTAACTTATTAATTGTGTGTGGGTATTGTTATATTATAAATTTGAATTTGAATTTTATTTATTAGCATCACCAGTAAAATGTACATTGTCTTTTGTCAACAATTTACAGTACAAACAAAATTAGAAATTAGTTGTTGTTTATTATAAGTGGGGGTAGAGTAACTCCCACCATCGATCCTAAAATAATAATAATAAATAAAAATAGTAATGTACAAATTTAGTCACAATGTAATAATAATCATTATCAGCGAAATCATTTATTATTTTTTGTTTTCTGATTTATAATTCAACAAAACTATGTAATTAAACGGAACTCCAAAACAAAATATATTTTTTTTAAATTTAATTTGTTAAATGCAATTTAATGTAAAAAAAAAATAGTCATCATGCTGGTCAATTTACTCACCAAATATTAAATTTGGTAAAATGAACGACACACAAAAAAAAACTTTTGTATTTATATAAAAATATTCGTGCTCAATATATTCCAGGGTTTAATCCATGTGGTTAACCTTAAAAAAAATTCTTTTTGCCAAGAGTATATAATTTTACATTATACTCTTTAATGATATGATAAAATCAGAGTTTCCTTCTTGAGTCCTTACTCTTCGGTACTTGAATAACTTGAACTTACCCATTAAATTAACATCATCAAAATCATTCACATTTTTACATGCATTTGATATACAGAGATGGGCGCAGTTGTGAAGTGCTCGTTTCGGACAGATCGTTTGATCACGCCATGGGTCGATCCCAGGCAGTGCCGAAAGACCTTCTTGCAAAAAGAAACTGACGCTTTCACGTTGTGGTATAGGCGTGCCTCGCCGCTGTATTCAGGCAGGTGTGAAATGCAGTTCGGATTGAGACGTTTTAATGTTGGTCCCGTGTATTAGAGGATTCATATACCTAATGCACTATAAAGAGAGGGTTTCACCCGGTTATTGCACATAGCCGGACGCTGGTAGGTGATTGAGTACATAATTTAGGCAGTCTTACGATACCGGAGTGTATGGCTCTGAAAATATACACTCTCGATCAGGAGATGGCAGTTGTGTCAGCTTCCAGTGTAGTGGAAGTAAGAAGATAGTATCTAAAGGGGAAACAGATCATAGGCATGACTATGCTAATCGAGTCTGATACCTGATGTTTCTGAAGGGTATATACAATATAAGCATACATGCAATGGTAAACATGTCATTAAATCATGATAAATCTATATAGTCTAATAAGTCGTTACTTAATTTATACTAAAGTCCCTAAACTTTGCAAAAATAATTTGTAACTGCATTGCAAATTAACCTGTTTATTCATGGATTGATTTATTCTTCGAGTAAATATTCTTTTAAAAGTGGCGGAAAATATCTTTTGATAATGTTCCCTTATATTACCAATTGTAAATCATTCCAAAAGCTCTACCGATCGTAGAGAAAATATTGTCACACTACTGAATAACATATAAATAGATAAATAATAGAAAAATATATCCCATCGTCGTCCAGCCCATGTTAGTAAAACAACAATACGGAAGATTAAGACTAATGCGTGTTATCAGAAAATTATGTGAGGGCTATATATTATAATGTAAACTGATATTAATAAAGCAGTCGGCGTCGATGCATGGAAGTAGCATAGATGCACATATAAGTATTACTATGGTACTCCATCATGGTATAAATTATCAAAGAATAGACAGAGCTCTATATAGTCAAAAAGCCAGTGAGTAGAATATGTCATGTACTTAACTAGTAACCTATCGGATTATGAGCGCCTCGAACCATACCCAGCGCTAACCATATCTCGCTACGCGTCAGAATATGATGGTCATAACAGAGTGGTATGAGATACGTATATCTCCTCCAGCTGGCTACGACACAAATCTCCTCCTATATCCGCTCCTGTATATATACTATAGACAACGGTATCTAATGGTGGAGTTAATATACACTGAATGACCAGTACATATAGCATAGAGATACGCCCTTAACAATCTGCGGACTCTAAAGAATTTACAAATAGACCTAAATGTCTTATGTTATTCTAGTGAGATAAAAATCTTATATACTCATCGGCAATGTCATCCATATCTAACTTATCAAAAATAACTTGTTGACCTAGATAGAATCTACCAATCATAAAGATGTGTCTATGAGTCTATTACATGACTGTCCTCTCTATATCTACGGGATGGCCTCAAATAACTAGTGGTATGAATGAATTCTCGCTAAGAAAATAGAATAAACATCAACCATTTATCCGGTGAGTGTCCTCTAAGCTGTGCTTTCTATATCCTGCTTATTCATATAAATAAAAATACATAGGAATATTGATCATTTAGAATCAAATATTGAAACTAAGATAAGTGATATTACACAACATTCCTTTATCACGCTTCTCAATGGTCTGCTATCCAAGTTAATCTTACTAAAAGATTAATATTTCTTACGAATAACATTTAAGATAATATGTATGTATGCTAGTGTGAAGGAGAAATAAAGTATGCCATAATAATTGCTTGCTGCAGCTGGGAGGTCTGTGATATAAAGTTGACAAGATAACGTTCCTTTATAGAATTAGCGTGAGATATGTTCTTCAGTGCCATGTATCTCTTAATGTATTTAGAATACTAATCAGACATGTAAATATCTCTAAGGTATTGATACAACTCTCTAAAATTGGATTTAACTGTATGGAACTGTACATGAAATCCGAACATGAGAGTAGTTGGACTCGCTTACCCTCAGTAGTCTGGATTGAAATGTGAAGATATACTATGCTCCAACTTCATAGGATAGACAGTTAACAGTTCTCAGCACAACTTGCAGAGAACTTCGACTTTAAAATAGGTCTTATTACGGATTAATATTTTGAGGGCATAACGGGTATCAAAAAAAAAAATTAATAAGTTAAAAAAATAACCACTACTCTTGGTTTGTTAGTAGGTCAATATTACGTACATGCACGCCCAGGTATGCAATGAATTATTATACAAAATATAAAGATAAGAACAAAGAGCTTGTACTTTTATCATACAAAAATATACAAAAAGTGTATATACTTCTGATTAACGAATGTGCTATAATTTTAAAGACTAGGCTTATCGGAAAGTAAATCAAAAATGGAGGTTATGGCACAAAATGACTTGCTTTTATTAAAAAGCCATCAAAAATTAGAAAAACAGATTAAAAGAGTTTGAAATCGGACCGAATAATTTAAGAAAGCATATGAATATTTACGAAGAAGAAAATTAGATCGCTATACCAAATTTTTGTTTTAAGTATTGTTTTTATTTCTTTCCAAATGAATACAACATTAAACAATCAATAACGACATTGTACTCATTACTTCAAAATAATGTTCATAACACAAACATCATATCAACTATTATCCTATATATCCCATTTTACAGATACAGTAATGCTACAACAAAATTTTACTCTTTTGAATCACAATAAAAATATTGATTGGATATGGAGAATATATGTAAAAAAAGAAAAAGAGGGACTTAAAAAAAAAGTTCCTCCATCTTTTTCATTTCCTTAAGAACATCTGAAACTCTCTCTCAAAAAAAAAGAAAGAAAGAAAAAAAAAATCTTTGGATCGATCGTTGGGCTCCACACATGATCGATTAGGAACGCCATCCAATGCTAACTACCAACCAATCTTACCTTTTCAAAATGGTTTCACAATGCAAAAAATTAAAATTCTTCAGTTTGCTTCACAAATTTACAGATTCTTTAATATATATGTCGAGTCGGTATGAATCATCATTTTGGTTAGAGTGCAAAATAGAAATATGTTTATTCACAAACATGAGGAAGGTTCTTATACACTATGCCATATAATCGATTACTAGTATGTCGTTATTGGGGAATTTTCAACAAAAATGGCTAACAAAAAGGACAAAAGCTTCATAAAAAATGCATTTCTTTTGCAGTGACTTTGCACACGTCTGTACGGTCGAGAAATGGCGCCATTTTCTTTACAAAAATATGAAAATAAGAATAAAAATAATAGGGACAACAGGATCATAATATCATGGCAAAATTTGATTAGAATTACACCGCTATAAATTTATTGTCGACTGCCTGTTTGATCCATTCCGTCAAATTTGTTCCAAGAGTTTATAAATGAATAAATTAAGATTCAATGAGAATAACATATTAGTCTTCAATATAAAAAACAAAAACAAAATTAAATATCTGGAATATATATATATATATACTTAATGATGATTTTCAAAAGTTAAGTAAGATCAACTTACTATATTTAAATGTTTTTTTTTTAATTATTTAAAAAAAAAATCTTTTAAGACGATTCTAAATTTATCAAAAAAAATATTTAAATTTTGGAAGGATACTAATCTGCATATCCTTGATTGCATCATGTAATAATCGCGTACTTCCTCCACATCTGTGGACATAAGCAGTGATTCCACTTTCCCGAAATTTCGGGAAATTTTGGCATTAACAGGAAATTTCAGGAACGTTTGAAATAATCCCGGAATTTCGGAAAATCTGAAAATTAAGATACGCAACCATCTGAATGTATCCAAATTGGAATTAGCATGTGATATTTACAGGATTATTGGCCTAAAAAAAAAAAAAAAAAAAAAAAAAAATCGGCTCACGCTTCGCGCTCGCATTCCCCGAAAAATAAAATTCCCCGATTTTCTGTTAAGTAGGGTCTACTAGGCTACTTCACGCTTGCTCTACATTGTAATTATGTAATTTATGACTCATATAGAGACTTCGTGCTTATTTTAAGGTTGATAAATTTATGATAAATCAGCCTTAAAATTCACTCGGGAGTGGTCATGTGGAACGCCAGGAACATTTATTCCTTTGCTACTATTTAGCCAAGAAAGCAATGCCCCTCACCGGCTCATTTTAAAAAAATAAAATCGATATTAGGCCCCCTTATGCTGAAACTGACTCTATGACAGTCAAAAGCAATAATTTGATATTCAAAACTTACGCTTTCTTAATATAGTGCCAAGCTTTAACATTCGGATTTCTTCCCAATTTTAGAAAACGAAGGCTTAATATGCCCTTCCTAAAACAAATTTTAAATGTGAATCATCTGCACACATTTGTTCTCAGGCGTTCAAAGTTACACAATAAAAAAAAAGTTTTTGAAAGGGTCGGGTGGAATGAATATCTTTTTACTCTTCTTCCGGGTAATAAGGCCTGTGTAGATACTCTTACTCTGTAAAAACAAAAAACAAAAAAAAAAAAAAAAAAAAAACAAAAACAAAAATCAAAAACAAAAAACAAACGAAACAAACAAACAAAAAACATAACAAACAAGCAAAACAAAAATATGAATTATCTTTTCCTCGTACTAGTGGTAACTCATTTACACATAATGAACGATTTTGTAAATTACGTTATGCGAAGTAAAGAAAATTATTAACACAAATGTCGTCTCATCTTTCTACGTCTCATATCTTTTCATCCTCCTTTAATTTGTCTTAAACCCACTTGTGAATAAATGCCAGTTTGGTTTCTCATCCCACGTGGTCTAATTACCATTCGTCTGCAAGCAAATTCGTCTTAAATCCATTTGGTTCTTCATGCCACTTCGTCTAATTACCATTTTGCATAAATTCCCATTTCGTCCTCTTCATCTAAATTTCCACATGGTCAAACATTTACTTGATAAATTTCCATGTAAAAAAAAAACTTGACTTAAATATTTCATTTCAGAATTAGTACAAAAATGAACGTAGACCAATATTCTAATTAAGACAAATTGGCAATTTGAACAAAGCATTTAACCCAGTCACGGGGAATTAGACCAAGTATTTATTAGAGCAAAGGAGAATTAGACCATATTAGACCAAATGGGGTTAGCCTAAGTGGTATTAGACAATCAGAGAATAAGACCAAGTGCTGATGAATGCAAACCTTTAATATCTTTCCTCTTTCCTTTCCTCTCTCCTCAACCCTCCATCTCTCTCTTCTTTATTAGGCCCTCGCAGAGTCGGAGATCGTGGGGACATGCGCATTTTTCTTGAGCTCCATTGACTCATACACAATCTCAGTGAGGCTTACGCAAGGGTCGGCACCTACTGGGATTAACATTCGGACAGCACGAACATGGACGAAGTTGCCGAATTCGTCATTCAATAGGGTCAATAGCTTCGGATAGTTTATAGACCTCTCAACGCGGGTCTCGTTAAAGAGAGGACTTGTATAATGGCTCCATTTCAAAACAAAACAAGGTTAGATTTACTTCGGACTTCTGGTTAAGTAGTCTAGCCATAGGTATACTCCAGGACACCCTGACGCTAGGGGAGATTACGCAACACGCCTCAGGCTCTGATTGGGAATGGTTATCATTTCACCCGAGGATTAAGGGGTGAATTCCCATGTTTTTTATCCCAATTATACGTCCCTTTAAGTTTTCTCCTTTGTGCTTTTTAGATTTTACTTTATTTTTCTAATAATGCAAAAATCCAGCCCGGAGGAGTCCTTTAACTTTTATCGGAAGTTTGAGGAAACATAAAATTCGGGACTCCCATATAATGTATGGGAGTTATTATATTATGTCATTATGTAAAAATGTGCCAAACAACTTAAAATTGCATAATTTCTGCCATTTTTTTTAAAGCCCTCATATTAGTTATGACAACTGTAAATTATGGCGACATCTATTTGTTGCTTAAGAACATAGGGTTAGGGTTAGTTCAATATATTAATGATGGTTGCCTAGGCTGTATAATTGATCTAATTTGACCATAGAGGTGGATGTAAGAATGCGACGAAAAAAGGTCAAAGCCTCAGCGACTGAATAAAGTATCGGAGACGTCTCTAATACTTTTTATCCGTTGCGGAGACGCCCTCGAAGTGAGACACCACCAGAAGGAAAACTTTGGCCGAAACGTTGTCCCTGACCTTTGTCTTATTGGACGTATTGGTTAGTCCTTTGTCAGGACTGTATTCTATTTTTTATTTTTTTTCATTTTTTATTTATCTATTTTTTAATTTATTTATTTTTTCTTTGTTGTTGTTGTTTACCCCAAGATCATGTACTGTCGACCTCTATACACCCGGAAAAGAAACAAAATTGAAACTTTGCTCAGATCACGAAAGCATTGGGCCTTTTGTGTATCCTTCATGTGTTGTTCGAGCGCCATCGTGTAACCTTCTGTAGACGTTCTCGTTTTGGCTCTTGTTTGGCTGTTGACCAAGTTCGGGGCTACACGAGAACCATAATGCTACAGTCACACAGACACTTACGTATAGTTACGTCCCGATGCGTCCAAAAATTATTCTCTTTTCTGCGGATCCCCAGTGATGCCTACCCGTCATAGTCAGCAGTGGAAATATTGATAATTTCGTTTATCCAGTAAAACAAAGAAATACATAAGAAATGATAGAATAGAAGATGAAATAATATTTGGACGCAACCGGACGTATCTATACGTAAGTGTCTGTGTGACTGTAGCATAACATTCCACATTTCGTGTGTCAATCTTTGCTCACATCGGGACAGTGTGACGCCACCTTTAAAGGCCCCCGCACACCTTACGACCCGACTACCTCACGACTACCTCACGACTGACAGAGGTCAAAAATGACGTCACAGCTCTTGCTAGTCGTGAGTCGTAAGCTAGTCAGAGGCCAGTCGGAAGGCCAGTCGCAAGGATTCGACATGTTGAATCCTTCCGACTGGATCGCAAGGGATCGCAGGCTCAATCCAACTTCAAACCAATCAGAAAGCACTGTTTGTATGACGTCATACCGGCTAAGAAATCCGGATCCGAGACCAGCCTTGTAGTTGCACTACCGCTGACGGGACTGGCTGAAAAAGTAAGTAAATTTGTTTTTTCTGCAAATATGATTCATTTTAAGAACGAACCAAGCATTTTCAGTAGAGGGATAAATATGCATCACCTTTTGTTGAAACGTATGATTTGTTTAACGCCCGATTTATGGGGTTATTGTATGGTAATTAACGCCATATAAACGCCACTCACACAGTTTTCCCCCAGACTCAGTCCCGTTCATAAAGATTCACGTACGGTAGATGTAGTATTAATAAACAAGTACGGTTGTCGTTGTCAATCTTGTTGATACTATTACTGCACTCACTTCGATGTGGCTAATAGACTTGCTGGCCATTTAACTGTTAGGGTTATGCATTCGAAAGACATAAGGCCTAGATTTAGACCTAGCCCTGTTATTAGGTCTAAGTTATTTTTAGGCCTAGAATGGGAGCGCTAACTTTAGATCTATACTTTATGTCGTCGCCGACCGATGAATATTGATGAACTGGTTAACTTTTTACCTGTCTTCAGGGAGGGGCCGGGGAGGGGGGGGGGGGGGGGGGGGGGGGGGGGGTCAGGACATAAAAGTAAGACTGGGTCTAGGCCTGTAATCTCGAGACTAATCTATGATCTAGATTCTCGTGCAATAGACTATAAAATTTGCTATTATAAGTATTAATTAACTGTGTCTGAAGTCTGAGGCGTACTGTCATGCCAATAATTAATTAGTGTGAGATCTAACGTACTTAGAAATCTAGATCTAACTTTAGATCTAACGAATGGATCTAACGTTAGACTACTTATTTAGATCAACACACATTTTGTTTCCTGCAAATTTGAAACAAATACAGTCTGTGTCAAATAAAATGGTACAGTTGGAAAACATTTTTTATAGTGTGAAGATTAATAACAACCTGGTATTGTTTGGTATTTTCATAAAGCTAAAAAATCAGACTTTCTTCTGCAATTTTTTTTATCACATTTGGTGCAGTATTTTTTGAGATACGACTAATTTTCTACAATCAAGAATAATCCATTTTTCGCACGCTGTCCCATGCGGCACTTTGTGTATGATTTCGCATAATGACCGTGAATTCGGCACTCCAGAATAATAGACGTAGACCTACGTAATTTCGATTTGTTCCTCGTCGCATAAAACTTAGCATAACTTTTGTTTTACTAAAGCAAATTATACAGGACAAAGAGCATCAGCAAG
>CALNVZ010003431.1:4231496-4260170 GCA_940671915.1 Paracentrotus lividus | reverse complement strand
CAAAGAAAACTCTTTTGGCTTTAAATTGATACCACAATCACGCATTATATGAAAAGTTTTCAACACCTAGGCTAAAATGGTTTTCCCCGACTGTACCAATTTATTTTTACACAAGACTGGGTAGTGTCGGGCGATAGATGCGTGCCACTATGCATGGTCTAAGTTAGACCGAGGCTGCTTCTGTCACTCATCGGCGGCCCTGGAAGACCGAGCAGGCCTCGGTCTACTTCAGGGTCTGACTCTATGGCCGGTGGCTGAGGCCTGAAGGCAGTGAGAATGTTGGTGCCTGAGTGAAGACAACCGTATGGCTGTGCAGAGGTTTTGGCTTTGGGTGCGGTTTTTATTTATTTATTTGTTCTAAAACTATAAAAAAGTCTGAATAGCCTTAGACTATTATTTATTTCAGTCTAATAATATTATGCTCATGTAGGCTAGGCCAATAAGACCGTAGTAAGACTCTATATCTCAGGCACTACTTAATATCTAGCCTAGCCAAGGCCATGATCGCTAAGTCTATATCGTATTCCAGTAGACCCTAGATTAACAAAAAAATCCCCACGAAATCTAGAATTAGTTTAGAGATTCATTGGAAATTTTCAATTGATATATCATTACTGCAGCCATTCCTTGTGACTCGGCGTGACATTTACAGACAAAAATTTCAACTTGTTAAGGCGTAATTACTTAAAAATTTGCAAATAAGATGGCAGACGCTACGTTTTTCTTATAAGTTCAAATCAAGGTAATGACAATACACATTAGCAAAAAGATAAATTTTGGTTGCAAAGTCATTTTGTCTGGAGATATTTTCAAGGTATTGTTTCCTGTGGACTCGCGTGAGCGACGAACAGCTAGTTATAGAGGTTTCTGACCTACTGTACTTGAACTGAAATTCGCCATCATAAGTACTTATCGTGATTTACATGAAGAATTTTCTGGAGGAAGTAATTTTGAAACATTAAGACAAATTAACAGGTAAAAGATTTAATTAATCGCTTGGATCAAGTGTGCTTTATTTTTAAATCACCAGTATTCAAAAATGTGACTCGCTGACACAGGAGTCGTGACTCGGCGGAGAGAGTGTCATTTTGGACTAAAAGTTGAACCAATTATCATGATTACATAATAGGAGGATGGGTCACAATTCCGACCAAACAAAAACATTTATAGTCAGTTGTATCACATACACTTAAAACAAAGAAATTATTTCATTAAAAGACAGATTTGGAGCTCCTGGACATACAAATGCAAAATGGTGATTTTCCCATTGACTTGTGTATGTAGCAGTCATAAATTTAATATAGAAAAAGAAAATATGAAAACAACTACTGATTAAAAACTTTTATAACTAAAATAATATTTAAGATAAAGTCTGTATTGAACTTTAAGGTTATATTTCATAATAGTTCCTTAAGGATGCAAAGTTTCAGAAGTTTTTAATAACTTTATGGCAGAGCGATCTTAGGGGGTTTGAAATCCATCCTAATTTTTGACTCAATTTTTCACCACATTTCAATGATAAAATTTACTCTATTATTATCTCAATTATTGGCGCAAAAAAAACACATTGTTAGCTCAAAGTGGATAATTAGCCGAGTCAGCATTTATAGAAACTTATTTGAAGCAAGGTTTATATTTCTTTAGGTTCAAACAAAAATTGCTAATCATTATCTCCAGATATTGTTTCCAAAAACTTGCTTGTTTTGTAAATGTGGACCTCGCGTGACAGATACCCTAAACAGAAACCTAAATCGTGACTCGCGTGACAGTGCCTCATTAGGGTGTTTTTTTCACAATGAAGGGTCTACATGTGGCGCAAATCTTCTTTGCCCTGGTAGTGGTAATGATGTGATGGACCCTAAGCTCCTTTACTTTTTATCAACTAAAAGTTATACACTCTAACTACTTTTTATTAGTGAACTAAAAATGCGGCTGTAATTTTTGTGACTTGCGTGACACATTTTGAGGGGTGTTTTCAAATTAGAATATATGTCAAGGCCTTGGAGTACATATAAATTCAAAATGCAATGTGATATGAAAAAGCATGGGTATAAATGAAGACAAGAATAACTAAAATGTATGAATGCTAATCACTATGGAACATTGTTTATTAAAAATGCATTACCCCAAAAACATACTTTTTTGTGAGGCAAATTTGTTGTAGTCTTTTGAAGGGTGGTGTAACTCGGTTGATTGGTGAAGATGAAAGGTGGTGGAAAATTCAGATTTATACGTTTTGATATGTATCTTTGCAAAAGGGTACTATAAGTATTTTCATTGGTTATGTTTGAAATTTTAAGCATCGGGGTGTCCAGTTACAACGGAATGGCTGATATTGTTTTTTCTCGTCTTGATTCATCTTTTTTTGAACAGCCAGATTTGGAATGGATCCCAAGTCATAATCCAAGACCAATGATGGACTAAGGACGGTCTAGCAGGGAGCAGGCCTAGTCAGTTGAGGCAGACTGTCAGAGATTCTCTCATCTCGTTACGAAGTACAATAGCTCCCAGTTTTTAACAGTAGGCTAACACCTAGTATATGCCTGTTGGCTAGGCATGGACTGATCACATCAAAAGTTGAACCCTCAGAACGCAAGTAAAACTCAGTAAGGTTTACATTCCCCCCCCCCAGAGAAAAAAAAAAAGTACAAGATGTATTATATCTACATATAAAACTTGAATTCCAGATAGGTTAATCTAGGAAGTGAAAAAGAATTGAGCTTATCCGAATTGTATATTAAAAGAGTCAACCTGTAATGCATCGGGTAAGTAAGTAGACTCATGGCGAAACACATCAATTGGATTTAAAAATCAAAAGGATTAGATGAGCTTATTAGCAAATATATGGATATATACATTCTGGTGTCAAATGGTTATGTACAAGCATCTGTGATGATTTGAAGATACATAATGATTTGCCGGTTTCTTCCAATTCTTTAAAAAAGTAGGACACATCCGTATGTTTTCCGCCCTTTATTACTTAAGGTTAGAAAGGACATGCGAAATGTAAATTCAATGAGGTACGATTCTGATGTATGCATGCTCATTATATAGTTTTGGTTCTTATCTAAAGAGAGAGAGAGAGAGAGAAATGGCGATTCTGTAAAGCAATCACCATTTACTTTACGCATTTTAAGGCTGCCTGACAGATTGTGACAATCTTGGCTTTTCATCCATGGTTCCCACATAATTTAGTTTCCCCTTAAGAAAATGTTATGTTGTAAAAGGACCACTTATCGTGACATAGAATATAAATATACAAAAACATAGTTACTCTCGTAGGTTAACTTTTTTTGAATGGTCCATATATTTCTAAGATGTCAAGATCAAAATTAATCAGTTATTGATACATGAATATGAATTAAAATAACCACTCAGTTACAAATAAGTCATCCCTATACCAATGGCCTATAATTGGTTTGTTTGTCGATTGCTTTCAATTACTAAGTGCAAACAATTCTGAGGCCTATCTATACAGCAATCTGACATCTGGAACATCAGGCGCAACCTACAAACTTGAGAATACAAGCAATAAAGGATCACAAGTTGGTAATATGGATATTCACGGTCATTCTTCAATAAACAGATACCTCTGCGTCTGCTGACAATCTACATCTTTTCTGAGATGAATGGTGATCTTTTTGCAAACTTGATTCCCTCTGTCATCATGCTGTGAGTTCTAGGACAGCAGATAAATTTTTGTAACGACAGCTTCGAAATAGTTTACTTTTGTAGTTTTTTTAAAGGAGACCGAGATGTGAGGCCGTCAACAACTGCTCATGAGAGTAGGTGTTATAAGAACACGCTAGTGCTAAAAGTATAGAAACCTTTGGAGATAAACTATTAACAAAGATGTGTGAAAAAACCTACAATTTTGATTTGTATAAAATGTGTTTGTGGGGGAAAAGTATGTGTTATTGTGACTTGGCAACGAGTAATTATCAGCGGTGAGAATATTAGAGTAAGCTGAAAGCGGTGTTAGTGCGATTCAAATTGCGGCCTGAATTATAAGACTACACCTACTCAGGATGTTGCATTATGGGTTAGGAATCCGAGGGCTAATCTGAGTAGGTTGAGGCGACTTGAGTTGGTAGCTATCCAGGGGCTGTAGGTTCGTAGCTGTGGCTTTAAAATAAAAAGTTACAATACTTTCTCTTTTTCCTATACGTAAAGAAAATCATACAATTATAAAAAAAAAGAAACACCTACTCACAGCTCTTCCCAGGTATATGGTATAAAGTAAAGCTAAGTTACAAAAGTAAACAAAGTAGTGGAAGGTCAGTATTTGTAATAACTCCACTTGTGGTTCGGGATAATTCAACACGAGTAATGCTATAAAACTTATTTTTCCTTTAAAATAAATTTCCCAGGATTTTGTGGATCATAATTCATCATGTTCATTATAATCAAACTTTTCACTTAAAGTAAACTTGTCGCAATATTACAGGTTGGAAAAAATTTGGAATATTTTCATTCCAAGGAATCTAATTTCTTGTCTAAACATATCCCTCGTCATTTTAAGAGTTCTTCTTTGAGGTAAAAATAAAAGATATGTGTCCCTTTTTAACTTAAAAGCACAACAATTAAAAGGATCGAGGCTTAATCAACAACAGTGCAGAGGTCCACTTGGAATTCGGAAGCGTAAATATTTGCTGTTGTTGCAATGTTCTAACGAAAAAGTTAAATAATCAGATACAGTGTTAATTGCTATACCGAAGTCCTCAAAAGTCCTCAAACTGCACGTAGCTTTTCAAAATTCCAACGTGAAAGTACAGAAATGTATAACAAGATGTTCAAGCCACAAATTTTAGAGCAAATCTGACAAACATTTGGTTCATTGGTCAGACCATTGGTAAACATTATAATAAACGTAATCTTTGTTAACAAGATGGGAACAATAGACTTCATTCAACCACAGTTAATCCGATTTGGAATGAATTATTAATGCGCAATGTAGTAGAAACTAGCATTGAAAATCAGACATACTCATGGCGCCAAAAAAATAATTCCAAACTTAATTCCAACCCTGTAAATATTTTCCAAGAATGACTAAAGTGGATGGACTAGAGTTCCAAGATAGACAAATGGAAAATAATTTTTGTGATGGCAAATTTTTATTTTGTAATTAAACAATAACCGAAATGAATTAAATTGATTCCATGAGAAAGCGTAAGAAAGAGCTAGTAAAAGGGAAAACGGAGGAGTAAATAATGCGGGTGTTTACCCACTTGCGCCTCACCCGCATCTCCGCATTGCGCTTAGTTAGAATGCATGTTGGAGCCTTTGGTCTCTTGGTTGCACGTTGTAGGCGTCACAAATCGTATTTGACCAACAACTTATTGGGCGTTTGGGGGTTTAAAATGTTGACTTACTGCTACTGTCTTTATTTCTTGTAATCAATTTCAAATTTTTTTTTCCCCGAATAATCTTAGAAACTTGTACTGCTCGTTAGTTCGTTCAATATTTTTCATATTGCAACTCTTGTATGGGGCTATACTAAAGTATCTAACGTAGCGAAAGCTACTTTATTACAAAAGAATAATAATACGAATTGTCGTCAATATTTCATTCAGAACTGCATTACCAAGCGCCCTTATGTTCTGACTGAAACTTTGAAGATCTTAATCCATTACGCAGCAATATGTTTTTATCATGTTTATGCCACAAATGTATTCATCAGTAACTCCTGGACAATGTTGTAGGTAATATTTGATTAAATAATTGCACATATTCATAATTATCCCAGCGAGATCCTATGAGAGATATTCATATCGCGCAGACACAGAACGATTGCTTTTCAAAAATTCCGGTTGCTGGTCCCAAACTCTAGAACGTTTTGTATAGAGGCCACTAAAACATGCTGCCTGCAATCACACGTGTACTGCGCTCTATAAAAAATGTATCTTTGTACAATTATAATCAGAAGGCTATTAGTGTTGCAGTACTTTATTTGCATTGTGTTTGTCTTTGCTGCTCTTCCCTTTCTTCCCTTTAATTTCACTTTTTCTGTCTATTTCTATTTTCTTTTTTTTTTCTTTTCTTTTCTTTTTCATTTTTTCTTAATTTCTCTTATCGTTATGAAATTATAATTTTCTGTAAATATGTATTGTCATGGCGATCTTGTAGTCAAGCCTCGTGCTTATAGAGATTATCACCTCCCATTTGCACATGATTTATTTTAATACAGGATCATTTGTATTATGTATGTTTGAAAAGGAAATAATGTTAGCTTAAAATGTTGAAAATTTATGAATTCAAGTTTTATAGTCGGGGCAGTGGTCAAAAGGGTTGGATCCTGGATTCCATAATGGTTGAAGGGGCATGGGGAGCCGTCCATTGTGTTGGCCCGAAATGTTTTGAAAGAAAAAGTTTCCGTACTGGAAAGAAATGATGCATTGTTGCTAACAAATAAACAGAAAAGATAGGAAAAAAGTGGGTACTTTTGTATGTGTGGGTGTGAGGAAGAGAAATGAGGGAGAGAGAGAGAGAGAGGAGTTAGAGACAAGAAGGGTAAGATTGATTGATGGATTGATGAGACGTATCAATTTTATCAATGTTTTGTTTGGGGGTATACTTGAAAAAGTTTTGTGATGTGAGGTGTGGCTGTGTGTTAAGAAAGCAGGAATGGTGGAAGGTATAGCATGAAAGAGAAAGTTATCAGGAAGAGTGTGGTTATTTTCGCCAAATTAAAAAAGATCCCGAAGAATAAGCATACCTGTATTTTAATTTGAAAATATAAAAAAATGGCACATGAGTCCCGCCCCCCCCCCCCCACATCAGACGCGTCAACTATACACGTATGCTGCGTGTCCCGATTTCTCGCGGGAAAGGGGGTATATTTTAGGGGCTAGGTAGGGAAATCCTCGGTTTCCCCGACTTTTTTTTTTTTTTTTTTTTTTTGAATTAAGGGGGTAGTTTTCAACGTTTTTGAGACAAATCCTGAAAAGGGTCGCGAATAATGGTCAAAAAAGCCTGTGGGGGTAAACTTTTACGGCCCCCTTCAAAAACGTGTAATGGGGGGGGGAAGTTTGATGTAGCTTTCCTTCGCAAAAGCCCGGAATGGGGGGTAATTTTGGAGCCAGCGGCTTCCCCCTCCAATAAAAGGTAATCTCTAAGATCCGGAACAAGCACACGTGGTAATGGTTAACGCCCCTGAATGTGGGTGGGGGCGGGCCATTACTACATGTCTTTGATAAATAAGGGCGGCAAAAAGGTTGTGTTGCTCTTGGGGCAACTTAAAGGGAAGTCCAACACCGAAATCAAAGTTCGGTTTTATAAAAGCAGAAAAAAGAGAGAACACATCAATGGAGGTTTGACGAAAATGATAGTAATTGACTTTCCACGTTTTGATTTTTTAAAAGTCATATACCAACAGTTACCTCATATGCCTTGAAATATGAAATGCATTTCATCTGGATGATCTGTGGAAGGGGCAGGTGCATGCTATTACAATATAAGCCCGTCATTATATTTTCTTATCTTTTGCTCATTGGTAAAGTAAAAGAGCGCATGCGCATGAAACAGAGACAGTCGGGAGGCAGTCGCAAGGTGTGCGGTGCCGGTGCCGCCACGACTAGCTTACGACTGACCTCCACCAGGTCAGTCGTGAGGTAGTCGTGAGGTAGTCGGGTCGTAAGGTGTGCGGGGGCCTTTATGTGTACTGCAAGATCTGTAACGATCGGTAATGTCGCAGCACCAACGCGTAATTTTACAGGAAACGCATAATGTCAGGAATCTTTTTTTTTTTCTTCACCTACCTCCTCACGCATAATGCTGCTTATACATCTTTTTACGCATAATAACGTCACATAACCGAAACGCATAATGTCGCAACGGTATTTGTTTCATGACTCCGAAGCTACATTCAGGGAATAAAACCCCATATTTTGGAAGAAACTGACGCGTCAAGATATGATTAGTCAGTCCTAGCTAGGATGATTAATTGCGTTGAATAGACTTAGGAACTCTGTTTACCGAATTTCATTGAGACAATAAAAAACTAATTTTAAACCCTTTTGCAAACTGTTCATCTGCAAATAATCTTAAAATAAATAACAATTCGAGCGCGAAGCTCGGGCGGAAAATACTTTTTAAGGTTGGAAAATAAAGACTAAAGGCAAAAGAAACCTTCATTTTATGTCATTTTTACAGCTCCACCCATTCCTGCAATTAACATGTAAAACGTGATTTATGCTGAGGCTATGAAAGTTAAAATCAGGGGCGGCGGATCGAACCGTTGAAAGTGGGGGGGGGGGGCGAAAACATTGGAATAATTGAAATAGGGAAGAGGGTGCTCAGAAAATGTGTCTTAGTTACCTGAATGTAATACATACGAGAATCTTGATTTGGTTGTTGCGCCCCTCCTGCCCCTATAATGAAATTCTGGATCCGCCACTGCATGGAAAACATATCCCACAGATTTATCTTGTTCAGATTCCTAAAACAAATTCCGCTGCGACATTATGCGTTGGGGTTATGTGACGTTATTATGCGTCAAAAGATTTAAGCGACATTGTGCGTCAGGACATGGATGAAACAATGTTGCAACGTTATTCGTTGCCTGTGGCATTATGCTTTGGAGGGTCAACGCATGATCATGATGATGTCACTTTCTGCCACAGTGACAATATGCGTCGGTGCGACATTGCAGGTCGTTATAAGTCCAAGCTTTGCTCTCAATAATTTAGTACTGGGTGTACCAGAAAAAAAAGAAATCCAAGTTTGATCATCAATAATTTCAAATATATTACCATTTTAATGATGCCTCGCTCATCTCACCACTGTCACGCATCACTAAAAAAACCCCATTGTTTTTAAAATGTCTTGCAAAATTGTGAGCGGTTCATTTTCACGCTCATTGAGATGGGTTGTTTAAATATGCCTAAAAAGGAATCCAACTTTCATCATCAATCGTTTAAAAAAATATGACAGTGGTTATTATGACGTATATATCACTGGAAAGTGCAACTCATTATCACTTTATGGATATCTCTTTCAGCTCACCAATATCACGCATCACTGAACCCCATTGAAATCTGAAAATATATGAACATTTCTCGCAAAATTGTGATTGATGCACCGTCATGCTTCTTACATTATCCACGGTGAACTTATGGTTTTCTGGGCTGTCGTGAGCAGTAACATGATGTCATTATCTGGATGGTAAGGTTGACGCACAAAATAAGTAAGCATTTCCACGCCATTTATCAATATGCGAACGAACAAAATTTCCATTGTACTCAGCTTTGGACGTAATAAATAAATGAAATGAAATGAAATTTAAGTCACTGGGATCGCGAGTCACATTTAAGCAACTCATCTCAAGGAGCGTGAAAGAAAACCTATCACAATTTTGCGAGACAATTTTCAAAACAATGGAGTTCAGTGATGCATGACATTGGTGAACTTAGAGAGGTTAGAATGTTAATAAGTTGCACTTTCCAGTGATACAAACTTCATAATTATCACTGAAATATTTTTGAAATTATTGTTGATCAAACTTGGGTTTCCCCAGTATAGCCTGAACTGGGCAAAGGTTCTGGAATGCTCTCGACACAAGCATTACTGATTTCGTCAGCATATCTCAACATAATCCTTTCCTCTATTTTATAAATTTATGTGGTATTCTGCCACCTTACCTTTTTTCCTTCCTTTCTTCTTTCTCTTCTCACCTACAGAAATAAACGTGATTTTGAATTTCTTTCTTATCTTTGCCCCTCTTTCATTTTCAACTTCTCCCTCTTTCACCTCCCTTCTTCTTTTATATGTCCATCCTCCCTACCACTTTACGTTCCATGTAATCAAAACCCTAATAATATCTTTAAATCAATTGAACTCGAAGTTGAACCAGGTATTCAAGGAATCAGTTAAAACGAACTATAACTAGAGCTTTATAATTGTAATACGTATGATGGCGGTGCCCAAGTCTGCGCACCTAAAATTTGACCTCAATTTCAATAAAAAGTAAAGTATTATTTTAAGATTCATCCATATTATTCAATTCTTCATATTCTATTGATCAATGAAGCAAACAATTTCAAGAATTAATTTGCAAGAACAATGTTTTTTAACGATTTTTTGAAGGGCTGTCATTTTGTGTTGCAGAATTGAATAGTGCCCATGTCTGCGCACTAACTCATTTTGCACGCAAATCAAGCGCACGCAAGTTTTTGACTTTCACTTTTTGAGAATGGTTGAAATTTTCAGGGTAGCAAATATAACTTGCTGAAAACCATTTTTAATCAATTTTTTTTTCGCAGTTTTTTGTATCAAAATGGATTGTTGAGGTTAAGATTGCAGATTGATATTAGTTAGGGATTTTGTTCTATAAAATTCGCGCATTTACGTGGGTGCGCAGACATGGGCAACGCGCAGACTTAGGCACTCTCACCATTCAATTATCGGTGGTATGATATGTGAAATGTGTATTTCGATAGATTAACATGAATTACTTTTCACAATTCAGCTCGTGGGGAATTTTCTCAGCTACAACATACCGAAAATTTGAAAAAGAAACGACACATATTTACTGAGGGACACTCCATTTCGTACTAAGTTTATGTCGTCGTAAAACTCAAATCGGCAATTTTGAAACACAAATTAGATTTTGAGTTTAGAAGCTATTATGATAATGTTTCAATGACGTTGAGTGAGAAATGAAGTATGAAATGTATTAATAGTCTAAAAATAGTGATTATGGTGTCAGATTGCTGTGAATATTATCAAGATTACTTTACGAACAAAACATCGATGATCTGAAGCGGCATTCTTTCCCAACGCGCAAAATCGTGCGCACGCATTTTTTCTTGAAATGCTTAAAATGACCTGAAAACGTATTGAGCCAAAAAGTGATTTTGAACATTTTAAATTTTTGCGCGCGCGTATTTTTTATGCGTGCGCGTACGCGTGCGCTACATGATTTAAAAGTTGCGCTTTAACTTGAAGTTTATGTGTACTAAATTTGATCAATTATTTATAATGATCAATTATGAAGTTATGACTGATAATGTGATTTTACAAAATGGCGTCTGGATGACGTCACGTGATTGAGATGGGGAAAAAAAAATGAGTTAGTGCTGAGACTTAGAGATGATCTATCAATGCTGAAAATTTGAAGTAAATTAATGTATAATTTTTTTTATTTATCATCTACACAAGATTTGTACAGAATAAATTAAAAAAAACAACAAAGATTCTGACAACTACAAGAGGTGATATGAATGGTAAGAGTGCCAAAATCTGCACAGTGCCCATGTCTGCGCACACAGGTAAATGCGCGAATTAGATAGAACAAAACACCCAACTAATATCAATCTTCAATCTTAACCTCAGCAATCTTAATACAAGAAAAACTGTGAAAATAATTGATTAACAATGGTTTTCAGCAAGTTTTGCTTGCTACCCTGATTCTCAAAAAAATGAAAGTCAAAAACTTGCGTGCGCTTGATTTGCATGCAAAATGAGTTAGTGCGCAGACATGGGCACTATCCAATTTTGCAACACAATA
Organism: Paracentrotus lividus; assembly: GCA_940671915.1. NCBI lineage: Eukaryota > Metazoa > Echinodermata > Echinoidea > Camarodonta > Echinidae > Paracentrotus > Paracentrotus lividus. The sequence continues at coordinate 4,248,664 of CALNVZ010003431.1, read as the reverse complement.
TGACAAGCCCGTCGAAAAATCGTAAAAAACATTGTTGTTGTGAATAATTTCTTGAAATTTTTTGCTTTATTGATCATTAGAATATGAAGAATGGAATAGCATTGATGAATCTTAAAATAATATTTTACTCTTTATTGAAATTGAGGTCGAATTTTAGGTGCGCAGACTTAGGCACTTCCTTCATACATATACAGTGCGTCCCAAAAAGAACTATACACTTTTGAAATGGCTGCCAAAAAAAAATATATGATTTTAGGTTATGAAATTTACATGTTTGGAAAGCTCATTATCCATATTTTTATATGACACCGAAAAGTCCGAAAATAAGTCATGCATGAACGAGCAGCGTTCACTTTTGTAAAAGGTATTGAAATTAGGGTGCGCAGGAATTGCCCTACCAATTTGTATGACACGTATGAGGAAAGTCATTGGAACTTATGGAATTGAGGATGATATGTATAATTACTGATCAATTATGATGAGTTGAGGTTTGCTAAGTGAAATTTGTGGAGATGGGGATTACAATATTATTTCATGCATGAGTGAACAGGAATATGTATTTCCTATCTTTGCATTGTAACTTTCCAAGGTGTATTCAGTGGTGTGATAGTGGTAGTCAGGATGGGGTGCAGAACAAGTGAGATGCAAGTTAATTTTTTCATCACTTTTGATGATCGTTTTCATGATCTTTTGGATTGTCTGAATGTCCAACATCATTGACATTCTTTTTTTTTCTTCAACAAACAGGTTGTGCATCGAAAGAAGAGGAGGACACGTTGAGCATTGAACGTACAGGCTTTTCATTTTGCACTATCAGATTTTTTTCCCCTCCTTTTTGTTTTGTTACATGATGGATGAAGCACTTGTAAAATTGAAGAGAACAAAATTCTACTGAAAATAAAGACTGACATGTTAATTTCACAATTTGTGTTACACTGTACCATATTCCTTGACAAAAATCCAAATTGCTAAAATGACTGGATAGTTGGTGGCGATCAATTGATTGATTGATTATTGCGATAACCAGTAACAGGGCGTCCAGGGGGGGCGCAACAGGCGCGCGCCGCCCCCTATTGGCCGACTTAAAAAAAAAAAAAAAAAAAAAAACGCTATCATCGTGTGGTAAAGGGCAGTTTTAACACCCCCCCCCCCCCCATCACCAGGTATTCCAATGGGGCGCAGACTTGAAAGTCACAGAACGGGTTTTACCCTCATAATTACAATGCCTCGATGTAGCAGTTATTACTATATGGTCCAGCATGGTGGATCCGGATTAAATAGGGGGGCGCCTCGACAAGGGCTAAGGTCAGAGAGACGAGCGGAGGTATTTAGGGCGCGCAAGCGTTGGTGCCAAGTTAGTTAGTTAATCCAGAAATGTTTTACATGCTCTACTATATCTTAGTGCGTAAAAGCTTTTTTATCATATTTCATCCATGATTATGTTTGTGTGGCGAACATAGGGGAGGGGCGGCCTGGCGTCGCCCCCGCGCTCCTTGGATCCTGCCACTGGTCAGGTGATGATCGATGCCATCATTGAAGTACTATGGCCAGACTTGCATCTCCACTCTGCTATTGCATTGCAGAAATTCGGCTGGAAAGATTTGGCAAGACAATGCCGAGAAAACCTACAGTCGGTCAGCGATACGCTGAAACAGTATCGAACTGTAAGCAGTCCCGAAAGGCTGTGCGGTTCTGCAGTGTTGCTTCTGCTACCAGTCACAGATGCCGAAGTAGTTGAGTTCACATCTGTTCAAGATCTCAAAACGAATCTACGCAGTACAATGTTAAGAGACGTCTTAAGCGTTGATCCTGCTACTCCTGGACTATGTGCAATATCAACATCTACAGTCGCAAACATCCAAGAAGAATGATGTTCTCAACCCAATGAAGAGAAATGAGTTCAATTTGCCATTCAGAACTTCACTAGTCCAGATTTCAAGTCTTCCAGTCACTGAGATTTAGGAAAGGTCACCCGAGATATTTACTATGTCAATATAAATAATTTTAACAGCAATATTACAATAGGACAAAATTGGTGAAGGAATTAGGAAATTACGCTCATTTAATTTTCTTTGTAAATTACTGTTCATCTGCAATTGCAATACTGATATACATCATATGATCAGATCCCATCATAATATTATTGTACATGAAATTTCACCTTTTCTCATTTTTTTTCAACAGTTATATCTTTTCTCTACCTTAGACAAATATCGAGGAAAAGTTTCTACGCAACATACATTGTCTTAGGTATAAAACTATGTAACTTTTGTGATAATTGAAAAAAATTGGAATTTCATGTACAATATGAATTAGAAGAACCCCTCCCCTTCCCGACGGCGATAAAATTTCCTTGCGGCGCCCCCCCCTATGGAATCCTGGATAACGCCCTGCAGTAAGACATGTGAAAAAACTGCATGAAGATGATGTAATGCTTGAATGATTAGTTGAACATTGGAGACTGTTTACACTGTTGATTAAGTGATTGCTAGCTGGTGTTTGTATTGTGTAATTTATTGACTGATTGATGATAGATTGATAGATTGTCATCAACATCCCAATTTGGTAAATGTGAGTACACATACTGTAAAAAATGATTTGTATTTTTACAGCAAATCTACTGTTAGCAGAGTCGCATAAAAAAGACGTTATTTTAAAAATAGTTTTGTTGTAAATTTATCCTGCAAATAATTAGTAGAAATACAAAATATACATCAGGAGTAACACATTTGTTCCGTTTTAACCAAATACGTAAGCTATCATGGCTAATGATTTTTTTTCCTCTCTTTCATATTCTTAGAGAAGAATTTACAACAACAATTTTTTTAAATACATTGTTGTATGCGACTCTGCTGACATCACTTACTGTATTTTTTTTTTTTTTTTTTTTTTTTTTTACATTGTAGACCGGGATGCGAGAAGGTAGGCAGGATATTTGGAGTAGAACCAATGAATATGATTGTCAGAAACACACCAATGCAAGAAGAGAAGAGATAGATAGAGAATAGGGAGGGAGAAAGGGAGAGAAAGAAGAGAGAGAGGAGAGAGGGATGAAGACAAAAGAGAAGAAAGAGAGAGAGAGAAGAGAAGGGAGAAAAGGAAGAGAGAGAGATTAACACACCATGAAGGACCTCACAAATATTACCTTGGTAAGTTACAATGCAACAATAGGAAATACATATTCCTGTTCACTTATGCATGAAATCGTAATCCCCAATTCACACAATTTCACTTAGCAACCCAACTCATCATAATTGATCAGTAATTCTGCATATCATCATCAATTCCATAAGCTCCAAATTACTTTTCCTCATACCAAATTGGTAGGCAATTCCTGCGCACCCTAATTCCATACCTTTACAAAGTGAACGCTGCTCATCATGCATACTTATTTTCGGAGTTTGTGGTTCATATGAAAGTTGTATATGAGCTCCATGCATGTTAATTTCATTACCAAAATCATATATTTTATTTGGCACCATTCAAAACTGTTTATCTTTTGGACGCTCTGTATAGGGGAGATGGGGTTAGTTGAAACGGTAGTTGAAACAGTAGCGTTTTTCGCTGGACTACGGAGGATTTAGAACGTACCATATGAAGGTATATTTTCAAAATAGCTAAAACTAAGGTCCATACTGGTGCTACTAACGGAAGATTAATCGACTGGCACTCTGTGTATGACGTCACACTTTGAATCCCGCCCGCTGCACTTCCCTTCTGGGGATTCAATTGCATACGGTGAGCAATCCAGGTTTATTACCGAACGGAGGGGAGGAACAAATTTTATATGATTTTTTGTTTGTTGTTTTGTTTTCTTTTGTTTTGTTTTGGAGCAAAGCTCAGTCCAAGCGTTTTTTTTGATTTTTCTTTTCTTCACTACCCTATCTCGTGAGGGGGTGGGAATATAGAGTTCAATTTGGTCCGGGCTTTTCAGATCAGTTCAATATTTTACTATATTACAAGACACATCGATGGGAATTGGTGGTGAGGCCTGATGAGGGGGGGGATGGATCTTTTTTTAAGACTTTGACGTCAATTATTGACTGTTTAAAATATATACATTGTTGGAGGGAAGTCCTCTTATCGGGTATGGTTTATATTTTGTGGGGTGCGGTAGGCATCGTGTCCTCCATAACTCGATTCTATGCATTTTTTTTTTTTTTTTTTTTTTTTTTACAATGTCTTTATTTGCTGGATAGGGAGGTGCCACGACCCCCCCCCCCTTCCCTCATCCACCGTTCAAATGGCGAATTTACATGAGGTAAGGTATATACTCTGCAGCATAAGTATGCTTACCGTGCGTAATATGAGCAGAACTACTCCTCCTATTATGATTTTGTTCCTTCTCTTTCATTAATTTTAGAGAAGAAATTTACAACAACAATTTTTTTTAAATTACATTTGTATGGCGACTCTGCTGACAATCACTTTACTGTATTTTTATTATTTTTTTTTTTTTTTTTACAGTGTGAACCGGGATGCCAAGAAGGTAGGCAGGATATTTGGAGTAGAAACCAATGAAGAAGAGAGAGAGATAGATAGAGATAGGAGATGAGAAACGGAGAGAAAGAAAAAGAGAAGCGGAGAGAGGGATGAAGGACAACAAGAGAAGAGAGAAAGAGAGAGAGAGAAAGAGGAAGGGAGAGAAAAGAAGAGAGAGAGAGATTAAACACACCAGTGAAGGACCTCAAATATACCTTAGGAAAGTTACAATGCAACAATAGGAAATACATATTCCTGTTTCACTTATGCATGAAATCGTAATTCCCCAACCCACAAATTTCACTTAGCAAACCCAAACTCAATCATAATTGATCAGTAATTCTGCATATCATCCTCAATTCCATAAGCTCCAAATTACTTTCCTCATACAAATTGGTAGGGCAATCTCTGCGACCCTAATTCCATACCCATTTACAAAAGTAACGCTGCTCATCATGCATAACTTTTTCGGATTTGTGTGTCATATGAAGTTGGGATAATGAGCTTCCATGCATGTTAATTTCATTACCTATAAATATCATTATTTTTTATTTGGCAGCCATTTCAAAACTGTATAGTTCTTTTGGGACGCTCTGTATGGGGAGAGTGGGGTTAGTTGAACACGGGGTTAGTTGAAACAGTAGCGTGTTTTCGCTGGACTACGGGAGTGCGAATCTTAGAACGTTAGGCCATATGAAGGCTATATTTTCAAAATAGCTCCCAAAACTAGGGGTCTACTGGCCTACTACACGGAAGAAATTATCGGACTCCGCACTCTGGGTATGACGTCACCACTTGGAATCCCCAGCCCTGCACTTTCCCTTCCTGGTTCGAGTTCAACTTGCGGAAATCGGAGGCGAATCCAGGCTTTTCATTACCGACGGAAGGGAGGACACAAATTTTTTATATTGATTTTTTTGTTGATGTGTTGTTGTTTTTGTTTTGTTTTGTTTTTTTGTTTGAGAAAAAGCTGCAGTCCCAACATTTTTTGTTTTTCTTCGTCTTCACGTCTAGGCCCCTATCTCGTGAGCCTAAGGGGGGAATATAGGATCATTTCGCTTTTCATCAGTTCAATATTTTTACACTACTATTACAAGTACATCGATGGGTTGTGGTTGGAGGCGCATGATGGGGGGGAGGTGTTTTTATTTAAAGCTTTACGATCATATTTTGACTGTTTAAAAAAAATACATCTAGTTTGGAAGGACAGTCCACTCTTACTCGGGATTGTTTATATTTTTGGGGGGTGGCGGAGGCATCGGCCTCATAAACTCGTTTCTAATGATTTTTTTTTTTTTTTTTTTTTTTTTACAAAGTTCTTTCTTTGCTGATGCGGAGAGTGCCCGACCCCCCCCCCTCTCTCCCACGTTCAAATGGCGCAATTTCATGAGTACAGATATAACTTCTCGATAATTATCTACCGCGTAATTTGAGACCGCCAGAACTAACTCTCCTTATGATTAGAATCCCTAGAAACATCAGTTATTTTCATTGAGGATATCATTCGATTTAGACGATTTTAACGACGATGAGGTTGATGTCGTGTGTAGTTGCCTAGAGTGAAGCCTAGAATTTTGAGAATTGTAAAATACCAATATATTAGAAATTTACGATCGCATTTGCCTATGTTGCTGAGTCAATTTGGCCGCCCTATGTTCTAGGTCGCTTGGGAACCCTATAGGCTAAGATCAATTTTGGCGACCCTTAATTTAAGATAGAATGCTGCCCCTATCTTTAGGTCACTTTGGCTAAGATTAATGTAGACCCTCTAAGTTTAAGATCCGTTGCGCGCACCTTAGTTTAAAGGTCAATTCGCGCGCCCTTAAATCTTGAAATGTTATTCGTCCAACCTATGTTTAATTTATTTGGTGCCCCTACTTTAAATAAGTGGCGCCAAAGTTAATCGAAATGATCGATCTCCCCTTCTCCTCCACCCCTTTCCTCTGGTTTCTCTCCCTTTCTTATTAATTCTTCCTTTTTCTCTCCTTTTTGTTTCCCTCTGTGTTTTTTCCGTTCCTTTTCTTTTACCGATTTTATTTCTCTTTCTCTCCCCTACTCCCCAATTCTCGGCGGCCCCTTCACCATACCCGGTGGGCCTCCGAATTACGCCAGAACTATACCCAATTAATTTTAAATTAGTTATTTTGTACCATCTTAGCATAGAATTCAAGCAGTATTCAACACGACCCCCAAAGATTAATTTTGAGAACATTTCCAGCATGCCAAACAATACAGTATTCATAATCAAGCAATTATCTTTCGTTCTATAGGACCACCCCCATAACGTGAAATGCCCAGGAGTACTTTCGTCACGACCACCAACGCACATTCACTCTTTCGTCTTTTGTCATAAAATATTATCACATTAAATGCCTAAATGACCAAACACTACCTGCAATTATACAAAATAGACGTTGAAAGCTTATCGACGCCTTGAATCGGTTCTCTCCTCATCGTCCGCAAACAAGATTTATCTGAAAATCTATGTTACTTGTAATGATAAAGCATACATGATCAAGTGAAAAGCGCGCTGGTGACGAGTGGTGACATCGACAAAACCTAACGTGGATCGTTTACAATTCCTATTAAAGCCTCCTGATTGGTGGTCATTTGAGAACGTAAGTCACCCAGATTACGTTCTAGAATTCACGAGAACGTATTCCACCTCAATTAAACGTCGTAGATTTGAGTACGGGAGACCTTACACCGGTAATATGGAAACGCTCGGATTTGCACACGGTTTCTCGAAATTTAAACGCTTTCCCAGTTGTTTCAAAGCAAATACCAGTTTCATCCCTCTTTTCGTCGTACTATCAGTATGCAGGGGTTTGGGATTTTGAGCTCTTTTGAAAATATAGCTCTTCGCCATGCTAACGTTCTAGATAAGGTCCTCCGTAGTCCACCGAAAACACCCTATTGTAGTTTTATGCAAATCTACCTCAGGTTGTGTTGCTATTAGCAACTGCCATCACCACAATTTTAGACAGCACACGTCTTCAAGCCTCGTGAAGTTAGAAAGCAATGTGTGTTTTTCACCTTCTGATTTTGTCACTTACAAATTTTTATTATCTCAGAAAAGATCATAAATTAAGTTGCCATTTTTTTAGTATAACAAACAGTTTATACCAAGCTACAAAACAAGTTAAATATTTTGCCATAGTTCTTCCCTCTTTTGTGCTGTAAGCTTACAAATGTCAAAAGCCTCTGGGTAGTTGGAACATTTTGAAAGGGTTTATAGTTGGAACATGTACTAAGTAAATAGGTTTCAGCTGAATAAAAAAAGAAAAAAATCACATAATCAAATAATTCAATGAAGTGTTCCGAAATTCCCATACATGTATATTAGTGCACATTGCACAATTTGGGTTTAAACAAAATTTATTGCAGAATGCTACGTCGCAGGACTTCAGAATATCTGTATGTGAGTGGATGCTATCAAGTGTAATAAAACATGAGGTAAAAAAATTGAACACCAATCTTATTAATATTCTAATTGGAATCAATAAAGCAAGTTAGCTGAACTCATGAAATAATGTTGTAAATAGTTTACATATAATTCTAAAGATACCATGCACAATGTTTCAACTTACATACCTTGTTCCAACTAACCCCGTGTATGGGGTTAGTTGGAACACTTGACATGGTCTTGTTGAAGATGGATTTTTTTTTTCCGGAACCATCACTAAGTTTAAGAATCTTATGTGGTACATTTGTAGCATACATAATTATACACTCAAGCTGATTGATTATTGGTTCTTAAAATAAATCCACTTTTGTTTTAAGGCCATTTTCGTGAAAAATGTTCCATATAACCCCGCTCTCCCCTATGTAACATACCACCTAATAATTATTGGGATCCAGTTGGCGTACATTATTTGTTGCTATGTGAGACAAGATAAGTTACTTGTCCGACGCAGCTACAACTAATGTATGCAAAATCGATTCTTGTTTTGTTTTGTTTTCTTTTGCTGGTGTTGTGTTCTTCTTTTTTGTTGATGTTTTGATATCTGTTTGTTTGTTTTTTCTGTTGTTGTTGTTGTTGTTGTTGTTGTTGTCGTGTTCTTTTTTGTTAAGCATCTTAAATGAATAGAAGAATTAAAAGAACTTTTTTCCCGTTTTTCGTTTAAGCAGTCGCCCCGTCGGATGCACATCTCCTGGTGGTAGAAGAGGTAGAGGAGCGACAAAAGGCCCACCAGGATCCATTCTTAAGAATGGCTGTCCTACGGAAAGGTGACCGAAAGGTCAAAGATTTGTATATTTACAAATCGGAATTGAGGCCGGCGCTCGACAGTCTGAAATCGGGACATTACGCTATGTTTAGTAAGATCATGCTGGGCAAAGGGGACTGCTTAACGTCTACGATTGACACCGAGGTGTGTATGGTTTACTGATTCATGCGAATCAGTGGCGGATCCAGGCGGGGGCGCTAGAGTACCTATATAGGTACTCTAGGGGCGCAGGGGACGCGCGCCCCCTATCGTTTGAAAACAATACATTGACTTTATATGTTAACATCACTGATCTCCCCACTAACTGGATGGGCGGAGCGGTCCGTTCAGCGGAAGCCGCTGCAGTCTATTGCCCGCCATGTTTGTTCCCCCAAGAACAGAGCGCGATCTCGTAACTGGCTGCGCTTATATACACTGAACAAGTTATGACTGAGCTGCCTGCAAAAATAAACTCTTCATGGAAAATAAACTATATGATGTTGGAAAACATTCATTCATTCCCTCCCCTCTCTTCTATCCATGTTTATATACTCTCCTTTTCTTTGTGTCCTATTTGTAGATATTTTCTGTTTGTCTTCTGTTTTCTCCCCATCATCGCATATCTCGATCTCGCGCTGTCGATTGTTCTTCTTTTTCACTTTCATAAATATCTCCCTTTCGATCTATATCTCCCTCTCTTTTCTCCTTATCACTCACTATTTTCCCCCATCCTCATCGCTCTCTCTCTTCTCTCCCTATTCCAATCACTCCCCCTCCCTCATCCATTCAAACTCTTTCTTTCCCAAACCGTCTCTACCTTCCTTCTCTCTCACCCCACTCTCTCTCTCTCTCTGCCCCCGCCCCTTCTTTCTTTTTTTCCCCTTCCCCCTCCATCTCTCCCTCTCTCTCTCTCTCTCTCTCCCTAACCTTCCCTTCCCCAAAACAAAATGTTTACACAGTTTCTTTTAGTCACCCTTTTTTTTAAAACCATACATTTAACCATACATTGAACACTTCTGGAAAAAAAAATTTTTTATTATTATTTTTTAATTTCAAACTTTGACTGAAACAAAACAATTTCCAATGCAAACATTTTGAAACAGATTTTCGTTCATGTCCCAATTTCTTGGATTTTCATTGTCTTCCATAAAACAAATGGAATCTATTTACAATCGCAACAACTTCATTTTACGTCTGAGATAGTATAGTACCAAAGCTTATATGTTAATAAGCTGAATGGGATTTCTTTGTATTACATTACGCATGACATATTATCACTTAGGTCTTTAATGAAAGAAGATTAAATTGAAGATTATTTGAATGGAAATTGAATTGCTGGATGTAAATCAACATAATATGTAACCAAAATGACAAGTGAAAGATGATAACATTCAAACTAACTCTCCGGGACCATGATCAAAAATGATGAATGTCAAAGCATGAACTCCTCATTGGGTAAGTGTACAATGAATCTAAGAACACTGAATTGAAACTCTCGTAAAGGTTACTCATGTACTGTAAATCATCGTAAACTTCCAAATTGTCTATCAGAGTATGAGAGACCATGTGGGATATTATCTTGAATCACATACAGATGTAGATTATATTGGCATTTTGTCAAGGAACCAAAGTGGGGACAGAATGCATGACAAACATTCATGCAAGCAAAGATAATTATGCATGAAGGAAAACTAGGTATATTAGATGTGAAACTGATGTATTTGCCATGTACAAATTATATAAGGATTTACAGTGGAACTAGGGATAATGAGGTCTGAGTTACTTGCACACAAGAGTATTGCACTGTTCTGTCAGAAATGAAAAGTTGCTAATGTAATGTTTAATTTACAGTTATGGAAAGTAAGATAATAACTCCGCAAGATGGCTTTTATTGCAAATTGAAGATGTTTTTATAGGCAAGAAATAGAAACTTATATAATTTTAATGTAGTACAAGTCTTTTAAAAATACATGAAAAACACTGGAAAATACATTTGCAAAGAATGGATTGATGTACACAAATGAGCCATTTTCGATGAGGGAAGCATAGAATAATCCTAATTCAACATAGCAGAAACAGTGTTTTTTTAGCTACATGTGATTGTGATATATGATTTGGAATCTGAAATATTGAATAACTTTACATCCTAATGAGATGCAGGTATAAAAACAAGAATTCGTTGCTCTTGAGTAATTCATGAAGGGGGGTAATACTACATGCAGTTAGTCAAATACCTCAGCATGATTAATAAGCGATTGGTATTCTTGATAGCATGTTTATAATTCGCAGTACTTTTCAATAATACACTATTTAGTAAACAAATTTGAAAGACTTATAAATTATATGTATATTTGCTCTAGCCTGTCTGACTGGAAGAAGGAATAATATGCAAGAATACTCTGATTGATGTGTGTTGTATGAAAACAGTGATAGAGTTCTCATTGATGTATGAGGAATTCAGTTTGCATTGTTGCGGACTTCCTGGCTGTGATTGTTCCGTTTCTTTTTTCCCGAGATGAAATTTTGATTTTTGTGTAAGCAGGATGAGCATTTTCAACAAGATTGTGATGTGGTTGTCTCACTGTGGTGTCAAACTGTGGCCACTGAGTTCAGAAAGATTTCAAGTGTGATGTGTTGCGAGGACTGCCATGGATAATTGCTGTTCGCGACATCAGTTCTCGTGGAGGCTCTAGTGGTTGGTTTTTCATCATCGCTGAAAAATTTCTCTGTCTCAAAGGAGTTGTTGATTTTACATGTGATGCTTTCTGAAGTCGCTCCTCGGTTTTTATGCTTACACTGGCAGTTGGTGTCATTGGTGCCTTGTGTTGGGCTATCCATCTTATGAAGCTTCCGGATTGCAGTGTGGAATCCTGACCAAAAAGGAATGATAGATATTAATTGTAGTGGTAGTTTTTATATAAGTAACAATACCTAGCTTGATCATAATTTTTTTTTTCTCTATATATACAATGAATATACAAATGTTAATACATTAATAAAATGTAAACATAGGTAAAGCAAGAAGATCAGTAGATTATGGTAGAGGTGTCGCTTCAATATTTAATTATTTTGTGAGCTTCAGTGAAATCATTCAATGTGCACAGAAATTGAACAATGTTTCATGTTGTACTGGCAAATTAACCAGGCAGAAGAGTAGGATATTTATCGCAAAAAAGATGATGACAAAACAGCTTTCATCATTTTGCCAGGATAAACACACAATGACAAATCAATTGAGTAGCATTTGGACCATTATTCTTTCATCATTAAGATTTATATTTCTTCATGATGCATTGTTCTGAAAATAGACTTAGACCTATTGTCTTTGCCTTGCTTATTTATAGTGTTAGTCTAGCCGCAAAATTACAATCTGAATAAAATTGGTTAAAATATATTTGACTCTATTCTCGCATGAAGCACATTATTTCTAACATTATTGGAGTAAACTTCAAATGCTTTTAATAATGATGAAAAAACAAAAACTATCACTAAGAGATATTGTTCAATGACGTAATACATAAGCACCTATTGATATATGGGACTGAGAATTAAAAATTGGGCTTTTTCTAATGTTTACCTGTGAAGTAACAACTTTTTCTGCTGTTTCCAGTCATCCGATTGGTAACACAAATGCAGCACATGACGGCTCTTCTTATCCATTGCAATGAGCACATCAACCTTGAGAATGTGTAAAAAAGTAATTTAGGAATATTACGGTAACAGATGGCGTGATAAGCATACACTTTGTCCGCTTTCCGAATCGCTTTTGGGGAGGCATGGGTTTTTACAAGACACTTCCGGTGGAACTTCGAGAATAGGCCAAATGACTGCACGTCCGCCTACGTTAGTGGGGAGATCAGTGGTAACATTGCAATTTCGCGCGCGGCCCCCCCACTTCAATTTGAAAATCTAGGATCGTCACTGCGAAAACTTAATTTTTTAAAAACGATTACATAGGTTTCCTGAATAATGATCATTCTGCTCTTTTTCATTTTTTTTAATTTTTTTTTATTATTATATTTTTGTATCATTTATTTTATTTTTGTGATAAGTAAAATATTGGAAAATGTTTGTTGTTAGATTGATTCATTCATTATTTATTAATTGACATTGTTTAATTCTTTTTATCATTAATATTTCTAGATTTCCTCATTTAATTGCTACAAAGACACTAAATTCGCTCTGACCAGGTGAAAAACAGTTGAGGATCAGTTAAGCTACTGTTATAGGTCTCAGTTGACCAGTTAAGTGACTGGTTTAAATATGGATTTTGTACTGGTTTAGTGGATATGAATTAGAATCAACTGGACACTCCTTAAAACAGTTGAAAATGCGAGTTGTCCTGGGACCAGTTTTACAGTTAATATACCAGTATATACTGGTAAAAGACCAGTTGATTCAGTTGATTACTGTATTGTACGCAGTTGTTATCAGTAAGGTTGACTGGTTTCAATTACCAGTTAATTCCAGTTGAAACGTGTTCAAAATCCATATTGAACAGTTCAGCTTACATGAAATAATGTGGACATTGTTATCAGTTAAATATACAGTATCAACTGGTAAAGGACAGGTTGATTCCAGTTGAACTACTGGTATAGTACAGTTGATTCAGTAGAGTTGAAACTGGTTTCAATACCAGTTAATTTCATTAAAGAGTGTTCCAAATCCATATTGAAAGTTCGCATTACTGGATTACTGGCCAGTTAATACAGTTAAATATACCAGTTTATAATGGTACAGGACAGTGGATATCAGTTGAACTTCTGGTACTCGGTACCTTATTCAGGTAAGGTTGAATGTTCAATACAGTTAATTCGTTGAAACAGTGTCAAAATCATATTGAAACCAATTCAGCTTAAGGGATTAACTTGGACCAGTTAATACCAGTTAATATACAGGTTTAACTTGTAATAGGAACATTGATAGAACAATTGAACTTACTGGTCGGTACAGTTGATACAGTAAGGTGAACTGGTTCAATGTCAGTTAATTCAGTTAAAAAACGTGTCAAATCCATATTGAAACAGTTCAGCTTCTGGGATTAACTGGACAGTATAAACAGTTAATTACCAGTTATAAACTGGTAAGAGGACCAATTGAAATTACGGTGCGGTAGAGTTTGATCCAGTAGGGTGAACTGTTTTAATACAGTTAATTCGTTTGATACAGTGTTCAAATCCATATGAAACAGTTAGCATTATGGATTAACTGGACAGTTTATACAGTTAAATATAAAGTTATCAATGACCAAAATCCGAAAACATGATAAACTGAAAAAAGATTGCTAAGTTGTCACACAATTAAGTTTCATTCTAAACACTTTCATTAAAACAATTAGTTTCATATTAATATTTGTAATTCTATGAAGAAAACTGCAGTAAATGTGTAAATCTCAGTGAAATGTGTTATACATGTTTTCGCTCCAAACAGAATTATAATGTCTTGATTAAAATACAAATCTTTGATCTTTGTTGTTCACATATAAAATTCTACAATATCAGAATTCAGACTTTGTAAAGTATAAACGTTAAACAATGTTTATTCATCATGAATTCCTCGCCTCATTCAGGCTTTGTTCATTTTCATGCATAATATGAGATAGACCAACATTTCCATCTCTAGGAAAGAAGCAATCTCCTATTAGTTTCATTCTAACTTTCAGGATATAATCTAGAAGAACCATCGAGTATCCAAACTTTTAAATACTAAGAATAGACTATCAAATCCTTGGTAAGCACAGTACTATACTTTATCGTTATGTACATGAAAGGTTCTGTATTGCCATGTAAGGTACTCTGCTAAGACGAAATTCTTTGGGAACAAAAATATTTCGTTTTTAAAGGAGAATTGAACGTACAAGAGGTAAATAAACATGGTTTGTATGATTATGTCGAAGAAATTTTCTGACTTAGGGCATTATCGACTTAGAATTGTTTCGCATTAGGCAGAGTTGATGTATATGTCATCATTTAAAAATTTTTAAAAGGATAATTTTATGACGACATATAGGAGAGATTTTTAACTCACTGAAGAAGTGTAAGCGTATAGAGAAATATACAGTATGTATAGCGTACATTTCAAATAATATAAATTACTCAATAAGATGGTACGCTAGTGGATAAAACATTTATAGGAGAAGGACTAATCACAACCTGGTAGTTGTTTGGTATCATTCATTAAGAGCGAAGTAGACTTCTTTGCATTTTTTTTCATCGCTTTTGGTGCTGTAATTTTGAGATATACCGTTTTTAGAAATGAAGAAAATTATTTTTCACGACAATGTCACATTGCCTATTGTGCAAGATTCGCAATAATGGCATGAACTTCAGCACTCCAGAACAATAGAGTTATTTTGGATTTGTTCTCTCAGACAACTTTAGCATAACGTTCTGTTTTAGGAAGCAAATTTACAACAAAAAGATGGCAATATGTAAGGAATTCTTTGGCTTCAAATTTGGTCACATCACAATATTTGGCAAGATTTCACCTAATTATATTTTCCCCAAGTACCATTTTTTTTTCAGACGTATACTTGATGGAGTTTTGTGTAACATGAAATCAATATACATTATTTTTTTAAAAATTATTTACACAATGTATATGACTGAACACAAAGTTGTCTTTACATTAATACCACAATACTTCCATTTGCTTCTTTGGACATAATCTTTCATCCAAGCTGGATGTTCTGTTGTACATGTATAGTTGTTCCTCTTTCTTTGGGATACTTGTATCAGTCGACTTAGACTGTAAGACTGTTATGGTACTTAGAAGTGAAGTTGTATTTGAGGCATTCCAAAATATTTGATTTCCATATATAGGAGTATAAGCGTTTTTGCTATAATCTTTGAGTGGGATTTGGAATGTCCTTCTTCAATATGTCTCATGACACACTGAGTTCCCACTTAGAATGACGAGTTTTGATTCTTGCTTATGTCCGTTTTGCTCTCTACTTTGTTTGTTGTTGCTACTTTTTTGTGAAATTTTATCATACTTGCTCAAGATTGTTGCTAGGGCATAGTCATTTTTCCTGTCATGTAGTAGCTACAGCAGATTTTTCTGTGTGGAATTCGATTGCTGGTATGGCAATCAGAAGAGTAGAGCTCTTCTCTCCTGATTGCTGATTTTGAAGTGTTTTGTTTAGAGGACTGTTTCTAACGTTCACGGACTCTCTTGGCAGGCAGGTAGATAAAGAGATGATTTGTATTTCCTCATGAATTCCATTTGATAAAATGCCTCCCGTTGTCAGGACTAATCTTTGACACAAATTGTGGCGAAAACAATGTGATAGGAATTTGATGATCAGATCTAGATGTAATTAGACCGGATGCACTTCGGGCACTTAAATAGTAGTCAATCACAACACTGCGATTTCATAAACAGACTTGTGGTGTGAGATGTGCGAGCTTTATAGCTATTTATCATCCAATCCGTACTGATGATAGCTTCTTCTAACATTTTTATCGATGCTTGCCACCAATATTCCTTGACGTAAGTGTTTGCTACATCCGTACTATACCGATGTGTGGGGATGGGCTCCATTAATAATTTTAGGATGAACGTAAGGAATAATTCTGCCGCCCAAAATGGGCATTGATAAATCAAAATAATCATTGGAATATGTGAATGCTTCGGTGATCTCTTTAATCCATTTTAGACAACATGAGACAATATGTATGAAATTTAACATGCTGTAGTATTAGAATCACTCGGGTTCGCCTGTTAAAAGCTTAGATTTTGTGATGAAGCATTTGCGAAAATTGCATTAACATCTTGAATAATGCTTCGCTCGTCATTATTCGATCCTCTCATGTATAAAACATGGTAATCGTCGAAAGTTCTCGGCAGATCAGACGCGTTTGGCCCATTGTGAGAATTCCACAGTTAGTCTGTCGCGTCCAGACCATCTTCACGAACAGTGTAAGAGACTGATGATCGATAATGTTTTCCTGATAGTATGAACCTTATCACAGGCCCGGCCGAGGTACGCAGAGCTTTTTTCTCAGCAATGGTAGTTTCACTCAGATACTGCTAAGAGATTGCGCATGCAAACGGACAGAATGTAATTCCATCTTTCAACTTGAAGTAGAACTGTGACCAGCCGTATGGCTGAGTGCGTGCTGGGAGCCAAGCTATCACGTGGAAATCACTATCAAATAGCTGAGCGAATCTTCTTGATTATCAAGATCTTAATTGATGCTTCTGGAGTCCAACGAAGAGAATACCTTTGTGTCATCAAATAAAAGAAGTTTGGCGGAAATTTGGAGTAATGACGAAGCAAACCAAAAATTAGCGTAGTGAGAGGAACATTGTGGCCAATGGTGAATTGCGAATACGCATGCTCACTATAAGCAACAGTTAAATTCGACATATGAGATACATGTGGTTAGCTTGTTTAATGCTGTAGTCCCATGTACATTGGCATTTTCTTACAGTAAAACTCCAAAGCAGGATAGTGTGTGTGTGTGTAGGAGGGGG